>CANTUQ010000115.1:4927500-5470330 GCA_947683425.1 Excoecaria cochinchinensis
TCAAGTGAGAATTTCGAGGACGAAATTCTTATTAGTAGGGGAGAGTTGTCACACCCCGTTTGCCCCCTAGTAGAATGAGCCTGTCTGTATGAGCATGCATGTGCATGTGTTCAGCATGTCATAAGGGTATTTTAGTAAAAATGTATGTTTTTGGGTTTATTATTATGTGGGTGCATACATGGCATTAGTATGTGATTTAATTGGGAATTGCTTGTGTACATTGGAGCATACCATTGTAGGGTGTTTTTAGTGAGTTTGCATTAGATGTGTGTGATGTGTGGGGTTAGGGTGTGAGTGAGTAAGTTCCACCACCAAGAAAATGACATGTGTATTAGGTTAGGGAAAATGAATAAAGAAAAGAAGTAAGAAAGAAGAGAAGATCAGATTTACGTTCTTCCTCTTCAACCTTCATCTTCTTCCTCCTTTTCCCTTTCCTAAATACTGCTAACTGTTAATCAAGTTGTGTTGTGGAGATTGCTCACCCTTTCTTCTAACTTGGTAAGTACATATCTTTATCCTTGTCTTACTGTAATTCTTCTTCTTCTTCCTTGAGTTTAGGTTTAATTTAGGGTTGCATTGTTGAATATTTGTGTTTAGCTGAGGCTCCACGCGATCCCAAAGGCAAGGAGATTGCTGGGAGCAATGGGACTAAGTGAAGAGAAGCTTAGATTTCAGGTTTGGGAATAATTGATTGTGAATTGTGTGATTTTGAGTTTACTGTAAATTTCTAGGGTTTATGTTCTTGAAGAATTTGAATGCATATATACTTGATTTGGTTGTTTAAATGCTGAATTGAGTTGTATATATGTTGCTTATATTGTTTGAAATGTTTACTGGAAGGTAAGAACAGGTTTGATTGGTTTTGAATCAAATTCGGGATGGATTTCTGGGTTCTGAGAATTCTGGAAATGGGAAAATCGCGTTTCTGTTGAAGTTCCCATTTCCATATCGTGTGTCGCGTGACTAGCCAAGGAAGAGAGGCAAGTCACGACTCGTGACCTGCCAGTTTGAGGCCAGTCACGAGTTGTGGCTGATGTCACAGCTCGTGACTAGCTAAATTGAGGCCAGTCACGAGACGTGACTTCCAGTCACGCCTCGTGACCAGCCTAAGATAAGGCACGTCGCGTGATAGCTGAAGAAGTAGCCAGTCACGTCGCGCGACCAGCTTGAGCGTCGCGTGATCAGCAAGATCACGCCGCGTGATCTGCGAGGGACGAAGCAAGTCACGAGGCGTGACCTCAATCACATCTCGTGACCTGCCTTGTGGGGAGGCCAGTCACGCCTCGTGACCAGCCAACCTCACCCGTTACCCCGTTCAGCCCTTTTTCCGAAATTTCTCGGCTTTTGACTCAGAAATGAATTTGGTGTTTCTTCTGAATGGACCTATATTGCGATATGATGCATGCCATATTTTTATATGCTTTGATATAAATGATACCATGAATTTCTGATGAATTCTATTTTGTACCCTGAAATGTGATTCGAATGACGCTTAACCTGCTAGAGTCAAGTAAGTGGATAGTTAGGCATGCCTAATAGAGTCTTTAGCTGCAGCCCTCAGTTCAGTTTGGACCCCGATCAGGTCCCCGTTTGGTTCCTCGCGAACCCTTCAGTATTAGGATCTTGTTTAAGATCCCTTCAGTATACAAATAATGTGTTTTGATAAAAAAAATGAATGACTTTTGATTTGTACCTGTGAGGTACCCTCAGTATTCGATTCGTACCCGTAAGGTACCTTCAGTACACTCGTTATCCACTATCTAGAGTCAGCAGGTGTTCTTTAAATGTTTAATAGAATTGTTCTAATCTGATTTGGCTATTAAATGGAATATCTGAATGAGTTTAATGATGAAACACATGTTGGATTATTCTGGAATGGATACGATTATGAGATACTGATTGTATGGCTTTTAAATATGAGCATGTTTATATGGATTATGTTATAGCCTTTGCTTTCTGCCATTGTGAATGTGTTATGCCTTGACGACCATTGTGATTGGCCGTCCATTATTTGTGTGTGTTTCCCCACTAAGCGTTTATCGCTTAGCACGGTGTTTTTACCCGTGCAGGTGCGGAAGAAGTTTTGCTTTGAGATAGTCGCCGTCATCAAGCCAACACAGAAGGGTTTTAGTGTAGGGCTCAGTTTTGTATCAGTGATGATTCTTTTTGTATAGAACTCTCTGTATCAGTTTTGTTTCAGCTTCCGCGTTTGTAATTATATTTTGGATATGTAATATTATTTTGTATCAGCTAGTTGATCAGATCATTATATTAATAGGTTATTATATTAATGCATGATCAACTATTGCTTTCTTTTCTGTAAAGTTTAATTATTCTGTATTCCTGTATGTATGTTATGAATGAATGTGTGATTTGCTTTGCTATTGTTTGGTAACACCTTGACTCATACAACATCTCACTCCTTATCGGATGGGATCGCCTATGTATGGGAAGGGGGTGTTACATTCTCCTTCTTCTTTCTTCCCTCTTCTTGCTCTTTATCCCTTGGTTGTGTGTGTGAGCTGGAGTAGATTGGGATGATCTAGAGGCTACATTGAAGAGGTATGTATGTGGGTTTTGGGTGTTAGGGTTTCCTGCGATTTTGGGTTACTGTTCTTCTTCTTCTTCTTCTTCTTATTCTTCTTCTTCTTCTTCTTCTTCAACTGGTTTTATTTGAGTTAGGGTTTTGAAAGAGTAATTTCTGGGTTTTGGTTTGTGCAAGCTTTGGGTTGCAAGAGGAAGCTTAAGGACAAGTAAGGGATTGAAGATTGAAGCTTGAAGAATGATTTTGGATCTTCAATTTCCAGGTTTGGGAGCTCTGTATTCTTTATTTTGAGTTTAGGTTGTCTCTGCCTTCATTTCTCCTTGGAACGGGAATGTACAAGTGTGTTTGATTTCCAGTAATTTGTGTGTTTTAATATGAGTTTAGGCATGAATTGTTTGGGTAAGTATGTTAGTAATGTATGGTTAGGGATTAAGATGAGTGCTTGTTAAATTTGGAATAAGAATTGTATGAATCTGGAAAACCTCTGCTGTTTACGTTCTGGGTTCCGTAATTAGTTTCATAGTGATGTTCATCCTTTTCAATCATGATTGTGGGTTTTGTGAGGAGATGAGCACCAGTTGTGCTCAAGAGCACGAGTCGTGCTCCAGAACACGAAACGTACTGATTCCTCCTCCTCCTCCGGATTTCTTCTTTCTTCTCCCTGGGTAGCTGAGCATGAGACGTGCTCCAAGAACACGAGTTGTGCCCGAAGAGCACGAGTCGTGCTCTTGAAGCACGAAACGTGCTGTTTGTTCCTCCTTTCCCCGACTCCTTTCTTCTCCCTCAGAGGCAGAGCACGAGACGTGCTCGAAGGACACAACTCGTGCTCCAAGAGCACGAGTCGTGCTCTTCAAGCACGACTCGCGCACATGAGCATGAGTCGGGCTCATGAGCACGAGTCGTGCTCATGAGCACGAGTCGTACCCCTGCTCTGCTCAGCAATGCTTCTTCTTCTGTCTGTCCTGTTTTCTATCTGGTTTTCGAAAATGATCCTCTTCTTTCACTCTGCATGGTTTCTTACTATTGTATGGGACATGTTTTAGTCTTTGTATTCTGAAGTGGGTGATTATTGAATCGATAGTATGCTAATATCTTACTATGATATGCGTAGTAATGGGATCTCTGTTAGAGTATTATTTGGTTTAAACTGTATGATTTGGTTTATCTATGTTAATTATTGTGATTCGTATCGTGTGATGCATATTGAATACAAGTGAGTTGAATGCCATGTTCATGGTTACTATTATTATAAGCATGTTATATTAAAATGTGAAAGGTGTTATGCATATATTTACTCATGAACTTTCTCTAAGAATAATATGCTATATTTAAGTGTAAATTGTATCATTGCATGATTAAGATTATGCATTGTTACTCGTTGGCAAAATATTGTTCTATGTTTGACTCCGATATGTTTTAGAATACTGAATAGTGCTAAAGTGTGTTGATTGAATTATATTGTATCCTTCATATTATGAAATGTACGAGGTATGACTGACATTATGAACATATATATATGTTTACTATAATCTGGATTATGCGTGATGGTATATATATATATTGTATGATTCGACACATGACTTGAATGATGCATGACCTGCTAGAGTCAAGCAAGTGGATAGTTAGGCATGCCTAATAGAGTCTCTTTAGCTGCAGCACCTTTGGACGTTTGGACCCTGATCAGGTCCCCGGTTGGTTCCTCGCGAACCCTTTTTAATGTGCTAGGATCCTCGCGATCCTTTTTATTGTGTTTGGATCTTGTTTAAGATCCTCCTTAGTAAAATATTTTGAATACAATAAATTAAAATGGTTTTCGATTCGTGCCCGTAAGGTACGCTATGTGTTTACTCGTTATCCACTATTTTGAGTCAACAGGTATTCTGTTTGTTTTGTCTGATATGAATAAGAGAATGCGATATCCGAATGAGTATGATTTTGGACATGCGAATCAGTAACTATCCTAATGTGTTTATGAATCTTTCAACGGTTTGAATGCGACTCACGCATGCATTGCGTATGATTATTCGAATATTTCATAATGTGAAGGAGTGTGTGAATCCGATCAGCTATGGTTAAGCATGGGAATTAATCTGTATCTGAATGTGAGCTTGAACTTCTGAATGCTATGGTTAATTAGTATGCGTATGAATGCGAACTTGACTATTGAAGGATATGAATGTGGTGCTATATATATGTTCTTTCGGACTTTGCTATTATGTTGATTTCGGCATGTTGGCATGTGTTTATATCTTACTGTATGATCATATGTGTTATCGTAATGAACTGGAAGGGCTGTGTTTTGTTCCTGTCATTCGGGTTTCGGTTAGCGTGTGTGCATATTGGCATGACATATGTATGTTTAGATACCTGGTGATTTTTGCATGATAGTTATATGCATTGTTGCATGGTACTTATATTGCATGTGAATGGGTTCCAGATGGTGTAAAGGTACTTTGGTATGACAGCAGTATATGTAAATGTTTTGTGACTATGCATGATGATGTATGTCTTGGTGTAATGATGTGGGATTTCGGTATATTGCGTGCAGATCCGTTAGGTTAGTGGTTGTGCATAGTCTGACATCAGACACTTTAGCGAACTCGGTAAGTGCAGGTAAAACCAATTGTACTTCTACATAATGTTAAGTATATCAATCAGTTAATATGTATATGCATGCGAACTTGAGCTTCTGAATGAATGCCTCTAAATGCAAGCATGATTATATATGTGTTGTGAATGTCTGCATATGCCATTTGAATGTGTTATGCCTTGACGACCATTGTGAATGGCCGTCCATATTACTTCTTTGTTCTCCCCACTAAGCGTTATCGCTTAGCACGAGTTCTTTTCCCGTGTAGGTGGCAGGTTTTGGTTAAGTTCGAGTCGAGCATCTGCAAGGTCGGCCACATAGGATTAGAAGTTGTTATTCGTTTTCAGCTTCTGTATTTTTGTTTATGTATTTCTGTAGCCTTTTGTATATGTATAAGTAAGGATCTTGATGTAAATGTTATTATATTTATGTGTTAAGTTATTCCTCGGTTTATCGTTCGCCTTATGCTTCCGCTGATTAAACAAGTGAATGTGTGTATGCATGTGTATATGCTTTTGCTCAATATTTGCGTGTGCGTGAGTTAATGCATGATCAGCCTCTGCCCTCAAGGTAAGGTTTTAATTATCCCATATTTATGCATGTATGATTATGTATGAATGTATGCTTCTGCATCGTGTACGTGTGCATGTATGTGAGTGAGCGTCGGGTAGCGCTCCCGCCGGCACCCTTCTAACGGGGGCGACGGTGGGGGTGTTACAGTGGAAGTTAGTATTGAGAAACCCACAGTGGCTAGTAGAATTGTCATGGGATTTCTTTGTCCACGAGTTTAAGGAGAAGTATGTGAGTAAAGCATATAGAGAGGCTAAGTGGAAAGAGTTCATGGGCCTCAAGCAATGGAGTATGACTGTCGGAGAGTACGAGAAAGAGTTTAGTCGTTTGAGTAAGTATGTGCCCTATATTCTGTTAACAGAGGATTTTAAGTGCTGACAGTTTGAGGATGGGCTAAGAGAAAGCATTAGAGGACCACTATCTGCTATGGTTGCTTTGCAGCCAGTGAGTTATTATAGATTGGTTTTGGCAGCCATGAGATTAGAAGATTCAAAGTTATTGAGGCAGAAGAGGGAGTAGAAGAGAAAGTTTCTGAGAAGAGATGAGCGAAGTGATAAGAGAGTTGGAGGAGGGAAAAGAGGAGGAGAAGGTTAAGAATCAATGCATGTTCCGACTTCGATTGGGAGTGTAGTGCCACCTGCCAGTAGAGGAAGTGTAGCGCCAATGTGTAATCACTATGAAAGGTACCATTGTGGTGAGTGTAAAAAACTCACCGGAGCCTGTTTCAAGTGTGGCAATATGGAGCACATACAGTGTGGCAATATGGAGCACATACTTGCCAAGTGTCCCAAGATAAAAGAGAATGTAGCCTCGCAAGCAAGCAAGGAACAAGGGAATGTGTCTGGAGCTGTTAGGAGTGGAAGAGAAAGAAGTAGAGTTAATCGAGCGCTATCCCAGACAGTTGAGAAGCCTTTTCCTTTCGAAGGTCAGCCTAGAGTGTATGCAATGATTGGAGATGTGGTAGATGCACCTGCTGGTTCTTTTGGTAAGTTCCTGTAGTATTTGAGTTGTTTTGTTTTGTTTATACAGAGTATAAGATAGACTATGTTTATGTTTGTTATCGGGAAAATTTCGAGGACAAAATTTCTTAAGGGGGAGAGAATTGTAACAACCCGATTTGGACCCTAGAAGTTTTGGTTATGTGATGGACAAGTGGCAGCCTGGGAGTTGGACACATGTATTTTATACATGTGGCTAATAGGGAATTAACTTAAGGGAGATACATTATTGAAGGGGTTGGGCATTAATTGAAGTTAATGGGGGAGTTAATGTGGTTAGTGGTAGTAATTAATTTTTGATTGAGGGTTGACCGGCTGCCCCTTTGTTCCTCTTTATTTTTGTTTTGCTTTTGGCTTTTGTTCTTCTTTCTTTTCCTTTAGTTTATGCCGTGCTCCCTTTGATTTTCCATTTCTTTTTCTTTTCTTCTTCATTTGGTTTGCTCCTTAAGAGAGTTACTTGGATTGATTTGAAGAGAGTGTTGTCGGGTTGAGTTCGATTCTAGAGAAGGTAAGTTTGGTTAGTTCTTCGATATGACCTCCTTTTTCTTCCTGTTTTTGATTTAAAATGAGATGAGGATTGATTCAAGTGTTTTTGTATGATTTCGTTGAAACTGTAGATAAGAAGTTGGACAAAGGCAAGGAGAAGATTGGAACCGAGTAGAGAGCAATGATCAAGCTACCTAGAGGTTGGGATCGAGTGTGATTTCAGTTATTTTTGCATGTGTTTGAGCATTTTATGCTTGATTAGAGAGATGTATAAGTAGTGATGCATGATGAGCTTTGATTAGTTTATTAGTTTTGTTTTAGTTGTATGATTGTTATGTATCCATTTTGATTGCTTGTAGTGTTTGAAGGAATTAACATGTTAGGATTTTAGTCCAATAGTAAAAAAATTGAGTGTTTGCGCTCCGAGTCGTGTCCACCAGCACGACTCATGTCTTTGGACTTTGACATGAGTCGTGCCATGGTATACAACTCGTGCTAGCTCCTCTCTATTTTTTTGGGAATGAGTTGTGTAGGAAGTGCAGCTTCCTCTGTAGAGGAGGGCACGAGTCGTGCACATGTGCACGAGTCGTGTAATATAGGTTTGTCAGGTTCCGAGATGTGAAAGCCAGCTCGCTCGGCATGTACTTCCCGCTCAAAATGTACATCCCGCTCGGCATGTACAGTCTGCCCAGCATGTGGAGCCCATTTGGCTAGAAGAGTCGCTGAGCAGGTAGAGGAGAGCACGAGGGATGCTCAAGTGCATGAGCCGTGCACATGAGCACGAGCCGTGCACATGAGCACGAGGTGTGCACATGTGCACGAGCCGTGCACATGAACACGAGGCGTGCACATGAGCATGACTCATGCACTGTGCATATGAGCATGAGTCGTGCACATGTGCACGAGTTGTGCAGTATAGCTTTGTCCGGTTCCGAGATGTGAAAGCCAGTCCGCTCGGCATATAGATCTCCGATCGGACTGAAAATGATTTTTCTTAAGTTTTGCTACTGTCTTGTTAATGATAGTGCTTTGATTAGTGATTTTGGGTAATGAATGTATTGTAATTTTGAGAGAGTGAGTTGAGCCTGAAGTGTCATAGTAGTGGATAAATAAGCATGCTTATAAAGGGTTAAAGTGCGGCTGCTATCGTGACCTTAATTGGTTTAATGACAAATACCTAGTGTATTCAATTTTAGTTAGGCGTCTAGACTTTGATACTGTTTATCAGTATTTGAAGTAAAGTACCCGTATCCACCATTGTTGAGAATTCATGCTACTGTATGGTTTGTAGTGTACAAGGGGTGTAGTAGAGACTTGTATATGTATATGAAGATAGTATGACATAATATCAATATTGTTTACCATATTTGGGTTTTTGCACATAGAACAGGTTATAGTGTGATGTTATTTGTTACAAGGCTGTATAAATATGGTTATTGTAAATGACATGACTATTGATATGCCTTTGATATATTTGTGACTTCATTCGAAATCTATTGTTTCTATTTATCCCCACTAAGCGTTATCGCTTAGCACGGGTGTTTTTCCCGTGTAGGTTTACAGGATAGGATTAGAGAGTTTGCATGTGCAGGTCATGGCCACTAGGAGCTTGATGAAGATCTTTTTGTATAAGATAGAGTTTCTTATGTTTTGAGTAACATCATTATCTATATGGAAAAGTATAGTTAGTAAGTGTAAGTGTTAGTTGTATTATATATGTACAGAAGATGAATACGTATTAAGTATGAAGATATTTCTTGTAATATGTATAGTTTATATATATTATAAGAGTAGTATGTTTGGCCCAAGATATTCTAATTATTTTCTTGTTATTGCTTCCGCTTTTGAGTATTAATGATTATGCGTTTATGTTTGTTGTGTGGCACCCCGTTTTCCTCCCAAGGGGTATTGGGGTGTTACATTTATTGGTGTCAGAGTTTAGGTAGATGGTTCAGGACTATAAGATGTAGAGTATAGATTAACTGTCAGAGTTTGTCTAGAGTTGTGGCATAATGCAGATGTTGTTTTTGTAGGGTATAGATGGAGTCTGATCCGAGCGAGAACGTAGGAGAGACAACGGGCAGTGTGAATCCGCGTGTGCAAGAGCAAGCTAGAGAGGAAAGAGCTGGTTCGGTTCAGGGCAACCCAATTTTAATGCAAGGGCTAGTGCAGATTTTGGATAGACTAACGACTCCTAAGGCTCCAATAGATTTGATGAGAAAGAGAGGAGCCGAGGAATTTAGTGGAACCTCCTTGGATCAGTCTGACATAGCAGAGTTCTGGCTTGAAAGAATTGGAAGAATTTTGCAAGAAATTAATTGCCCACAGAATCAGAGAGTAGCTTGTGCTGTGTTATTGCTGCTAGGTGCAGCATATGATTGGTGGAAGTTAGTATTGAGAAACCCACAACGGCTAGTAGAATTGTCATGAGATTTCTTTGTCCACGAGTTTAAGGAGAAGAATGTGACTAAAGCGTATAAAAAGGCTAAGTGGAAAGAGTTCGTGGGTGTAAGCACCGTGCCCTGAGACAGTTCAGATTAGAGATTACCCGATGAAGAAATCAGTGTCCGTTTTCCGATTCAAGGGATGAAATTCAAAAATTTTGGTCCTTTGCATTCACAAGGATCGGAGATTTTCATTTGCAGCAGCAAGAATTAGAAAATTGGGAAGATTTAGCATGAAAGTATTTTTTCTCCATGGACGGTCTGCCCGCCGAAAGTCAGACGCCCGTCGGTAGCCGAGATGATCCGTCCCTCGCCATGAGAGACGGGCCGTCGGTGAAGTGAACGACAGACACGTGTTCGTAAACCGACGCCCGTCTGTTACCCTCGTGCCTCATTCTGTTCCGTTGGCCAAATGACCGCGCGTATCCATTTTAACCGACGCCTATCGGTAAGCTTATGACGCCCGTCGGTCAATTGCCAAATCCTATTCGAAATAGGATTTCTCTTTCCTATTCCAAATAGGATTCTCTTTTCTATAAAAAGGGAATTTTTGAATGATTTGGGGTTGGACTAAATTGGATTAGGGGATTTTATTTTCTTTTCTCAAATAGAAAATATTCTCTAACATATTTCTCTCAAAAATCATATTTTGACAAAAGTAAAGAAAATATTTTCATGTTTTTAATTTTCCTTTCAAAACCTTATTTTGGTGAATCCAATTGAATTGAGGTAACAAGATTGATTTGTTTCCATTAATTTATCGATTCCAACATTTGAATCGCTGCTAATTTTCAAGGAAGAAATATAAATTTTCTTTTCTTGATTTGTATTCGATTTTCGCGAAGCGTGCGGGACCGAGAATCATCCTACGTTCATCCAAAAAGGTATAATCTGAGGGTAAATATTATAGATCTGACATTTGGTTGATTGAATTCAATTATTTGTGTTTCTTTTAGGTATTTTATCTAAAATAATTTTTTTTTTTTTTGTGAAAAGTTTGCTGCTTTGTCATTTTTTGAGGGTCAGAGGTGACCAACGGGCAATGTAGCTACAGACGCCCATCCCTCGTTTGAGAGACGGGACATACCTAGTGCACTTCATTGCCCGCCGGTTGCATCTCCGACGCCCGTCGGTCACGTCTGAATGACCGTCCCTAGACTCTTCCTCAGTATTTCAATCTGTTTTTCATTTGTTTCTTTATTCTTATTCATTCTTTCTCTTCAAAATTCCTTTATTAGTTTCTCTTTTATTCTATTCTAATTCTGAATTTTAGTACTAATGTGTTTAGTTATTTTGTGAGATATCATTTAATTATTTTGGATGGATTAAAAATTTGAGGAAGATGATGGCAATCCAAATCTAAGGATTTATACTTGGTTCATTCCCTCTAACCCTCATTTTTATGATTATTATTTATTTAATGTTTATTGTAGGTTTATTATTATTTATTTTTCTGCTTATTATTTTTACTATTATTTTTATTGCTAGTTTTATTATTAGTTTAGTACTTATCATTATATTAATTGCATGATTATTGTTATTGTTATGATAATTTATTTATTTCCTTTTGTAAAATTATTTTTTGTCGTGATAATAAAAATGGCTAAGAATTTTATCGTAAACAATTTGGGAATTTTCGCAAAATCAAGGACCAAAGTCCTATTTTATCCAATAAAATTATCACATAGAAAAATTATTTTTGATCATAAATGCATCTAGGACCAATGTCCTCAATTTTAATAAATATCTCGTTTTATGCATGTTTTGTACCTTATTTACAATGGGGGTTGTATTCCGCCCCTGGTTTTATTGTAATTTACTTTTATATGCCTTATTTTAATGTTATTTTATTTTTCGCTTTTGTGTGAATAATTGCGCCCTTTTTTTAATTGCATCGTATGGAAAGATGGTGAAATAATAAATTCAAAACCTAATTGTAAAATTAATCAAGGTACGAATAAATGAGAAGTCCCGAACCCACTCTGGTCTTTGGGCTCAACGAGGCGAGAGGACCATTTCGATGTCTCATTGGAATGAGATCTCCAAGACACCTCTTGTGTCCCATTAAAAGACTCAATTTACAATCCTAGGCTCCTTAGGGTTAGAGGGTCATTCCAATATTCTATTGGAGTGAATGCCTCCAAGACCCCTTTGATTTGCCCAAAATGGATAATATGCGTCATCTTAGGCTCACTGAGGCGAGACGAACTTTTCCAATATTTTATTAGGTGGCGACTCCATGAAACCTCCTTATTGCCTAAAATAGACGCAACTTGTAAATACCTTACAAGTTCTAATGAACCTCTCCCGATAGCCCTAAAGCGGGCTTTCGGGAAGCCCACGGGGTTCGGCGCGCGTCACAGTGGGCCTCAAGCAACGGAGTATGACTATTGGAGAGTACAAGAAAGAGTTCAGTCGTTTGAGTAAGTATGTGCCCGATATTTTATTAACAGAGGATTTTAAGTGCCGACAATTTGAGGATGGGCTAAGAGAAAGCATTAGAGGACCACTATCTACTATGGTTGCTTTGCAGCTAGTGAGTTATTATAGATTTGTTTTGTCAGCCATGAAATTAGAAGATTCAGAGTTATTGAGGAAGAAGAGGGAGCAGAAGAGAAAGTTTCCGAGAAGAGATGAGAGTAGTGATAAGAGAGCTGGGGGAGGGAAAAGAGTAGGAGAAGGGTAAGAATCAGTGCATGTGCCGACTTCGGTTAGGAGTGTAGTGCCACCTGTCAGTAGAGGAAGTGAAGCACTGAAGTATAATCACTGTGAAAGGTACCATTGGGGTGAGTGTAGGAAACTCACCAGAGCCAGTTTCAAGTGTGGCAATTTGGAGCACATACTTGCCAAGTGTCCCAAGATAAATGAGAATGTAGCCTCGCAAGCAAGCAAGGAAAAAGGGAATGTGTCTGGAGCTGTTAGGAGTGGAAGAGAAAGAAGTAGAGTTAATCGAGCTCCATCTGAGACAGTTGAGAAGCCTTTTCCTTTTGAAGGTCAGCCTAGAGTGTATGCAATGATTGGAGAAGTGGTAGATGCACCTGCTGGTTCTTTTGGTAAGTTCCTGTAGTATTTGAGTTGTTTTGTTCGGTTTATACAGAGTATAAGATAAACTGTACTTATGTTTGTTATCGAAAAAATTTCGAGGATGAAATTTCTTAAGGGGGGGAGAATTGTAATAACCCGATTTGGACCCTAGAAGTTTTGGTTATGTGATGGACAAGTAGCAGCCTGGGAGTTGGACACCTGTATTTTATACATGTGGCTAATAAGGAATTAACTTAAGGGAGATACATTATTGAAGGGGTTTGGCATTAATTGAAGTTAATGGGGGAGTTAATGTGGTTAGTGGCAGTAATTAATTTTTGGATGAGGGTTGACCGGCTGCCCCTTTGTTCCACTTCAATTTTGTTTTGCTTTTGGCTTTTGTTCTTCTTTCTTTTCCTTTAGTTTCTGCCGTTTGCTTTTCCATTTCTTTTTCTTTTCTTCTTCATTTGGTTTGCTCCTCAAGAGAGTTACTTGGATTGGTTTGAATAGAGTGTTGTGGGGTTGAGTTCGATTCTAGAGAAGGTGAGTTTGGTTAGTTCTTCGATCTGACCTCCTTTTTCTTCATGTTATTGATTTAAAGTGAGATGAGGATTGATTCAAGTGTTTTTGTATGATTTCGTTGAAACTGTAGACAAGAAGTTGGACAAAGGCAAGGAGAAGATCAGAACTGAGTAGAGAGCAGTGATCAAGCTACCTAGAGGTTGGGATCGAGTGTGATTTCAGTTATTTTTGTATGTGTTTGAGCATTTTATGCTTGATTAGAGAGATGTATAAGTAGTGATGCATGATGAGCTTTGATTAGTTCATTAGTTTTGTTTTAGTTGTGTGATTGTTATGTATCCATTTTGATTGCTTGTAGTGTTTGAAGGAATTAACATGTTAGGATTTTAGTCCAATAGTAAAAAAAATTGAGTGTTTGCGCTCCGAGTCGTGTCCACCAGTATGAGTCGTGTTTTTGGACTTTGACACGAGTCGTACCGTGGTGCAAGACTCGTGTCAGCTCCTCTCTGTAGAGTGAGCACGATTCGTGTAGGAAGTGTAGCTTCCTCTGTAGAGGATAGCACGAGTCGTGCACATGTGCACGAGTCGTGGAGTATAGGTTTGTCCGGTTCTGAGACATGAAAGCCAGCCCGCTCGGCATGTACATCTCGCTCGGCATATACTACCCGCTCGGAATGTACATCCCGCTCGGCATGTACAGTCTGCCCAGCATATGGAGGCCGTTCGGCTAGAAGAGTCGCTCGGCATGTAGAGGAGAGCACGAGGCATGCTCAAGTGCACGAGTCATGCATATGAGCACGAGTTGTGCACATGTGCACGAGTCGTGCAATATAGCTTTGTCCGATTCCTAGACGTGAAAGCCAGTCCGCTCGGCATGTAGAGCTCCGATCAGACTGAAAATGATTTTTCTCATTTTTTGCTATTGTCTTATTAATGATAGTGCTTTGATTAGTGATTTTGGATAATGAATGTATTGTAATTTTGAGTGACTGAGTTGAGTCTGAAATGTCATAGTAGTGGATAGATAAGCATGCTTATAAAGGATTAAAGTGCGACTGCTATCATGACCTTAATTGGTTTAACGATAAATACCTAGTGTATTCAATTTGAGTTAGGTCTCTAGATTTAATACTGTTTATTAGTATTTGAAGTAAAGTACCCGTATCCACCATTGTTGAGAATTCAGGCTACTGTATGGTTTGTAGTATACAAGGGGTGTAGTAGAGACTTGTATATGTATATGAATATAATATGACATGATATCGATATTGTTTACCATATTTGGGTTTTTGCACATAGAACAGGTTATAGTGTGATGTTATTTAGCAACGGCAATTTTTGTCCGTTTCCGTTGCTAAAAATAGAAATGAAAATTCTTTTCCGTTGCCAAAAATAGCAACGGAAAATTTTTTCCGTTGCTATTTTGATTTTTAAATTTCTTTCAAATTTTTTTTATTATAAATAAATATAGTCCAAATTCATAATGAAATTTGAGAAAATATTCTAATTGACAATATAATATAAAAATTAATGCACAATAATTAAAATCTTGAAAATGTATTATATTACTGTAAAGTAAAAATCCATAAAAACCATCACAAAAATAACATAAAATTAGTATAATAATAAAAAATTACAAATCTATGCTATGTAGTTGGTAGAGGTGAAGGAAGACAATCTGACTGCTGAGCACCCTTGGTTTCCAAATTTCTACCCGATTCTTTAGCTAAGTTACAGTATCCATCAACAAGGTGAGTGCGATCTCTATTGCCATGTTTCCTCTTGAAAATTATAGTACTTCTGCAGAGAGAAATAGAAAGAAAATGAGTATTTTACTTGTGTAGCTTGATGTACATTAAACTTCTATTTATTTAGACTTTCGTTTATAATCAATAAAATTTATAATCAATAAATCTAATAATCATGTCAGCCATTTAGTTCCAAATGTATCACCCAAAATGTTGTTCCATCAAAAATACCCATGATTATATATATATATATATATATATATATATCTATTGTTTTCTGCAAAACTGCCATAACAAGAACCAAACGATTCTTATGTGCAAGAAAGGGAGAAGAAAAGTAACAATTGATAGCATTATTGTTCTCTCTCTCTTTTTTTCCTCCAAACTGAAAATCAACATAATAAATCTAAAATCAAAGTTATATATATATATATATATAGTAGCACCACATGTTCTTAATCAATGGAGTAAGAAAAGAAAGGAATAACAGTAATAATCCATTTTCAAATGAAAAATGAACTCCGTTTTGTTGATGACCTCATCTTTGTTTGTAATAGCCTAACACATTTTGCTTACTTTTCACAAGTGATACAATACAACTAGAATTTGGTCAATGGATAAAAATGAAAAAAAAATAGTCCTAATAGTTTAAGCTCTTCAAAAATATTTTTCATCCCTAGCACCAATTATAAACACCAAAAAGTTTAAAGAGCTGTCAAAAATTTATGAAGGCATTACCCAAAATTCAAAAAGCAAAAGAGCAGTCAATGTTATATATAATGGAAGTCCACTAAGGGGTGTCGAAGAACCAGCCATCCATCAAGTAAGTGGCAAAGATTTAAAGATATTTTTGATCAAATTAAGTACTAAATGAAAATCAATAAACTAATTAACCGGCACTCAGACCACTATTTTCCCACATTTAGCAAACGTCTTAGAATAATTTTCACTAAAATATAGGTATACAGAGTTTGCCTAGCCTCAATATCTCCTGCAATCCAATGCATAATACAAACTATCAAAACAAATCAAGTTGCAGCTATACAATTTCATAGCAGTAATCAAAATCCTAATAAAAAAAACTAAAGAAAAAATTGAGAAAAAAAATGCAGTGAAAAACTAAATTGAGGAAGAAACCTTAATTAGTACAAAGAAAGAGCGAGAGCTTGAGACAAATCTAATCTAAGTTGCTTTCAAGGTTGTGATGTTTCTGTATATGAAGCATGTCAAACCTTGGAACAAAAATCAATTGTTTTATGGTCATCCTATTGGACAGCAAAATGTTAAACAGCAAAACCTTATAACATTAAAACATGATTTCTGTGTCTAGGAGTATGCATAGAATTAGATCGATTAACCGGTGCATTAATAAATATCATTAACCAATCTAATAATACCATATTTTCAAAATCATTAATCATTACCTAGTCTAATAACTTTGGCTAACAAGTCCACGGTTTTGGTTTTCCCGAATTGGATAACCAATAATTTCTGGTTAAACATTAAAAATAATTAAAAGTGTCAAAAAAATAAATATCACAAACCACACACAATTCCAAGCAAGTTCCAAAATAAAATACAACTCAAATACAATTAACAAGTTCAATTAATCAATACACAGCAATGGATTTTTCACCAGTACTTGTCGTATTTTGCATAGGTTCTGTTGCATTATAACACAAGTTAGTTCTGAAATAAAATTGGCAATGAATCGAAGTAAGCATAAAAGTATATTCTAGTGAATTGGTTGCATAGGTTCTATTGTGTATTCTAATGAATCAAAGTAAGTAAAAAAGCAGATAAAAGAATATATAAGTTTCAAAACAAAACATAAAGAAGCATACCATCCTCTTCAATTCAAATGTCTTTCCCATCTCCTTGGCCCTGTGAAGTGACATTTGAAGGGGATAATCGCCTCTGGAGTTCCTCAACAACAGGAATAACATTTTCATCCAATGGGTCTCGAAGCAATACCTGCAGAAAAACTGGAATCAGATTTTGACAAAGATTTTCAAAATAAAATAATGCAAAAGGTTAATTGAAACAGTTCTTTTCTTCATAAGGGAGAAATTAGAAATATGAACACAGAGCTGAGCGGGCAAACGACAGAACTCAGGTAATCAAGAGTTCATCATTCAAATCATGAAAATTATGTATATAATTACAACAAGAATCTGTTACAATTTATACAATTTCAATGAAAACAAGTTACCATTGTTAAACTCTGCATTCTCACAAACCGAAGCCCACAAATTCAGAATTACTATCAAACAGCATTCAACATTTCTCATAGACACAAGAGAGAGAGAGAGAGAGACAAACCAACCTCCTCAGCGGTAATAATTGCCTTGATATGCTGCCAGCGAAATTAACACATAAATTAGCAAAAAAAAAACGAAGAACAGGAGAAATTTAGATTAGAAAAACAAAAGAAAGAAAAAAGTCCAGGAGAAATGAAGAACCTCCAAATTCAGAACAATTGCTGTCACACCCCGAACTGGGCCTAGTCGGAATATGCTTGCTCGGTCGGAAGTGAGTAAGGGTAATTCGGTAATCTGTACATGAGTAATATAGAAAATAAAGACTTATTTGCTAAGAAATTAATTAAATAAGTTAAGTGAAGGAATTATTATAGTGTGCTTGTTGTGTATGGAATTAGGGTATAAGTGGGTTTTAGGAAATGATTTGGTGTGACTCAAGTGTGGTACCTTGAAGATTTTTATTCAAGAAATGTTTGTATGTGGAGTGAGTATGGTGCCAAGGTTGGAATTAGTCAAAGATGTATCTTGGATTTAATAGGATTATGACAAGTGGACCTTTAGGATGGTGACAAGTGGTATGGTTGGTGTGTGCACTAAATGAGAAAGAGAAAAAGGAATTGAAGAATGGCAAAGGGGCAGAATCACGTTTGGCCCTCCTCTCCTTCCCGTTCTCTCTCCTCTTCTTACCTTTCCCCACTTTCTGCTCTCTTCTTTCTTGCTCCTCTTTCGATTGGGCTTGTGCATGTGTAGAGGGTGTTATGATGGAGTATAAGGGGCAAGATTAAAGGTATGTATATGGGTTTTTGATTTTGGATGTTATCTCTTTCTTCTTCCCTGTTTTCTTTTGGTTTGGAGGAACTGAGGTTTGGGTTAAGTGAATCCATGATTTGTGTTTGTGCAAGGAATTGGTGTTGAGAAAAAGAAGAAAGGAAAAGAGAAGGTAAAAGAGTGAAGAGCAGATTGGTTGAGCTTGATTTCCAGGTTTGGGAACTTTTTATTTATGTATGATTTTGATTATATTCATGAGTTGTTTAAGTAATTTGACTGTGTTGATGATGATCTTTGATGATGGTAGTGAGTGTTGGCTCAAATGACTCATTGTTGCATGTGAATAGGTTTTTGGGTGAAAAATTGGATTAGAATACACTGGACCCTTCTTCGGTTATTACACTGTTTCTGGAGTTATAGAACTCCAAATGATATGAAATCAGTACCTTTAGAAAGCTAAGATATATGTCTACATATGTGTTAGAAATAGGTTTGAGCTAATTGTAACTCTAAGTGTCCGAAAAATGGTCAAGAAGTAGACCTATCTTCTTTGGACGGGTTCAGAGAAGCACTGTGGGTTGTTTAGATCATATCTGAAGCTATAGATGTCCAATTGACCTGTAATTTGTTGTATTTGGAAGTTAACATCCTATAGAACATTTGTTAAGAAGGAAGTTTTGGCTAAAAATGAGTTCTAGACTTTGATATAGGTTGTACAAAATTGTGGAGTGAACCAGTCCCGAAATTTTGCTTCTGTTTTGCAATATTTTGGTATGTCACGGTGGCAACCAAAATGGTTACCACCGTGACCTATGAAAATGCAGGGCAGAATGCTCATTTTTGGACCTCACGGTGACAACCAATTGGTTACCACTGTGACCACCTCCTAATATGCATAATTTGAGTGTTTTTCTTCCCGAAACGTACCCGAACTTCATGGTAAGTTCCTATAGCATGTCTGACTCATTTCTAACCTTAGGAAATGAGTATGTAGGTGGTTGTCAATCCAAATTATAAGTGATTAAGCTATAGCATAAGAGTTTAATAATGAAATTAAATGTATATATATATGCTTTTTAATTATCGAACAGGATATGCTTGAGGTATTGATCATGTGTGATGTGAACAAGTATGTATAATTATGAACTGAGTTTGCTTAATGGAAAATGTATATAGGGGATATGAATAATGAATGCATGATTAAAGTAATTGCCTAACAATATTATACGATGCATGCATTGGTAATAAATGTTATTAGAATATGTTAATATGCAAGGTATTTATGATATTTTAACGGTTCATGTGGTTACTTGAGTGCCTATATAATATGATAATGTTTAAGGTGATTTAATGCTTTTAGTTTATGATTTCTCTTTTAAACAGAGACCTGTAATGTGGCAAACCGGGTAAGTAAGTGTTTATGTAAATGTATAAATAGTTTGTATGAATGATATGATTAAGTGTGAAGATTTGCATTCTGTTTTGTGGTTTTTGGTATGTCACGGTGGCAATGAATGTGGTTACCACCGTGACCTACCCCAGATTTGCATTCTGTTTTGAGGGTTTGGTATGTCACGGTGGCAATGAATGTGGTTACCACCGTGACCTACCGCAGATTTGCATTCTGTTTTGGATTCATGGTATGTCACGGTGACAACCTAATGGGTTACCACCGTGAGGTACCCCAAGAGTGCTTTCTGCCAAAAGTTTTGGCATGTCACGGTGACAACCAACCTGGTTGTGACCGTGACCTACCCTGTTTTGTAAAAAGTGTTGAGTTGTTAAAAGCACAGTTGAGTGTTAAGTTATTGAGTGGCATGATAATATTTCCATATTTGACTCTGATAAATCTTAGAACATTGAATAGTGCTAAAGTATGTTGATGAAATTATATCGTATGCTTTGTAAAATGAATAGTATGATGCATGGCTGATATTATGAATTTCTTTATATGTTTACTATACTCTGGATTATGTATGATGATATTTATGTATTGTCTGATGTGACACATGATCTGAATGATGCATGACCTGCGAGAGTCAGTCTAGTGGATAGTTAGGCATGCCTAATAGAGTCTTTGTAGCTGCAGCGCCCTTTGAACGATTTGGACCCTGATCAGGTCCCACGACTGGTTCCTCGCGAACCCTTTGATATGAAATGTTTTTGGAATGTGGAAAAAGATGATGTTGCTTTTCGACTTGTACCTGTATGGTACATTATATTATATGTTCCCTCTGAGGTTTACCCGGTCAGAGATCGGGCTATATGTTCCCTCATGAGGTCTCCTCCTCAGTACTCGTTATCCACTATTATGAGTCAGCAGGTACTTTGATGGTTTGTTTTATTCTGTTTTGAAATAGCCATCAGAATGTGATATCTGAATGAACAAGAATCAGTTTATATGTATATGAATATGACTACGGGCTTCAGAAGGTAAATCTGTATTTAGTAAACATGACTTTTCAGTTAACATGATTATCCGAACTTGGCATGTGATTTGTTATTAGTTTCTGAATGCTTTGAAATGATTTGATCGATGTATTTATGTATATGAGTTAAGCATGGTTTTATTGTGTACAAGCATGTGAGTCGGATCGGTTGTGAGGGTAAGTATATAAGATATAATCGTACTTTCTGCATGGTTTTGATATGCTATGTATTAGAGTTGTGCAGCAGAAGTGTGGTGTTTTGGATGTTTCTTGGGTATGTGGCTCAGCATGATAACACTGGTGTCGTGTTTTGGGTTATGACTGTTTTGGCCCATTCCTGATATATGTATATGATTATGTGTGTGAGTTTCCGAATGAATGCCTTTACTATGCAAGTCTGTTTAGATATGTGTTTTGAATATCCGTAATTGCCATTTGAATGTATTTGGCCTCGACGACCATTGTGAATGGCCGTCCATATTATTATGTTTGTTTTCCCCACTAAGCGTTATCGCTTAGCACGGGTTCTTTTTCCCGTGCAGGTGGCAGGTTTGCTTCTATTCGAGTCGCGTATCTGCAGAGTCGGCCACATAGGAGTTAGAAGTGATGTATTTTGTTTAATTTCTGTAGCCTGGATTTTGTAATTCTGATGAATATGTATATGTAATAATATGTAAAGATACTTATATAATATTCTGGGCCATGTAAATATTTGTATAGCGATGTTTGGAGAATAACTTCTATTGTATGCTTGTAAGTTTTCACAACTGTATGCTTTTGATTAGTGTATGCGCATTTGCGAAATATGCATGTCCAAATCTACTCCTCGAGTTTTAAATTCTTCCGTATTTTAGTATGCTTTGTCTCGCTTCAGTCCGGTAACACACCTACTCGTACGGCCTTCTACTCCATTGCGGATGGGTTCGTCCACGTATGAGTTGGGGTGTTACATTTAGTGGTATCAGAGCATAAGATTCTGGTTGCCTTATTTGTTTGAGTATTGGGTCTTTGTATGTTACTTGTTATGTGTCGAGTCTTTGTTTGAAAGTCAGTTTTGTGTCGTGGCCTAATGCAGATGCGTCTTGTCCTGTGTGTGTTATGTTAGATGGAGCCTGACCCAAATGAGAAGGTGAATGAGACGACAGAAAGTGTGAACCCAGTTAGTACTGATCAAAGTGTTTCGTTTCTGTGCACCTTTTGGTTAGAATTCCGGTCCTGTTTTTAATGATAGAATATTAGTGCAAGGATTGATTCGAATTTTGGATAGACTGACTGCTCCTAGGATTTCTCAAGGTTTTGTTCAGAGTGTACCTCAGTAAAGAAAGGTATCGAGTAAGTGGATGAGTATTTGGATCTTATAAGGTTTTGGTAGTACTCTATATGCCTGTCAGCTATCTCTAGAAAAGTGTTTAAATGAAAGCATATTGAATCATGGGGATGGGACAAAATGCATCATTATAGCATCAATTGCATCACTCTGCATACATGAATCATCTCAATCTCATTACATCATCATCATCCCTTTGACAATACATGATAAGCATATGCATATATGTTTTGATTGAGAGAAAGCTGATAGGGTATATATGTACTATTTGATATTAAGATTAAGGGTAAAAAAAATGACGCGCTCAGCAATCGTTTAGGAAAGTGTTCTGTGTTTGAGTAAAGATTGAACCGAAAGAGTATTTTGGGATCTTATACAGGTGAAGGTAAGAAGGATTTTAAAGTTTGATAGGAGGGTTAATGGTAGAGAGAAACGTAAGTATGATGGACATCTTTTAAGTAGTGAAGGATTTATGTATCAATTGGCGAAGTTAGTTGGTTTATGTGTAAAGTGTTCGGGTTTTGATTTCAATCGGTCATTTGAGTAATGATTGTTCTGATGAATGTGTTTGATTCGAATTTAAGAAAGTGATTTAAGAATATAGCGATAGCGATAAGTGTAAGTAAGTGAATAGTTTTAGAATGCAATGTATGAGTCTGACGGTGAGTCGAAGTGTCATTTTGGAGTTTCTTCTGGTGTAAGTGAATTTCGAGGACGAAATTCTTTTAGGAGGGAAGATTTGTCACACCCCGAACTGGGCCTAGTCGGAATATGCTTGCTCGGTCGGAAGTGAGTAAGGGTAATTCGGTAATCTGTACATGAGTAATATAGAAAATAAAGACTTATTTGCTAAGAAATTAATTAAATAAGTTAAGTGAAGGAATTATTATAGTGTGCTTGTTGTGTATGGAATTAGGGTATAAGTGGGTTTTAGGAAATGATTTGGTGTGACTCAAGTGTGGTACCTTGAAGATTTTTATTCAAGAAATGTTTGTATGTGGAGTGAGTATGGTGCCAAGGTTGGAATTAGTCAAAGATGTATCTTGGATTTAATAGGATTATGACAAGTGGACCTTTAGGATGGTGACAAGTGGTATGGTTGGTGTGTGCACTAAATGAGAAAGAGAAAAAGGAATTGAAGAATGGGAAAGGGGCAGAATCACATTTGGCCCTCCTCTCCTTCCCGTTCTCTCTCCTCTTCTTACCTTTCCCCACTTTCTGCTCTCTTCTTTCTTGCTCCTCTTTCGATTGGGCTTGTGCATGTGTAGAGGGTGTTATGATGGAGTATAAGGGGCAAGATTAAAGGTATGTATATGGGTTTTTGATTTTGGATGTTATCTCTTTCTTCTTCCCTATTTTCTTTTGGTTTGGAGGAACTGAGGTTTGGGTTAAGTGAATCCATGATTTGTGTTTGTGCAAGGAATTGGTGTTGAGAAAAAGAAGAAAGGAAAAGAGAAGGTAAAAGAGTGAAGAGCAGATTGGTTGAGCTTGATTTCCAGGTTTGGGAACTTTTTATTTATGTATGATTTTGATTATATTCATGAGTTGTTTAAGTAATTTGACTGTGTTGATGATGATCTTTGATGATGGTAGTGAGTGTTGGCTCAAATGACTCATTGTTGCATGTGAATAGGTTTTTGGGTGAAAAACTGGATTAGAATACACTGGACCCTTCTTCGGTTATTACACTGTTTCGGGAGTTATAGAACTCCAAATGATATGAAATCAGTACCTTTAGAAAGCTAAGATATATGTCTACATATGTGTTAGAAATAGGTTTGAGCTAATTGTAACTCTAAGTGTCCGAAAAATGGTCAATAAGTAGACCTATCTTCTTTGGACGGGTTCAGAGAAGCACTGTGGGTTGTTTAGATCATATCTGAAGCTATAGATGTCCAATTGACCTGTAATTTGTCGCATTTGGCAGTTAACATCCTATAGAACATTTGTTAAGAAGGAATGTTTGGCTAAAAATGAGTTCTAGACTTTGATATAGGCTGTACAAAATTGTGGAGTGAACCAGTCCCGAAATTTTGCTTCTGTTTTGCAATATTTTGGTATGTCACGGTGGCAACCAAAATGGTTACCACCATGACCTATGAAAATGCAGGGCAGAATGCTCATTTTTGGACCTCACGGTGACAACCAATTGGTTACCACCGTGACCACCTCCTAATATGCATAATTTGAGTGTTTTTCTTCCCGAAACGTACCCGAACTTCATGGTAAGTTCCTATAGCATGTCTGACTCATTTCTAACCTTAGGAAATGAGTATGTAGGTGGTTGTCAATCCAAATTATAAGTGATTAAGCTATAGCATAAGAGTTTAATAATGAAATTAAATGTATATATATATGCTTTTTAATTATCGAACAGGATATGCTTGAGGTATTGATCATGTGTGATGTGAACAAGTATGTATAATTATGAACTGAGTTTGCTTAATGGAAAATGTATATAGGGGATATGAATAATGAATGCATGATTAAAGTAATTGCCTAACAATATTATACGATGCATGCATTGGTAATAAATGTTATTAGAATATGTTAATATGCAAGGTATTTATGATATTTTAACGGTTCATGTGGTTACTTGAGTGCCTATATAATATGATAATGTTTAAGGTGATTTAATGCTTTTAGTTTATGATTTCTCTTTTAAACAGAGACCTGTAATGTGGCAAACCGGGTAAGTAAGTGTTTATGTAAATGTATAAATAGTTTGTATGAATGATATGATTAAGTGTGAAGATTTGCATTCTGTTTTGAGGTTTTTGGTATGTCACGGTGGCAATGAATGTGGTTACCACCGTGACCTACCCCAGATTTGCATTCTGTTTTGAGGGTTTGGTATGTCATGGTGGCAATTAATGTGGTTACCACCGTGACCTACCGCAAATTTGCATTCTGTTTTGGGTTCATGGTATGTCACGGTGACAACCTAATGGGTTACCACCGTGAGGTACCCCAAGAGTGCTTTCTGCCGAAAGTTTTGGTATGTCACGGTGACAACCAACCTGGTTGTGACCGTGACCTACCCTGTTTTGTAAAAAGTGTTGAGTTGTTAAAAGCACAGTTGAGTGTTAAGTTATTGAGTGGCATGATAATATTTCCATATTTGACTCTGATAAATCTTAGAACATTGAATAGTGCTAAAGTATGTTGATGAAATTATATCGTATGCTTTGTAAAATGAATAGTATGATGCATGGCTGATATTATGAATTTCTTTATATGTTTACTATACTCTGGATTATGTATGATGATATTTATGTATTGTCTGATGTGACACATGATCTGAATGATGCATGACCTGCGAGAGTCAGTCTAGTGGATAGTTAGGCATGCCTAATAGAGTCTTTGTAGCTGCAGCGCCCTTTGAACGATTTGGACCCTGATCAGGTCCCACGACTGGTTCCTCGCGAACCCTTTGATATGAAATGTTTTTGGAATGTGGAAAAAGATGATGTTGCTTTTCGACTTGTACCTGTATGGTACATTATATTATATGTTCCCTCTGAGGTTTACCCGGTCAGAGATCGGGCTATATGTTCCCTCATGAGGTCTCCTCCTCAGTACTCGTTATCCACTATTATGAGTTAGCAGGTACTTTGATGGTTTGTTTTATTCTGTTTTGAAATAGCCATCAGAATGTGATATCTGAATGAACAAGAATCAGTTTATATGTATATGAATATGACTACGGGCTTCAGAAGGTAAATCTGTATTTAGTAAACATGACTTTTCAGTTAACATGATTATCCGAACTTGGCATGTGATTTGTTATTAGTTTCTGAATGCTTTGAAATGATTCGATCGATGTATTTATGTATATGAGTTAAGCATGGTTTTATTGTGTACAAGCATGTGAGTCGGATCGGTTGTGAGGGTAAGTATATAAGATGTAATCGTACTTTCTGCATGGTTTTGATATGCTATGTATTAGAGTTGTGCAGCAGAAGTGTGGTGTTTTGGATGTTTCTTGGGTATGTGGCTCAGCATGATAACACTGGTGTCGTGTTTTGGGTTATGACTGTTTTGGCCCATTCCTGATATATGTATTTGATTATGTGTGTGAGTTTCCGAATGAATGCCTTTACTATGCAAGTCTGTTTAGATATGTGTTTTGAATATCCGTAATTGCCATTTGAATGTATTTGGCCTCGACGACCATTGTGAATGGCCGTCCATATTATTATGTTTGTTTTCCCCACTAAGCGTTATCGCTTAGCACGGGTTCTTTTTCCCGTGCAGGTGGCAGGTTTGCTTCTGTTCGAGTCGCGCATCTGCAGAGTCAGCCACATAGGAGTTAGAAGTGATGTATTTTGTTTAATTTCTGTAGCCTGGATGTTGTAATTCTGATGAATATGTATATGTAATAATATGTAAAGATACTTATATAATATTCTGGGCCATGTAAATATTTGTATAGCGATGTTTGGAGAATAACTTCTATTGTATGCTTGTAAGTTTTCACAACTGTATGCTTTTGATTAGTGTATGCGCATTTGCGAAATATGCATGTCCAAATCTACTCCTCGAGTTTTAAATTCTTCCGTATTTTAGTATGCTTTGTCTCGCTTCAGTCCGGTAACACACCTACTCGTACGGCCTCCTACTCCATTGCGGATGGGTTCGTCCACGTATGAGTTGGGGTGTTACAATTGCGCCCTCTCGTCCAAGAATGGTGGAAGGATAGGACAACAAAGGGTCCAAAATCCGGAGATCGCGCGCGTGAATCTGCACGGGGTGCATGATTGTGTGTTTATCGGCATCAAGAATGGTGCCTTGGCCAGAAGCATCGACAAGTATCCAACTCCTGGCCAGTTGAGTTTTCTTCTTGACGGCTGCGGCAGCGGTTGCTGCAGCCAGCTGAGGGTCGGCAGGCACCACATACCCGTCCCTCGCCATATCGAATAAGCATAAAATAATAACATCTCCGCCGCTATAAAGTCTCAAAACCCTAAAAAGACGCGTCCTCCATTGCGTGTGAATTTCATGATATATGATTAATGGCTGGGGTATCTCTGCGCGGCCAGGGTACAGGAAGAAGCTAAAGTTAGGTAGAGGAAGGAAGAAAAAGAAATGAATTAAAAACCGAATAACGCTTGCTGTTTAGCAACCCAATAAATTTACGTACTTATATTTGCAACCGATTGCTATTCTTGAATCTATTTAACAACAAAATATTATTTCGTTGCTAAATTAGCAACCGGATAAATATTCGGTTACTATTATTTATTTCAAATAATTTAATACATGCTATTTAGCAATGAAATAAATATTTCGTTGCTATATTTGCAATCGAATTAAATTCGGTTGCTATTATTGAACCCATTTAACAACGGAAATATTATTCCGTTGCTAAATTAACAACCGAATAAATATTCGGATACTATTATTTATTTCAAATAATTTAATACATGCTATTTAGCAACGGAATAAATATTCCGTTGCTATATTTGCAACCAAATTAAATTCAGTTGCTATTCTTAAACCCATTTAGCAACGGAAATATTATTCCGTTACTAAATTAGCAACCGAATAAATATTCGGTTGCTATTATTTATCCCAAATAATTTAATACATGTTATTTAGTAACGGAATAAATATTCCATTGCTATATTTGCAACCGAATTAAATTCGGTTGCTGTTGTTGAACCCATTTAGCAACGGAAATATTATTCTGTTACTAAATTAGCAACTGAATAATATTCGGTTGCTATTATTTATCCCAAATAATTTAAAACATGCTATTTAGCAACGGATAAAAATTTTCGTTGCTATATTTGCAACCGAATTACACTCGGTTCTTGAACCCATTTAGCAACAGAAATATTTTCCGTTTCTAAATTAGCAACCGAATAAATATACGGTTGCTATTATTTATCCCAAATAATTTAATACATGCTATTTAGCAATGAAATAAATATTTTGTTGCTATATTTGCAACCAAATTAAATTCGGTTGCTATTCTTGAAATCATTTAGCAACGGAAATATTATTCCGTTGTTAAATTAGCAACCGAATAATTATTCGGTTGCTATTATTTATCCCAAATAATTTAATACAAGCTATTTAGCAACGGATAAAAATTTTCGTTGCTATATTTGCAACCGAATTAAATTCGGTTGCTATTCTTGAACCCATTTAGCAACAGAAATATTATTCCGTTACTAAATTATCAACCGAATAAATATTCGGTTGCTATTATTTATCCCAAATAATTTAATACATGCTATTTAACAACGGAATAAATATTTCGTTGCTATATTTGCAACCGAATTAAATTCGGTTGCTATTCTTGAAACCATTTAGCAACGAAAATATTATTCCGTTGCTAAATTAGCAACCGAATAATTATTCGGTTGCTATTATTTATCCCAAATAATTTAATACATGCTATTTAACAACGGATAAAAATTTCTGTTGCTATTTAGCAATGGATAAAAATTTCCGTTGCTTCCGTTGCTATTTCCAAATTTTCTTGTAGTGATATGTATAGTTTCTATATATTATAAGGGTAGTATGTTTGGCCCAAGATATTCTAATTATTTTCTTGTTATTGCTGCCACTTTTGAGTATGAATGATTATGCGTTTATGTTTGTTGCGTGGCGGCCCGAATTCTTCCTAAGGGGTATTGGGGTGTTACATAACTGGAAATAATAATTAGCCTGCGAGTCAAGTAGTGGATAGATAGGCATGCCTATAGGGTCTAAGTGCTGCAGCCTAATGTGTCCGATTCCTTTGGAATACCAATGCGATTTGAATTCTTATTGGATTCTTCAATGCAAAATTATTGATAATGTTGATATTTTTGCACCTTAGGGTACCAATGCAAATGTGAGGTATCCACGGATACCAATGTGATAACCGTACCCTTTGGGTATCAATGCGATACCCGTACCCTTTGGGTATCAATGCGATACCCATTATCCGCGTCTTTGAGTTGCAGGCAAGGCAAAGAAAGATTAATGATAATTATGTGGTCATTTGAAGGAAAGTTTTAAAGATGAGAATATGAATACAAAGTTACATAGTTTGACATGAGATGCATTTATATGATTCATTCGCATGAATGCATATATATATATATATATATATATATATATATACACGTAAATTGCGATGCGTAATGTGCTATAATTGTAATAAGTTGTGGATATGTTATATTATCATAGCATGTTTGTAGAAGCTTAACTTTAGGTGCTTGTCTATTAATTACAAGCAAGGTTAATGATAATATTGAGCATTTTAACAGAATGTTATATTATTGAAAATGTGAATACGATGCGTTAAAATTTGACTTGTGATATAGCCATATGAACATGACTCATTAGTAAGGCTATGAGTAAACTAAGATGTGTGATATGCTATCTTTATATTAAGTTGATCCCAAAGTGTATGTGTGTTGAGATATATATGTGTGAATGAGGTATTCTTATGTGCATGGTAACATATCGTTATTCACTTCTAAAAGTGATAAAAACAGAATATAGGATGAATGTTATGTTGTGAATATAGCAATGTAAGTTTATGCATGATGGAAGAATTATACTATAAGAGAACTTGAGTATGGGACGTATATGTATAATGACTTATGATTGCATCGATAAGAAAGACATATATTGTGTATATGTATTAATTCAAGGCATGATAGGACTTGATCAAATGATTGTTTTGTATAAGAATGTTATGTTATTGTTCCCCACTAAGCGTTATCGCTTAACATGGATGCTTTATTCATGTAGGTTTTTGAAGATAGAGCTTTTGGAAGGCAGTCCTGCATCGCCAATAGCCAACACATTAGGAATCCGCTGTTTATGCAGATTTTTTTGTAATTGGATGGGATGTGTATTTGTAATTGACATGTTAATGAGAACTAAATATTTTGCAGCATAAGTTGTATTTTTGTAAAGTGCAAACTGTAATAAGACTATAAGAGTTCTGTAATTTAATGCATCAATTATCATAATGCAACTGAACGTTGACTGTTAAAGAAATTTATTATTTCTAAACCTTGTATGGAATACTGTCTTATGCGCATGTGATAGTGTTGTGACACTCCACAGCCATCGTAGTAAGATTCTACGGTGGTTAGGGGGTGTTACATGTCCAATAGAAAGTGATCCATACAGCAAGCATAGTATTATTGTTCATACCACCTAGGGGAAATATCTACTTTTATTACATGAGATTTAGCCAGGGTGATGATACTTTCAGGCTACCCATGTAATGCCCAAATGTCCCTTGGGAAGACAAGGGAGCGCTACGCGACAAACATTCTTTAACTAAATCCAATTAACCTCATATATCTACTTATTATCACTAAATCAATATTATTATCTCTATTAACTTTCACTATTAGATCACTATTCATATTAGCATACATTAATAATCACTAAGCCATTAACTTGCACTAGTTCATTATGGTTACATATTACAATACAAAAATTACATATACATTTATGCTTATCTTATATAAAAATTAGAGCTCTAATTATGCAATATTATTACAAAATTATCAACCTAGATAGACAACTTCAAGCTCCTATAGTGGCCTGCAGAAAACCGTCTACAAAATATGAATTCCAAGCTTTAACCTACATGGGAACAAACACCCGTGTTAAGCGATAACGCTTAGTGGGGATGTAAACAAAACAATACTAATACAAACATTCACATACAATTATTTAGCAATGACATATTACAATCAAACAATAAGCACTCATACACTAGTTCAATAATATGTCAACTATTCAAAGTTCCATGGCACACAATAGCAGTATTCAATAGTTCATTATTTTCAATAACAAACACTAATATTCACTGGCAGCGGAAGGCTTCCACTACAAAAAAAATCTAGATTAGCAACTAAAATTAGCGACGGATATATTTCAGTCGCTAATTAGCGACGGATTAACGACCACTTTCAAAATTCGTCGTAAAAATCCATTTTTCTATTTTTGCAGCAAATTTAGCGATTGAATAGCGACTAAAAAAATAATTAGTCGCTAAACTTTGGCGGCAATTGATGCGACTAAATTAGCGACGGTTTAAATTTAGCGACTAAAATATTGGTCGCTAAATTTTAAGGCAATTTTTGCGACTGTTATAGTGACTAATTTGTGTTGTCGCTAAAGGTATGCATAATTATTTTATCAAATTTAGCGACACTAAATTTTAGTCGCTAATTGAAAAAAATAAAAATCAGTCCCTTGGTCCTTGTTAGATTTAATCTAATTTCTTACAAATAAAACCAAAACAGAATGGGGAAAACGCACAGGGAGAGAGCAAAAATGAGAGAGAGCAAGAGAAGGAGCACCGGAGCTAGCGATCCACCACCGGAGAAGCGGAGACCAGCCCATCGGTGCCGGAGACAGCCAAAGCCTCCATCTTCCCATGCTGTCTCGCCGTCTCTATCTCCTCTTCGAGAGAGAGAAGCCAAAGCTTCTCTCCCATTTTTCAGCTAACTCCGATGGTGGATGGCGACACGAACACCACCGCCAATCTCCTAGAGATTAGGCGAGTCTCCCTATACCCACTGATCATCCTCACTCGCCGCCGACGAATAGATCGGAGCAGAGGAACCGGCGACCTTTCGACGTTGATTTCAGCCTAACGATGGGGAGCTAGGGCGCATGACCACCGGCGATAGGTTTCGAGTGTCTTGGGATTTCCGTCTGCAGTGACGGTCTCTTCAACGAAGCTCTGATCTCTTCGTGTGTTAAAGGAAGCTTGTGACTGGAAAGCTATTTCATAGCGGTCTAGCCCACAAGGTACTCCCTTTCTCATCTCACAATTTTCTGCGATATTCATTTCACAAATCTACATTTCACATAATAGAACTTACTGTAAAATTAAAAACTAAGAAAGGAGCATGGATGGTTTCATGCTCACCGATTATGTTGAAGGAAATTGAAGCAGTATTCCCAACAATAAATAAACTAATTACAATTTCCTTATATTGGTTAAAAATTTAAAAGTTCTTTGTTAGAATTTCTCAATTGTAATTGATGTCAACAGTGATAATTTTTGGCAAGTATTGCTTCTCAGGGTTTAGCTTTAACAATTCATGTTCGTTGATATATATTCGGTATCTCAACTTCATTAGTTTCACTGATTTGGATTTGCACTAATAAATTCTTATCTTGCAAGTATTAAAAGAATACTCAACATCTATTAGTAACTTTGGAATTGGAGGGACTAAAGAACTGATGAATTTTCTAATATAAAAGTTATATTGCGTACTTGTACACACTTGCTAAAATGTGCAATTATTGCTCTACTGTAGTAAGCCATTTGGTCCATGATTTTTTTCTTTTATTTGTCCATTTACTTTAACTTTTGCTTGATGACTGCAAAAGTATAAGGACACCATTTAGATGACTGCAAAAAACACACGGCATGTGTCATTTTAGTTTGGTTTATAATAATTTCTCTCTTTCATATATTGTTGAGTTATTCTTTAAACAAAACACCAATTAGATGTGTCTAATTAGTGCAGCTTAACATTTTGGTTATTACTTCTTAACTAACATCCCTTTGAATGTTAAAAGTCATGTAATTGTCTTTTAGTATTGTAACTATTATCTATTTTTATACTTGATGTTGAAAGTCATGTAACTGTTATCTATTTTTATACAAGAGATTATTGACAGGCATTGGCTTTTATTTTCTTTTTTTTTTCCTACTTATTCTGCATGATATACTTAATAATTCCCACAACTACTTTCTTATTTCTCATCTAAATTCTTATGATTTTGGCTCTGTTGGCAGTGACTTTTGTGTAGGTTTGAATTAAACTTTTATAGTACTAATTAGTGATTTGTGCGTTCTTAATTCCTCCTCAGTACTAACTCTCATTTTGTGTGCATTCTTAATTCGCTTCATACATTATGAAGTAATTAATTACATTATGAATTTGGAACTGTGTAGTTTTTTTTGAAAAGTTGAGGGGGCAAAATGATTGAAGTTATCAAGTTCAAGGGTATGTATTAAGCCTTTCTTTTATTTATTTCCATGTGCTTTTATCTTTTAAATTGTTTGCTTTGCGGTTTTGCTGAGGAACATGCGCTGAATAAACATTATCCAACCAACTTGAGAACGTGATTTGTTGTGTGTTCGTAGATTGATAAGGACTTGAGCAAAGTGAAATGCTTCAATTCTGAGGAGGTTGAATATGGTCTCTTGATCAACTCATTTAGACGTTAGAATAGATCTGTACTATGTAGTTCACATTTTCTTGCATTTGTGTAATGTCAATTTTATTGTCTAACTCGTGTTTTCTTGCCTTTCTTTCAGTTATTATTTTTATTTGGTGGTAGATTTATTGGGTTAGCACTTGGCAGGTAAGTAGAACTTAATATTCAAATACTTTATTTTTTTTCATCAAAATTCATTTTGTATGAATGAGTAAAATATCAAGAATACATATACTAGTATTTGTTTACATGCCTATCCAAAAATAAGAGCAATCACAGGGATCTATTTATTTACATATATTAGTATTTGATAGTCAAATTTGGATACATGATACATGAATTGGTATTATGTTTATATTATATTTGTTAATATGTAAATTTATGAAATATATATATATATTAGTTAATTAATTAAGCGAGGAATTTAGAAAATGGTAGCTCCTGCCTTGTAATATATGAACTGGAATCAATCTTTTTTATTTTGATTTTTAATTCATTAATTTTGGTATTTATTAATTTGAAAATTTTATTGGTGACTTATAGGTACTGCAATTGGATGGAATGCTACTAAAAATAACGAGAATATGTACTTTTAATTTAAGTATTGTACAATTCAATGTATTTTTATTATATTTGAATAATTGTGAACTTATTATATAAAATTATTGTGAACTTTTATATATTTTTAATTAGCACTATTTAGTTTGAATTAGTGTTTTTTATAGTATTTTTTAAGTATTGTATAGTTTAATTGTAATTTTTTGATATTATATATTTTAAATTAATAGTAATATTAAAAATATTATGTAATTATTATTTACATAAAATAAATTAAATTTCGGATGTAATAATAATAATAAAAATAAAAAATTAAATTGAAAATTATAATAAAAAATTAAATTAAATATAATATTAAAAATTATAATATTTTTAGCGACGGATTTTCCGTCGCTAATAATTTTTTAATTTTCATGGCGACTACTTTTAGGGATTATTTAACGACGAAAATTTTATTTTTAGCGACTGAATTTTCAGTCGCTATTTTTAGCGACAGTTTTCTGATTTAGTCCCAATTTCTTTGCGACAGAGCAAATAGCGACAGTTAGTCGCGGCGTCGCTAAAAGTCATTAGCGATGAAAATATACCAATTAGCGATGGAAATATCCGTCGTTAATTGACTGTTTTTTTGTAGTGTTCGATAACATAACCATAATAGTATGCAATATAATAACATGATCACTACACTATGGCACAGCTAACACTAACACTGATTATCATAGAACAATCTTATATTTACACATAGGTACACAACATTATCAATAAACATACCATAACATGTTCTTTATAGTTAGCCTGAATCATACAAAAGTGGATACGGGTACAATATATATTAAACACTAGAGATCGAAGTCTCAAACACTAGATCACTGTATACCCGTCGGTATCAATCACTAGACTCCCGTCGATGCCACACTAGCAGTTGTGAATCACTAGCCCTTTATAAGCATGCTTATCTATCCATGACTCGATTACAGGCTGAACAATTAATTCTTTTAATATATATTTATTCACAAAGTAATATTCATTCATATATGATTAATATTGTATTGCACATCATGTTCAATAATTAAAAGCATGTATACATTTAATTCCCTTATTAAACTACTATGCCATAGAATCATTTACATATAGTTCAATTGAAAAATATCCATATGCTTATTTTATAATGTTAGACATGAGTTGGACAAGTGATAAGAACTTTCGGTTAAGTTCGGGTTCGATTCGGGAAGGAAAAAGTACAATTTAGGCTGAAAGTTGAGTCACACAGTGGTAAGACATTCCTTACCACCATGTAGGACACTAAAAATGGGTCTAAAAGGGGCAGAATTCTTTTCCACGGCAGTGAGAAATTCCTTACCGCCGTGTAAAACTATTCTGCCTCAAAACATGAGACAGATTTAAGACAGACTACAGGTCCAAAATTGTATTGCATTTCTCACATAGATAGAGACATTTTCAGGAAAAATATCCTTCTTAACATTCGTTTCCTAGGATGTTATATTTCAAATGGGACAAGTTTTAGGTCATTTGAGAATAAAAAACGTTAGATATGACCTAAACAATCTATACTATTCCAATGAACCAGCCGGAATAGAGACACTAAATTTTTGTCCATTTTTATGGGTTTTAGAGTTAGCATGTACTCAAGGTTATTTCTATAACATTTAAAGGTATGGAAGTCATGGTTCTAATGGCACAAAAATCACTTAATTTGGAGTTCTCAAACTCCACTTGTCACACCCCAAATTGGGCCTAGTCGGAATTGGCAAGCTAAGTCGGTTAGGTGACGGGTATTTCGGTACATTGTGCATGAGGAATTTGGATGTTAAGGAATTATCAAGTGAGATAGGAGTATGGTGCCATGGTTTGAAGAGTCAATAAATGGGATTTTGGTCCAATGAGAACTTGCCATGTGGCAGGGTTGGTGAGCATTGAATGAAGAAAAGAAGAAAAGAGAGAGAGAGAGAGGGAGATCATAGAATTTTGGCATTCCCGTTTTCCCCTCCTCTCACGACTCTTCTTCTTCTTCTCTTCTCCATTTTCTGCTTTTCCTTTTCTTCTCTTTTGGCGGGATGTTTGTGCTTGCTTAGAGGTGATTTTGACTGAGTTTTGGAGTAAGATTTTAGAGGTATGTGTTTAGGACTTTAGGGTTCCTGTGTTTTGGGTTTCTTCCTCCTCTTCTTCTTGGTTTTATTTGAGTTAAATTGGATTTGGATGAGTAATTTTTTGGGTTTTTATTTGTGCGAGCTTGGGTTGGCAAGAAGAAGCTTAAGGGCAAGGAAAAGATTGAAGATTGAAGCTAGAAAAGTGATTTTGGATCTTTGATTTCCAGGTTTGGGAGCTTGTTTTCTGCATTTTCAGTTTTGGGTTGTCTGCCCTAATTCTTCTTGGATCATGAATGTGTATTTGTGTGTGATTTCCAGAAATTTGAGTGTTGATATGAGTTTATGCATGATTTGTTTTGGAATAATTTGTGTATTTATGATTTTATATGTTAATGAAATTCTTGAAAATTGCATGATATTTGGTGTTTAAATGGTGTATATGACTTGGGGTTTTGAGCATGTTGAATTTAGAACTTACATTGTGAATATCAGATTGTGATTATGTGAGTGATGTTTAAGTAAGATTGTTAGATTATGTATGTTAAATTGATGGAATTAAGTTAATGATTGAAATGTAAAATTTCTTGTTGGTTGTGAATGGTAAGCAAAGAGGGTGAGTTTTTAGGTGATTAACATGGTATAAATGTGCAATTTTGGTGTTGTGTTGTTTGGGTTTCGAATTGGAGTGATTTCTGCAATTTCTGGAATTTCCAGAAGTCACACGGCGGTAAGGAATTGGCTCACCGCCGTGTGAATCGAGGAAATTCCTCAGAAAATGCAAGGCCGTGGTTTTACACGGCGGTAAGGAGATACCCATACCGCCGTGTAAAACGCTACTGCCATAAGAGCATTTTGAGCTGAACGTCTCACACGAGGGTAAGGGTTTTCCCCATACCGCCGTGTGAAATGTTTTTACCAGTACCTGTGTAAGTCGTCTTACACGGCGGTAAGGTCTAAACCATACCCCCGTGTAAGGTGCCTTACACGGCGGTAAGGGACTACCCATACCGCCGTGTAAAACGCTACTGTCCTCAGGTTTACAGATTTTTGAACTTCTTCCTTTTCATTCCTTTTTCTCTTATGCTTGGGTGAAAATATTATTTAGTGTCTTTCTATATATCTCACATGATTTAATGGTATGCTTTGCTATGCTAAATTTATGAATGCTATTTTTAGTATGGAAATGGGTTATTTATGCTTAAGTTAAGAACTCTATATGTGAATAGCATGTTGCTGTGCCAACTTATTTGAATGATAGGATTAATGTCTGAATGCCATATTATGCCTTAGCTTAGGAGCTAATGTGTTATACTTCATTATGATTTTGCTTATGTATGTTAATTATTGTAAATGGTATCGCATATTACAATTTGAACACCAGTGAGTTATGAATGCTAATTTCATGATTGTTTATCGTGAGTGTGTTATATTAAGATGTGAAAGGTGTTGTGTGTGTATTTACTCATGAACCTTCCTTAAGAATAATATGTCGTGCTTATATGTAAATAGTATCCTTGCATGATTAAATTTATGCAATGTTAATCATTGGTATAATAATGTTCTATATTTGACGTTGATATGCTCTAGAATATTGAATAATGTTAAGGTGTTAACTAAATTATATTATATGTTTTGTAACATGAATTGTATGATGCATGGTTAACATTATGAACTTATCTACATGTTTACTATATGCTGGCTTATGCATGATTATATATATATATATATATATATATATATGTGTGTGTGTGTATATATACATATTAGGTGTTTCGACATATGATTTGAATGATGTACGACCTGCTAGAGTCAAGTAAGTGGATAGTTAGGTATGCCTAATAGAGTCTCTTAGCTGCAGCCCTCAGTTACGTTTGGACCCTGATCAGGTCCCCTGTTTGGTTTCTTGCGAACCCTTTAATGTATTCGATTCGCACCCGTAAGGTGATGTCAGTATTCGATTCGCACTCGTAAGGTGATGTCAGTATTCGATTCGCACCCGTAAGGTGATGTCAGTATTCGATTCGTACCCATAAGGTACTATCAGTTCACTCGTTATCCACTATTTTGAGTCAGCAGGTATCCTGTTTGTTTTATCTGATATGATTAAGAGAATGTGATATTCGGATGAGCATAATTCTGGACATGTGAATCAATTATGCACTCGAATGTGATTATGAATCTCTGAATGGGTTGAATGTGACTCAAGCATGTGTATTGTGCATAATTATCAACGTATATCATATTGAGAATGTATTTGTATACAATAAGTTATGAACATAAGTATGTGAATTGAAATGTGTACAACTGCGATCATAATCTCTTGAATGCCATGGTTATAGTTTATTATGTTATGCTGATGAGTGTGTGAATCCGATTAGTTATGTTTATAAGCATATGAATTTATAGGTATATGAATGCAAACTTGAAATATTGAATGCTATGGTTAATAAGTATGTATATGAACATGATTTTGTGCTATTGTCTGTTATGGTGAAGTATGTGAATCAAGATACGTATGAATGTGCTCTTGACCATGGAATGTTATAAATATTGTGTTATGTTACGTGCACTCTCTCTAGTTTTTCCTATTGTAGTGATTTCGGCGTGTGGTCATGTGTTTACATTTCAAGGCATGATATTTATGTATTAGTGTTGCGCAGTGGAAGTGTGGTGTTTTGATGTTGTCCCTAGGTTCTCTGATAAGGTGAATGCATTACGGCATGATATTTGTATGCTTAGACCTCTAGGGATATTGCGTGATGATGGTGTACTTTCTGCATGATAATTAATAGATATGCATGTGAAATCTCCAACATCTGATGCCCGTGAGTTCGGTAAGTGAAAGTTAATTTGTATGTGTAATTGCATGATATACTTGTATCTTGCATAGTACTCTGCCTGCTTTGGTTTGATCGACATGAGTTTTGAATGTGGATATGATTTTCTGAATGCCTGGCTTTTATACGCAAGGATGTATATCTATCTGTTAGGACTATGTGCTTTTGCCATTCGAATGTGTTATGCCTTGACGACCATTGTAAATGGCTGTCCCTATTGCTTGTGTGTTCTCCCCACTAAGCGTTATCGCTTAGCATGGGCTCTTTTCCCGTGCAGGTGGCAGGTTTGGTTCGGTTAGAGTGGCGCATCTGCAGGGTCGGCCACATAGGAGTTAGGAGTTATTATTTCTATTATCAGCTTCTGTAATCTGGGTTTTATATTCTGTAACCTTTTGTAAATGTCTTATATGTAAGAACCTTAATGTAATATTCGGATGATGAAATGCCGTTGTAAGTATGTGTTAAGTTATTCGTCAGTTATGTTGTCTGCTTTATGCTTCCGCTGATTGAAAGAGTGTATGTGTGTGTGCATGTGCTTATACTTCCACTTGGTGCTAGCGAGTGTGTGAGTTAATGCATGACCAGCTTTTGCCCGCAAGGTAAGTTTTTAATTATCCCGAATTTATGCATGTATGATTATGTATGAATGTACGCTTCTGCATAGTGTATGTGTGCATGTATGTGAGTGAGTGTCGGTAGCGCTCTCCGGCATCCTTCCAACGGGGACGTAGGGGGTGTTACACCACTTATTTCCAAAACATCACACAGATGTCTGATACAATCTGAACAGAATTTTCCCATACAACTAGGTTTCATACATGATCACTATATTATACTCATGGCAATTCAATTAACACTTCAGCACACATCCATTTAACTTTTCAATTATATCAAACATTAATTAACACATACAATATCTCCAAACTACACAAACATATTAAACATGCATCAATTCAAAACAATCCCAAACAAAACACACATATAATACACTTAAAATTTCAAGTAAATCCCAAACCTCTTGGAGCACTCCTTCACTTCACACTAGGTGACCTTTTCTTTACCCTTAGCTTTTCTACTAGCCTCTTCAACTTACAGCCACATTTAAACACATTCAAAACAGAATTAACACTATGAACATAAATTCAATCAAAAGAAAAAGGAGAAGGAGATGATAAACACTTGACTTATTCTCACCTTTATAGCTTAACACTTGACCTTCTTAGTTAATGCAACCCAATCTCAACATGCAAGTGAAGAAGATGCAAATGGAGCAAAGAGGAAAAGAAAAAAAAGGATTGAAGAATGAAGAGAGAAGGAGTAGAAAAAAGGGAGGCCGAATTCAAGAGAAGAACAAAACCAGATTTTTGCTACTCACTCTCTCTCCAATACATATATATATGCATGGCAAATATGAGGTGTCAAGCTATGAATTAACCTTGGCTAGGTGTCACTTATGCAAGGCAACACTTGGATTCCTCTAATCCAAGATTAAGGTTAATTAATCCCACTTAATTAATCTTAATCTTCCACTTACGCTAATCACACACAATTACACTTTGGTCACTACATTATCTTTAATTCTTGCAATCAAGTCCTTAAATGCACATTTTAAATTACAATTTAATCCAAATCTATAAATCCTAGTTCCTCATTTACTCAATTATACAAATCACACTCAATATTACTAAGGTAATTTTTGGGATGTTACAACCTAAGCATGATCCCGGCCACCGGGTTAAGCTCATCATGAGCATAGCGACTGGTTGGGTCATCATTTGATATACCGAATGGTACTAGACTAGGTTGGTGATTATCCTCAACACTTCCCTTCGTATTTCAGGAACGAACCGAGGTTAAAAGAGGGACCAAACTAGTATAGATCGAAGGCTCTAATGATATGTTGTGCAATTTCGAAGAGGGATAAACTCAATTATATGGTCTAACCAAGATATTTTTGAAGCAAAGTCTAAAGTGTCCCTAGCGGAGTAGCCACTGTAACACGCATCAAACCCCGTGGGCCCCAAAAATCCGCTTTTAGGGTATTAGAGAGAGGTTCATAAGACTTGTAATGATTATAAGGGCATCTATTTTGGGCAATAAGAGGTGCTTCGGAGTCGCTACCCAATAAAATATTGGGAAAGTTCATTTAGCCTCACTATGCCTAAGACAGTGCGAACATGTCTATTTTGGGCAACGAGAGATATCTTGGAATTCCCATTTCTATAGAACATTTGAAATGGTTCATCTAATCTCGTAAAGCCGAAGACGGTGAATATTAGTTTATTTTGGGCGACGAGAGATATTTTGGAATTCCTATTCTAATAGAACATCGAAAATGGTTAATCTAATCTCGCGAAGCCTAAAATGATGCATGCTAGTCTATTTTTGGCAACAGGAGATATTTTGAAATCTCCTTCCCAATAGAACATTGGAAAGGTTCATCTAACCTCGTGAAACCTAAGACCAGAGAGAGTTCAGGACTCCACTCTTATTCTTCCCTTGTTTGAGTTTACAATTGAATTTTACGGCTAAGATTTCATCCCTTTTCTCATACAGTTTAATGCAAGTAATTAAGGCGCAGATCAATCACATAATAGAAAGCAGTAAATAAAGGCAATAGTAAAGTAAAGTAAATAAAAATACCATAAATTACAATCAAAATAGGGGCAAAATACAACCCCTAATGTAAAGGAGTAGAAAAAAGAAATCAACCATCAAACGGGATATTCGTTAGGTTTAAGGACGTTGGTCCTCGCATGCATGCTTCAAAATGGCATCAGTAATGACAATTTATTTGGATAAGTAAATAAGTACTTTGGCCCCATTTTTGTTTAAAGAAAACATAATCCGTTTGTAGAAATTCTTTGCCATTTTTATATTAGCGGGCCCAGAAATTGTAACAGCCCGAATATTACCCTAGGAGTGAATCGGTTTAATTGTAGTAATTGGGTAAAATTTAACTTAAGATTGCTAAAATCTGGACTTAAGTGTAAGTTAATCAAGGACTTGATTACATAAATAAAATAAGTTCTAGTGACCAATGTGTAATAGAGCATGATTAAGAGTAACGGGTTTGATTAGCACTAATGTGGGTTAATTAAGTCTTAAGAAAGTCAGAGTTTAATTAGTGGGATTGGTTTTTAGTGGGATCCATGTGTCCATTTCTGCCTTTGCCACCTAAGCTTGTTGCATGCAACATTTGTACATGTAGGAGAGAGAAATTCCTTGAGTGGCTGCTTGTGGGTCAGCTGCCTCTCCTCTCTCCATTCCTTCTTTCTCTTCCTCTTTCTTCTCTCTTCTACATTTCTTCTTCTTCCTTAGTCCATCAAGTATAATTTCTACTATATTTTGAGTCTAGAGGTGTTTGCATGTGTGATACATCATCTTAGCAAGGTAAGTGATTTACTCAACTTGGTTCTTTTTCTACTCCTTCTTGTTCTATATTTTGGATGAATGTGGTTTTGATTTCTTGTATCCAATTCTTAAAATTAGATCATGGTTGTAGTGGAACAACTAAGGAAAGATAAGGGTAAAGCTAAGGTTGGTGAGATAAGTACAAAGTGAGCTTTAAGGAGCAAAGGATTTTGAGGTTTGAAAAATATCGTTTGTGTGTTATTTTAATAATCATGAGTTTAATATTATTTGACTGAATGTGTAATTGAAATGAAAAGGAGCGGAACTTGTATGCGTTGATGTAATAAATTGATATGGTGAGTTGATTGTTCATGCTGCCCTGTTTTGAATGTTTTAGATTAGAGCTATACATATGCTGTGTAAATGGTGTTTATTGAAATACGGTAAATTGCCGAGAGACTTGTGGGTGTGTTGGGTAGGAATGTGTGTGAAAGGGGTGTATTAAATTTGGTAAAATTAAGTTTGACTAGTTGTGCTAATAAAATTGGAATTTGTAGAGTAATCGACTTGTGAATTTGTTTGAGCTGTAACTTGCAAAGTTTAGCTTTGTTTTTGAATGAGAAATAAGTTTTTTGTTCTTAAAAGGTGTACCTATAAAGTGTAAAAACAACTATATTGAATGGGGGACTTTATGATCTTCAATTTTGAGTACCTAAGTTGGGTTATTGTGATAGGAGGGCATTTGGAGCATGTAAGGTTTCATTGGCCATAACTCCTTAAATATGAGATTATGAATGATGAGAATTTTGCCTTTGTTTTCTTAACATGTATATAAATGAGTGTTTAATAGACCATGTCAACCAATAACAAGGTTAGAATGGGTTATGAGAGTTCTATGTGAGAGGGTGGCAAAGTGTGGTAGTAAGAAGTTGGCTTTAGGGAGCTTTGAATGGAAAATTCGGTTCTATCGCGAGCACGACAGAATGCTCCGTAGGTGATATTTGGCATGTGAATGAAATTAATTGGCATAGAGTTGTGTATTGTAATGACCCAAAAATATTTACTTCGGTGAATAGTAAAAGTGGGCCCAGGTGGAACCCATGAATAGTAAAAGTGGGCCCAAGTGGGGCCCATAAATATTAAAAGTGGGCCCAGATGAGGCTCATGAATAGTAAACGTGACCCAATGAATAGTATTATCATCATTAACTGGGTCCCATGAATAGTAATATCATCATTGACTGGGTCACATGAATAGTGATAGCATCTTTGACTGGTTCTATAAATAGTGAGTGTGGGTCCCACAAATAGTGACTTCAGGGTGAACAGTACTCAAAAATATTTTATTTCACCATTAGAAAGAGGATGTTAAATGGAGGATAATGGTATAATCTAGTGTAAAAACGAGGTCAAATAGGCTCCCAAAAGTCAGTCTGAAGTTGCCTCTAGTTAGGTTCAACCGACTGAACTTTGACCAAATTTTTATAAATAGTTAGAGTAGATAAAAGGGTCTACTGTAAGAGGATTAAAGGCTTAGAATTATTTTTAGAAATTTTTGACAGCAATAGGATTGTATTTTACGGCAAAACCGAACTGAACTGAATTGGATCGGTTTAAGTGAACCGGACCCCAAACGGACTCCGATTGAGCTAAAATTTTGCAGCGAGACTAATTTTAATATTCTAAGAATGATGGAATTACTTGGGAGTGAAAATGAGTTCTGGAACATTCAATTACACCAAAACAGTGAAAAATGACCCGAAAACTGAAAATCGGACCAAATCGGCTCAACTACTTTGGTTGGACCTGGTTTGGTCCAATTGGACCAATATAAATACATTCAAATTTCTGGAAATCCCTTGGATTCCTTTTTTTTTTCAGCCACCCCCCTTCTTCCTCTCTTGGCCGAATTGCTTCTCCTCCCTTCTCCACCATTTTTCTTTCATATTTTCTTCATCTCACCTCAAAATCAAACCTCACTAACATAATAAAACTCCTCTAGAATCCATTAGTGGTCTTATAATTTCATTTGAAGGAGTAAAAGTAGGTGAAACCTAGACTTGAAGTTTGAGTGCAAAATTGAGGTAAGAGATTTAAGTGTTTTTAATTTGGTTTTAAGGTTCCTAAGGGTACTTTAGGATGTGAATAAGATGTTTATGAAGTTTATTTGTTGAAAGGAGATTTGGTTTTGATGAAATCTTAATTTTTGTGTTTGGACATAAATATGTCCACTAGGTGAAGGAACCTCTAATTAAGTTAAGGGCAAGGAAAAGGATATTTGAGAAGTTTATTGCAAGGATTTGAGGTTTGTGATTGCAAATTCCATTTATTTCCATGGTAAAAGTATGGATTTAGGTTATGTTTGTGAAGAAAGTATGTGATTTATGCATGTTTAATTGAAAATAACATGATATTCATGCTTAGGGATGTTAAAAATAATGGTATGGATGATTAAAATGAAGAAATAAATTTTGTGTGAAAAATTCCTTCTTTGGCCTAATGTGAATCATATGATTTTCATGTGTTTAATGATGTTTTATGCATTTTTATGATGGATCTATGGTATTTAGCATGTGAACTAATGAATGGTATGTGTTAGAGCATGTGAAAACATCATGAGGCATGTGATGTATGTATGGCCGAATGTATGTCATGTGTAAAGTCATGATTTTGATGTGTATTTTATGGAAATTAATGGTATGGTGATGTTATACAACATGTAATTGGCCTAAATAAATGATAAAGTTGATAAAAAGAATTAATGGAGAAAAATTGGTATGTGGGCCGAATGCATGTATGTATATATGCATGTGTATCATGATGAAATGATGAGTTTACATGGCATGTGATGATGTAATGATGATAATCACATGTGTAATGATTAAATGGTATGAAAAAGAATAAGATATTATGATAATATACCATGAAATATATGTATGTCACATTAATAATGTGAAAAATAAAATAATATTGCCCTATGTAGTGATCTGGTAGTCAAGTGTAGTTCAGGATATATTGGCATGCCATAGGGACGTAAGACCGCGGGTGTGAGCATGGTGTCTTACTTTTTAATAGGCTAAAGATGGTCCTATTTCACTCTATTAAAATTGTACTGTATTGTATTTAAAGACAGTTGTGGTCCCACAGGACTCCTCTAGTATTTATGTGAACTTCTGGAGTTCACGTCTCGTTTATCCTGTATATAGAGTCTGCCAGTATGTTACAGGGGCATAATGGTAAAAATAAGATTAAAATGATTAAAATATGATTAAAATAATATTTATGTAGAAAAATGACATAAATATCATTATATAAAAAGTTTGAGGGCAAAATAGTAATTTTGTGCATATGTGTGTTAAGAATGGTTAATAAGGGTCAAAATATAAATAAATGGTTAAATATGAAAATTGGCCACTTCTTAGGGGTAAAAATGTAATTTGGCATGAAAATGGTAATTGGAGGGTAAAATCGTAATTTGGCATGTAAATTAATGATAAAATTATAATATTAGTGAAAATAATTAAACTAGTGGCATAATAGTAATATTATTAAATTTAAAATGAATTAGTGGCATAATGGTAATATTAGTGAAATTAAAATGAACTAATGGCATAAATGTAATTTTGGTGAAGTATAAATGAATTAAGGGTATTTTCGTCATTTTGAAAAAGTTTTAGGGTATAAATAAAATATTACCATAAATTAAGGATAAAATGGTAATTAAGATTAATTATGTGTTAATTGTATAATTGCCCTAATTATATGATTTAAAGATAATTAAATATAATATTGCATGAATAATTGGTAATTACATTGAATAAGTTTAATTATGAATATTTAGATGTTATTATTTATTGAATATTATTCATGCATGTGAAATTAGTTTAAGTGAAAATTTCTGAAATTGCAATCACCACTGGGCATATTTAATACTCAGCATGTAGTTTTATTTGACTGCGTGTAGATATTCCGTAGGATTTTGGGAGCAGAGAATACCTCATACTTTGGAAGTGGTATGGAAGAAATTAATTGGAATATTTAAGTATATTAAGAAGTTTGGCATGTATATCTCTTATAATGTTACTGATAAAGTCAAAATAATTCAAATTAATTGATAAAATCTCTTCATAATTAATCTTGATTTAAATTTGAATGCTTTAGATTAATCTCTTTTTGTTTTCAAGTAGAAAATCAAGGTTAATATTGAAAAAAAATACTTCAAGGATGTTGGAAACTATAATATCATCAAGACCAGATGCAACAAATTAGAATAGCTGGAAATTTTCAAATCAAATCACATTTTTATCTTCCTTGATTCTGGCCAGATTTACAGCATCTCACCATCATTCAAATTCAAATTGAAATTCAATCCACATCCAGATTTGGGGTTTAAAATCTAGTATAAATAGGAGCTTTGTGTAAGTTTGAACCGGGGACATCTTCTTTGAATCTTTTTTTTCGTTTGATTTTTCTGTAGAATTATTTATTTTAATTACTGTATATTTTTTTTTTAGCCATGAGTGGCTAAGATTTTCTTTTCAATCAAAGACGAGTTGAGGTTTCAATTCAAGTTTGTTCGTGAGATTTATATTTTATTTTCTTATTTTCAATTCAAGTATTTTCTGCAATATAATTCTCTTGTGGATTCATGGTCAAATAAAACACAATTTATTTGGACAAGAAATCCATGGATTCCGTTATTGAAGATGTTAAATTCGTACATATTTAGTGTCTTTATAATTGTTAGCTTATTTTACATGCTAATTCCGCAAGTATATGGTGTACCGGTTATAGTACAAAGGATGTCGATCCCACGAGAAATGTGATTAAAATTACACACTATTACTACTCAATTTTAATCTTGTTTAAAATGATCATTAATTTGTGAGTTAAATCTAACTACTCTATTATATAAACTAATTAAACCTAGTTCATGTTAAACAAAGAAGACAAAACATATAATGAAGAATTAACAATTATAAAACTTGATTCGATCATTATAATATAAATTTAATCTCTTAAGCAAGTCAAGTTGGAATATAGTTCCAATTTACTCTTCAGAGTGCCTAAAATATACATTTATAATTCTAACTCACAATTTTCATTAATGAATTAGAGGGTTATACATGCAAATTTTAGGAATAATCACCTACCTATAACAACCACCTAACATTACGATCTCTCAAATAATACTTCAATGATGAACTTCTATTAGATGTAAGTAAGAATTCATTTTTCAATTAAACTCATACTTATAATAATCATGCATCAAATACTAATAGAAAATTCTACATTAAAAGACTACTAATTTAGATGGAAATAGAAAATAACAGAAATAAGATTTAAGTTCTTAAATAATATTCATTTGATTTACAGAGAACAAATAATAGATAAGAGTAATGAGAAAGAAATCTTTCAACCCTTTACTCAAACCCTTGTAAAAAATTTTCTCCTCCTTGGTCTTCTTCTTCAAAACATGAAAACAAATTAAGAACTGTTACAGAAAATAAAATAAAATTTAACTTGTAATAAAAATAATCCTCTAAAATTACATCCTCCTAAAATTACAGTTGACAAACAAATTTATACAATTCCAAAAGTTGTATTCCCTCCATCAAAAGTTGCAAATATTGGTGAAAAATTATGCCTCTTCAAATGATTTTTTGCAGGAAACTGCCCCAACGGATAGTTCTGTCGCGCTCGCGACAGAACACGGATGCCCTTTTTTTTCTTTTCTTTTCTTCCTTGCTTCTTCGCTTCTCTCTGGCCATTCACGACTCATGATCCCCTTTCACGAGTCGTGACCCTGCGTGTGAGTCGTGACCTTGGCTCGCATCTCGGCTTCTCTTCCTTTTCCTCTTATCTTTTCTTTCCACGCTGCGCTGGTCTCTCTGCATCATCACGAGTCGTGATTGAGTTTCACGACTCATGACCCTACTCCTCACAGCTCCTTCTTCTCTGCTATCTTCACATCTCACTCCATACCTGCACCTTTATGACTCGTGATTTACTTGCACGAGTCGTGACTCTTACTTGAGTCCTGTTCTGCCTCGTCCTGCCTCTGCTCCAGTTAATCCATTTTCTCCCTTTTTCACATAAATTAACCTACAAAGCACATAAACACATAAACTAACACAAATAACATGAAAAATATAAATAATTACATGCTTAACTTCATAATTCACACAGAATATACACTAAATAATACAATAATTATACACCTATCAAATTCCCCCACTCTAAAACCTTGCTTGTCCTCAAGGAAGAGAAAAAAATAAGAAAATTTAATATCAAAATACACTAAGTAAATCTTATTATATAGCATTATTCATAAGTCATATCACAAAAGAAATCAACTACCTCACATACTCAAAATATCAGTTAATAAAAATTTAAAACATGTAGTTTCATTTTAACAAGTCACCAAACTTTACTCATTCCAACATCAAGATTATAGAGTCCCAAAACTACACATGCTTCAAAGAGAGAATATTGATCATAAACTTTAAAATTCTAAAGTTACTAGCTGCTTTTTAGGACAATTTATAAGCACACTTACCCTTAATCCAAACTCATGCCATTTTTAGACTTTTTCTTTTCTTTTCTTTTGATTTTCTTTTTGTTTTTGAATCATGGCTATATTTTTCATTTTATCCCATGAATAGCAAGAGAATGCAGTATGGGTGCGTTTTACGCTCTATCCCATACATTTTAATTTTAAATATACATCTTGCTTTCTTTTCTTTTTATGAACATCATGGGTGCATTTTATGCTCCATCCCACTTTATTTTTTTCTTTTTGAGTCCTCATTCATTAGTGAAAAGACATAAGGGAAGTATTATGCCTATAGTATCCATAGGCAACTAGAACCCAAAAAATTTTAAACTAAATGATCAAATTCTAACTTTAAAAATAGTTAGTAAAAAGACTAAATAGTCTATAATATTGCAAAAAGTAAAAGAAAATAACATGAAAAAATTAAAACACATGTCAAATACTAATAGAAAATTCTACATTATAAGACTACTAATTTAGATGAAAATAGAAAATAACAGAAATAAGATTCAAGTTCTTAAATAATATTCATTTCATTTACAGAGAAGGAATAATAGATAAGAGTAATGAGAAAGAAATCTTTCAACCCTTTACTTAAACCCTTGTAAAAATTCTTCTTCTCCTTGGTCTTCTTTTTAAAAACATGAAAACAAATTAAGAACTGTTACAGAAAATAAAATAAAATTTAACTTGTAATAAAAATAATCCTCTAAAATTACATCCTCCTAAAATTACAGTTGACAAACAAATTTATAGAATTCCAAAAGTTGTATTCCCTCCATCAAAAGTTGCAAATATTGGTGAAAAATTATGCCTCTTCAAATGACATTTCGTAGAAAACTGCCCCAACGGATAGTTCTGTCACGCTCGCGATCACTATCGTGCTCGCGACAGAACACGGATGCCCTTTTTTTTTCTTTTCTTTTCTTTTCTTCCTTGCTTCTCCGCTTCTCTCTGGCCATTCACGACTCGTGATCTCCTTTCACGAGTCGTGACTCTGCGTGTGAGTTGTGACCTTGGCTCGCGTCTCGGCTTCTCTTCCTTTTCCTCTTCTCATTTCTTTCTGATGGAATATGGCATGAAATGAATATGATAATTACGCAGCGGAAAAACAAAAATAAAAATCATACATGCCAAGCAATTCCATGACAAGAATCGAAACATGCAGTTTTAGGGTTTTTAAACTTACAACTTTAAATGCCAATTCCAAATTGAATTTGATGATGACCAGCAACTAAGATGAGTTTGTCCACCTTTGATCTTCACCACCAATGCCAAGGAACAGCCTTTACGCCAATCCTTTCTATGTTCACACACACAATTGCAAGCTAGGCTTAAAACCGAGATTGCTAGCTCTCAATAAATTAGTATTGTGTAAAGGGTAAGGATTGAAGCTACAAGCTTTTGTCTTGCACTTCTATTTGATGCTTTTAATGCCTAATCACACAAGAAAGCAAGAAAGAATTCTTCTCCTTGTCAATTTCGGCCAAGAGGAAAAACCATCACATTTTCTCTTCTTTTTTTCCCATAAAAACCGAAACTCCCCTCCTTCTCATCTCTTTCAATCCTTATCTACTTTTGAATTTTAAAACCTTAAGATATATCTCAATCAAACTAATCACTTAATCTGATTTAAAAGCCATTAGGATTTAATACTCAATTAACTTAATCAATATAATTAATTAATTGAAATTAAACCATGTGGGTCGAATATATCCTCTCTCATGGACCAAGGTCCAATAGCACTTTTAATACCCTTTACATACATTAATTTGACTTTAATTAAAAGCCGAAATTAATGCCCAATACATTATTTAAATATTTTAAGCCCAATACTTTGTGTGCGATCCTATAGGTCTATTTAATGTTGGCAATGAATTAATGAATTAATTCAAAGGCTATATATATTCTCTAGCAAGATATTATAGCATTCCAAATTAAATAAAAATGCAAATGGCATTTGGTGACCTACTGCAATTTTTCATAGTCCCTTACCCATAAATATCAGAATAAATATAAGGCATGGAACTAGTCATCCTTATATGTAAGTTAATTCCTTTTTTGATTTTCCAGTGACACTGAACTCTCAGATAAATAATGGTTACTCATTATTTCATCTCGGTATGGCCATACACTTCCCAGTTCACTGATCAAGTGGCCGACGATATTTTCTCTCTTATAGAGAGGGGTAATCCCTTCACTTCTCTCATGCTCTCTGACATGAATCAATGTATACCCAAGCATACCCATACTAGTCACTCTGTTACAAGCACGTTAGGTGTATGTCAAAGTACACAGTAATTCATAAAGAGTTTCATAGAGATTTCAGGTCTAAGAACTTCGATACAAAACTTGCATATGAGAAACACTTATGACTCATACCATGTAGTGTTCTCATGAACGGATCGAATCCAGATACCATGTTTTCAACATGTATCTATGATCTCTGATTGACACTCTTGTCCTTATGTTCCGTAAGACCGAACCCAACTTATCAGAGAGAGCATACTAGTCTTAATTCATTTGTTATTCCCATAACAATGACTGACTAGGGATATTTAGAATGAAGTCTCATTTGTTTTAAGGTCTTACAACCATGTGCCTCACACATGATAATTTAAACCGAAACAACATTCTTGGATAGTTCTATCAATTGATATGCACAGAAATTCAATGGATAAAACAAATGCCTCATTTATTAGCTAAAATGTTTTTATTACAATGCTTTGGGGCTAGGGCTAACACTAACAATCTCCCACTAGCACTAGTCCCAATTGGGCATAGCCCTCAGACCGAATGCTCTCAAATGAGCTTCGTGCAGATTTGGACGCAACTGTTTTGTCAAAGGATCTGCTACATTATTTTCACTTGCTATCTTGCTAACCTTGACATCCCCACGATCAATGATTTCTCTGATCAGGTGGTACCTCCTGAGTATGTGTTTGGATTTCTGATGTGACCGGGGCTCCTTGGCCTGTGCAATGGCCCCGTTGTTGTCATAAAAAATTTCTAATGGATCTAGGATGCTTGGGACCACTCCTAATCCAGAAATGAAATTTCTAATCCAAACAGCCTCTTTTGCAGCCTCACTCGCTGCAATATACTCAGATTCTGTAGTTGAGTCGGCGACGGTCTCTTGCTTTGAGCTTCTCCAGCTGACAGCACCACCGTTTAAAACAAAAACAAATCCAGATTGCGATCTTGAGTCCTGAGTGCTGGTTTGAAAAGCAGCATCGGCATAGCCTTGTATGACGAGCTCTTCCTGACCACCATACACTAAGAAGTGATCCTTAGTCCTTCGTAGGTACTTTAGAATCCCTTTTACAGCAGACCAGTGCTTTTCACCAGGGTCTTGCTGAAACCTACTGGTTATACTCAGTGCATGAGCAACATCCAACCTAGTACATAACATAGCGTACATGATAGATCCAATAGCAGATGCATATGGGATTCTACTCATGTCGTCCCTTTCCTTTTTGGTTTTAGGGCACTGTTCTTTAGTCAAAGGAACTCCCAAAGCCAACGGTATGTACCCTTTCTTTGAGTCTCCCATACTAAAACGCTTTAGTACTTTGTCTATGTACTTTTCTTGACTTAGTCCCAAAAGCCGATTCGATCTGTCTCTATAGATCCGAATACCAAGTATTGTCTCAGCTTCACCTAAGTCTTTCATCGAGAAACATTTCCCCAACCATTGCTTAACCATTTGCAATGTTGGAATGTCATTCCCAATGAGAAGGATGTCGTCCACATATAGGACCAAAAATACTACTATGCTCCCACTAACCTTCTTGTACACACAAGGCTCATCTTCGTTCTTGATGAAGTCAAATTCTTTGACTGCCTCATCAAAATGAAGATTCCAACTTCGGGATGCTTGCTTTAATCCATAAATGGATTTCTGAAGCTTGCAAACCTTCTTAGGATGCTTGGGATTGACAAAACTTTCAGGTTGTGTCATATACACCTCCTCAAGTAAATATCCATTGAGGAAAGCAATTTTGACATCCATTTGCCATATCTCATAATCATGATATGCAGCTATGGCAAGCAAGATCCTAATGGATTTGAGCATGACTACAGGCGAAAAGGTCTCATCATAGTCTACACCATGAGTTTGTCGAAAACATTTTGCTACTAGTCTTCCTTTGTAGGTCTGATCAGCTTTGAGTTTAAATAGCCACTTGCATTCAATTACCTTAGCACCTTCCGGTGGATCAACCAAGGTCCAAACCTGGTTATCGTACATTGATTGCATCTCGGATTTCATGGCTTCAAGCCAATTTTTTGAGTCTGGGCTTTCAATAGCTTCTCGGTAGGTAGTAGGATCCTCACGATCTACTAACTCAATAGTGTCACTATCGGTGATTAGAAATCCATATCTCTGAATCTCCTGACGTACCCTACCGGACCTTCTAGGTGCTTGTGTGATGGGTTCTTGTTCCACAAGTGGTTGTGAACTTGATCCCATTTCCAACTCATCCTCTATAGGAATTTGTGGCGCTTGAATTTCTCCAAGTTCTATTTTACTCCCACTGTCTTTCTTGAGGAGGAACTCCTTTTCCAAGAAAACAGCCTTGCGAGCAACAAATACTTTGTTCTCGGCTTGTGAGTAAAAATAGTATCTCTTTGTTTCTTTGGGATAACCCACAAATAAGCAGACATTGGATTTGGACTCTAGTTTGTCAGATGTTAATTTCTTAACATGTGCTTCACAGCCCCAAATCCTAAGAAACGACATATTGGGTTCTTTCCCAGTCCATACCTCGTATGGTGTTTTCTCAACTGCTTTAGTTGGAGTACGGTTTAGTAGAAACGCAGCAGTTTCTAATGCATAGCCCCAAAAAGAGATAGGAAGATTTGCTTGACTCATCATAGATCGAACCATGTCTAATAGAGTTCGATTTCTCCTTTCGGACACACCATTCCATTGTGGTGTTCCAGGAGGAGTGAGCTGTGAAATAATACCACATTCTTTTAGATGACTGTCAAACTCTTGGCTTAAGTATTCGCCACCTCTATCAGATCGAATGGCTTTTATACTTTTGCCAAGTTGTTTTTCTACTTCGTTCTTAAACACTTTGAATTTCTCAAAAGTTTCAGATTTATACTTCATTAGATAGACATAGCCATATCTACTGAAGTCATCTGTGAATGTTACGAAGTAGCTAAAACTACCTCTAGCTTGTGTACTTAATGGTCCACATACATCGGTATGTATTAGTTCCAATAAGCCATTAGTCCTCTCATTTTTCTTGTTAAAAGGACCTTTTGTCATTTTTCCACGCAAACATGGCTCGCATGTATCATAACACTCTAAGTCGAATGACCCAAGCACTCCAGTTTTGTGGAGTCTTGAAATGCGGTTTTCGTTTGTATGTCCTAAACGACAATGCCAGAAGTAAGTAGGATTCAATTCGTTTGATTTAACCCTCTTTGTATTAATGTTGTATATGGACTCTTTGTTTTGTAGATCAAGGATATAAAGGCCATTTTCCAACATGGCATTGCCATATGAAATGCCTTGGCGACGAATATGAGCATTGCCATTTTTAATAACAAAATCAAATTCATCCAAATCCAACAATGAAACTGAAATAATGTTTCTGCTCATAGCAGGTACATAATAACAATTTTTCAAAACTAAACAAAGTCCGGAAGGTAAAGTGAGTTGATAGTCGCCTATCTCCATGGCAGCAACTCGTGCTCCATTCCCCACACGGAGGTTCACTTCATTCTTCCCAAGTAACCGCCTATTTCTTAGTCCCTGCACATTAGAACAAATGTGAGAACCACAACCGGTATCAAGTACCCAAGTGGTAGAAATAGAAAGGTTAATTTCAATAACAAAAATACCTGAACTGGACGCATTGGCTCCATTCCTTTTTTGTTCTTCCTTGAAGAGAGCACAATTCTTCTTCCAATGCCCTATTTTGTTGCAGTGGAAGCAAGTGCTCTCGCTCTCCTTGGGCTTTTGCGCCTTGGGCTTGGATTGGGCCTGAGGTGCACTCCCTTTTGACTTGAACCGAGCCAGGTCATTCTTGGGTTTTGCCTTTCCCTTTCCCTTTCCCTTAGCTAGTCCCTTCTTAATGCCCCCTTGAACCATCAGTATGGGATTTGTCTTTCGAATGTTCTCTTCAGCATTCTTAAGCATCCCATGAAGCTCGGTGACTGACTTGTCCATTGCATGCATGTTATAATTCATTATAAATGGATCATAATCATCAGCCAATGATCCTAAGATCAAGTCAGTGGCCAATTCTTTTGGCACTTGTACCTCAAGCTTTCCTAGAGTATCAAGATACCCTTTCATCTTGAGTACATGTGTACTAACAGGAGTACCCGCAGCCATCTTATAGGAAATTAAGGCCTTCGTTGTCACAAATCTCTCGTGACGAGCTTGCTCTTGGAACATCTCCTTTAGGTGCACCATGATCGCATAAGCCTCTTGGTCCATAAATTGCTTTTGTAAGTCAGGCACCATAGTGGCCAGCATCAAACAGGTCACATCATTGGAGTCGCTCTTCTTGGTCTCAAAAGTTTCCTTTTGAACCGCAGAGGCGTTCCTGCCAGGTTCATCAGGCAAGGGTGCATCCAAAACATACGACTTTTTCTCTTGCTTAAGGACTATTCTCAAGTTTCGAGACCAGTCTATGAAATTGGTGCCATTCAATTTGTCCTTTTCAAGGACCGATCGTAATGAGAAATTATTGTTTGAAGATGCCATTTGTCAATCTACAATAAAAATTTAGCAAGATTAAATGAGGTCTTATTTTATAATCCCACAAACCGAATTAATATCCCTTTAAATAATTCGCGTTAGTGATTTGAAGTGGGCCAAGATCCACTTTTCACAACAACTTATTAGTCAAGCTGAGCTTGTACACCTAACAAGTTAAGTTACTTAGGTAGGAGAAACTCCAATCATGTCTCGTACATGACTCTTGGATCAAATGGGTTAACATCTTAAGATGTTATAGCACAAACCCATTTATTAGTTGCCTAGGTCCGAGCATCCCTTTCCATGTTAAGTCCAACCTACATTCACAACCCATGCCTCACAAAGATAATCGAGCGTATCTAGGACTCCCAGTCTACGTTATCGATGATCGATGCCTTGACATGTTTCGAATTAGGAAGGCAACTTTGTGACTTACTATTATTATTAGGGATTCAATTTATTACGGCTTACATGGCATACGCTTTGTCATCCATTCATAGCAAGCATATATATATATATAAATAATTGCATAATGTAAAGCGTGACAAACATGGGCCCAAAAACCTACAACTAAGATTCTATACTATTACATAAGAATCTTCGAGTTGGGCTTCTTTGCTCCGGTGGGCTTCACCTTTGATTTACAAAGTCTTCAAGTAAATTCTATTCTAAGAAATTAATGAAACTTTTACAATAAAACATAATGGCTCGCAGGCCATAATTAATTAAAAACAGGGCCCATGAATGCACCATGCATATCCATTCATCACACCAAACTAGCAAATAAATATACATAATATTCATGGATCAAACAAAGTCCAAATTTAATTAATTTAGCCAAGTCTCTTAATGGAAATTGTGTACTTGAACCTTTAAGAGATGACCCCATGATGGGCCTGGGCCGAGGCCCAATGGACTAAATCCTCTTATTGAATAAGTTCTCTTAGAAGCCCAAAACACAAACTAGTTAGATTTGTGCTATAAATCAACTCTAGTATAATTTCCAATATTGCCATTATTAATTTTATGTCATATTGCCCATAAACATTAAAACAATACATATAATATGTACCGACATGAATTAAAACATGAAGAACATATATATGATACACGGCATACATATAAAAACAAACAAACAACAAAACTAGTTGTTAAATGCTTATGTGATGCCTCAAAAATGCACAAAAACTTAAATCAATTTTATGAGTCATTAAATAATTCAAAAATGGTCATAAAAATAGATTTAATATTTTGTACCAATCTGAACTAAATGTGTTTTTACCATTTTAATCAAATCAAAACAAACAATGTTGATTAAACATGTAACAAACACAAACTAGTCATTGTTTTAAGTGATATTAAAATTAATCAATTAAATCGTCATGGACCAGAAAAAAAAAAAAACAAATTTTAAAAATGTCCAGAACTGATAATTAATCTTTAAAAACCACTTACAAACATGCCAAAAACGTTTTTACATTTAATATTCAAAACTAGTTGTTAAACTAACAATTAACATGCCAAAAAGCACCTAGTTTTAATATTAACATATACCATCAGGTATAATCATTTAAATCTGACCAATATCAGCTCCTAGAATATCTTAGGACAGAATATTATCATGTCAAATTAAAAATAATACCTATCTAATCAATAAAAATCGTTTTTACACCAAAACAATGCAAAAAAATCAAAACATAAAATTTCAGCATTGCATGTTTTCAAAGTAACGATTTTTAATTAATTATTTCATGCATCTAAAGCTCTAAAATAAGCATGTTAAGGCTCTGATACCACTGATGGAATATGGCATGAAATGAATATGATAATTATGCAGCGGAAAAACAAAAATAAAAATCATACATGCCAAGCAATTCCATGACAAGAATCAAAACATGCACTTTTAGGGTTTTTAAACTTACAACTTTAAATGCCAATTCCAAATTGAATTTGATGATGACCAGCAACTAAGATGAGTTTGTCCACCTTTGATCTTCACCACCAATGCCAAGGAACAGCCTTTACGCCAATCCTTTCTATGTTCACACACACAATTGCAAGCTAGGCTTAAAACCGAGATTGCTAGCTCTCAATAAATTAGTATTGTGTAAAGGGTAAGGATTGAAGCTACAAGCTTTTGTCTTGCACTTCTATTTGATGCTTTTAATGCCTAATCACACAAGAAAGCAAGAAAGAATTCTTCTCCTTGTCAATTTCGGCCAAGAGGAAAAACCATCACGTTTTCTCTTCTTTTCTTCCCATAAAAACCGAAACTCCCCTCCTTCTCATCTCTTTCAATCCTTATCTACTTTTGAATTTTAAAACCTTAAGATATATCTCAATCAAACTAATCACTTAATCTGATTTAAATGCCATTAGGATTTAATACTCAATTAACTTGATCAATATAATTAATTAATTGAAATTAAACCATGTGGGCCGAATATATCCTCTCTCATGGACCAAGGTCCAATAGCACTTTTAATACCCTTTACATACATTAATTTGACTTTAATTAAAAGCCGAAATTAATGCCCAATACATTATTTAAATATTTTAAGCCCAATACTTTGTGTGCGATCCTATAGGTCTATTTAATGTTGGCAATGAATTAATGAATTAATTCAAAGGCTATATATATTCTCTAGCAAGATATTATAGCATTCCAAATTAAATAAAAATGCAAATGGCATTTGGTGACCTACTGCAATTTTCAATAGTCCCTTACCCATAAATATCAGAATTAATATAAGGCATGGAACTAGTCATCCTTATATGTAAGTTAATTCCTTTCTTGATTTTCCAGTGACACTGAACTCTCAGATAAATAATGGTTACTCATTATTTCATCTCGGTATGGCCATACACTTCCCAGTTCACTGATCAAGTGGCCGACGATATTTTCTCTCTTATAGAGAGGGGTAATCCCTTCACTTCTCTCATGCTCTCTGATATGAATCAATGTATACCCAAGCATACCCATACTAGTCACTCTGTTACAAGCACGTTAGGTGTATGTCAAAGTACACAGTAATTCATAAAGAGTTTCATAGAGATTTCAGGTCTAAGAACTTCGATACAAAACTTGCATATGAGAAACACTTATGACTCATACCATGTAGTGTTCTCATGAACGGATCGAATCCAGATACCATGTTTTCAACATGTATCTATGATCTCTGATTGACACTCTTGTCCTTATGTTCCGTAAGACCGAACCCAACTTATCAGAGAGAGCATACTAGTCTTAATTCATTTATTATTCCCATAACAATGACTGACTAGGGATATTTAGAATGAAGTCTCATTTGTTTCAAGGTCATACAACCATGTGCCTCACACATGATAACTTAAACCGAAACAACATTCTTGGATAGTTCTATCAATTGATATGCACAGAAATTCAATGGATAAAACAAATGCCTCATTTATTAGCTAAAATGTTTTTATTACAATGCTTTGGGGCTAGGGCTAACACTAACACTTTCCTCGCTGCGCTGGTCTCTCTGCATCATCACGAGTCGTGATTAAGTTTCACAACTCGTGACCCTACTCCTCACAACTCCTTCTTCTCTGCTATCTTCACATCTCACTCCGTACCTGCACCTTCACGACTCGTGATCTATTTGCACGAGTCGTGACTCTTGCTTGAGTCCTATTCTGCCTCGTTCTGCCTCTGCTCCAGTTAATCCATTTTCTCCCTTTTTCACATAAATCAACCTACAAAGCACATAAACGCATAAACTAACACAAATAACATCAAAAATATAAATAATTACATGTTTAACTTCATAATTCACGCAAAATATACACTAAATAATACAATAATTATACACCTACCAATAATTGTGGCAAATCACTTTGTTTGGTAGAATGAGTTGCTAATTCAAAGTGAAGAAAATATTTGTACTAATTTAAATAACACTACATATGTGTTACTGATTGGAGTTAGTTTTGGAAAAATGTTCTTAATGTTATTTACCATTCAAATCCTAAGAGCTTATATAGGATTGATTGATTAATAAGAATGTTGGTTAAAGAGCTTGTTTTAATCATCAATTTATTTTAAAGGATTATTAGAGCTTGTTAATAATTCTAACTAATTTGAATTCAAGAAAATGTTTTCTTTTTCAATGATCAAACAAATTGAATTTCTACTAAGACAAATCTTTGATTGATGTTTCTCTTTAAAATAAATTTTTACTGCATTTATTTTCCTAGCATTCAATTTAATTTTATTGTTAATCTGTTTCTCTAAACCCCCATTTTATTAATTTTGGTATAAAAGAATAAGCAAATTGATTCTCATTCCCTATGGAGACGAACCTATTCTCTATACTTACTTTTGTTAATTTAGAAGAATAGAAAATTTTATTTTGATCCGATTCGACCCCTGTCAATTACTTTTGGGTTTTGGTCTGTAATAGATTATTATACTGGTCTCTAGGTTATGTGTGTAATAGTTTCATTGTAAATGACTGAATGTCTGTGAATGAGTGTTGGGCATGCCTAATAATTGGTAGAAATTAAGTTAATACAATTGATAAAGTAAAAATTTAGATTCCCAACTTAAAAGAAAACTGGCCAAATGAATAGTAACTTAGACAGTTATAGTTCGATCGGCAAAATTGATAAGGAATTAAAATAGTAATATTAAGTTTGATGATTAATTAATAATTGTTATTAGACTTAAGTAAATTGACTATTTATACGGTACTATTCATACGGCACTATTAAAAAAAATTACCAGTTTTAATTAATTGTCTATTTAATAACCTGATTAGTTCAATTAGGTTAACTAGATTAAAATGAACAATAACTTAATCGGAAGTAGGGTGTTACAAGTATTGGTATCAGACCTCCGGTTTAGGTGGTTCTAAGATCGGAGTGGGTCAATGGGAATAGTATAAGTACATGTACATGCCAAATAATTTTTGGATAGTATATTCTTGTGAGGCTAATGTATGCTTACTCCTTGTGTTAGATTGTTAATATGTCAGATGAAGGTCATCGTGATAGTGATGTGGAGAGTGTTGTAACTGTTAGTATTAGTCGATTGAGGATGCCTCAGCATCAGGCCACTTCGTTGATTGCTCCTCCTCCTCAGCAGCAGCCTGAGTTTATGAACATGATAGCGAATTTCTATCAGTTTATGCAATCTCAGCAGCAGCCTCGGGGTCCTGAACAACAGTTAGCTCCACCTAGACGGAGGCCTATTTTGGAGCAGATTAAGAGATTGGGAGCGGAGGATTTTTATGGTCGTGATCCTTTGACTCCGATTTAGGCAGAGGAGTGGTTGTTTAAGTTAAAGAGGATGTTTGAGACCACCCAGAGTCAGCCAGATGAGATGCTACAGGGAGCAGTAGCCTTACTTCAGGTTCCTGCTTATACTTGGTGGAGTTTAGTTCGTAAACATACTCTAGCTAATCATGTTACTTGGGGGTTTCTCCAGACTCAGTTTGAGAAGAAATACATCGGGCCTGAGTATAAATCTGCTATATAAGATGCCTTTTGGAGGCTTAGACAGGGGAACAAGTCAGTTGTTGAGTACGAGAGAGAGTTCGAGTGGCTTAGTGCTTATATAGATGATGAGTCCATGAATGAGCAGAAGTTGTGCCATAGATTTGAAAGAGGTCTGCATAATAATATCATATTGGCTTTGGGTTCTCAGAGACATTTGGACATGAGGTCCTTGGTTGAAGAAGCCCTTAGAGCAGAGACTATTATATCAGAAGAGGCTGATAGGCAGTCCCGTTTCAAGCAAAAGAGGAAACCGGGTCAGTTTTCTGGTGCAGTTGGTCAGAATAAGAAGTTTAGAGGGCCTCCTCAGTCATAGAGTCGTGCATTAGCAGCACCTGTTATTACTCAGAAGAAACCAGTCGGCGTGCCCTGGTCACATTCGTAGCTAGTGCACCCAAGGATAGAGGATGAGAGTCAGTTCCACAGTGCCCTCATTGTAAGAAGTTTCATCCGGGTGAGTGCAGATTTTTGAACAGGGCTTGTTTTAAATGTGGGTCCCGAGAACACCAGATCAGAGATTGTCCTGAGGCCCAGCCGTCCACTGCAGCATCACCAGCTCTGGGTGGAGGGTTAGCCCCTCAAAGAGGACGTGGTAGGGGAGCAGCTCCTCCACAGGCAGTTTCAGGCCCCTCAGTACAGCCACCTCAGGGTCGTACCACTGGACGTGCATATGCTATTAGAGCCCATGAACAGGATGATGCTCCAAACGTCATTGTTGGTAAATTCTCATTGCTTTCTCATTCAATTTATGCTTTGATTAATCCTGGTTCTACGCATTCCTATATTATTACTATTGTTGCTTGGGATAAAGGGTTGCATGACAGTCAGTTTGACCAGGATATTTTAGTGAGTAATCCTTTGGGGCATAGTGTAGTGGTGAATAAAGTATATAGAGATTGTCCTGTTAGTGCTCAGGGTTATGTGTTTATGGCCAATTTGATTGATCTTCCCTTTTGAGAATTTGATGTTATCCTTGGTATGGATTGGTTATCCACTCACCATGCTACTGTTGACTGTAAAAGGAAGAGATTGACTCTTAAGACATCAAATGATCAGGACATAGTCATTGTGGCTAAAAGATCAGATTTTCTTTCTGATATGATTTCAGCTACTGCAGCTAAGAGACTTATTAGAAACGGGTGTGTTACCTACTTGTGCTATGCATTGGAGACTAAAAAGGATGAACTGGGGTACTTTCAATGGTTGAGATAGGGTGACAGGTTGGGCTTGGATGATCTGGGGTACTTTTATTGGTTTTGGTAGTTTAAGCTCCAAAAGGGCTTTCGACGGCTGGGATTGGATGGATGGTTTGTGAATTAGTCTTTTAGGTCCTTTTTAGTGGCAGAAGAAGAGCGACAAAATACGGGTGTGTGTAGGTCAGCGGGATTTAAACAAAACTTGCCCCCAAATAGCATTCCCTTGCCCCCTGATCAATTCTCTCTTTTCTTATTCTTTTTTTTTAAATTTGATTTTTGTTTTTTATTTTTTGTTTTTTTTTTATCCCCAATTTTCTTGCTCTTAACAAGTTTTGCTCAAATCCTGAAGTTTACATATATGCGCACTTTTCTTCTTAACCATTGGGACCATCGTTGCTCAATCTAGTCGGGCATTGAGCTTTAGCAAGAATTTTGGCTATAAGGGTTCTGGATGGTTAAGAGTCGATCATAATTGGTTTTGGGGTACACATTTCAAATGGTTGGGAGGAAAGGGTTCATGTTGTTCGGTTCTGATGAGTTATGTTTTCCTCGTGAAGGTCTTGAGTTTCATTCACCTAACCCCTGATGTAGCTTTCGAAGTTTGATTTTATTCGGCAACACCATATGTAGCTCAGATGTTGTGGATGCAAAGAAATGGCTTTCAAAATTCAGTTCGTCGTCATGCTGGCACGTGGAAGTAGTACTGATCTCAAGAACGTCCTTGTCAATTTTCAGCATGTCACACTAGGTCCAGGAAAAGGCTCTTTTTTCTATTATCTCTCAAAATTATCCTCTCTTCAAGAGTTATATCAAATGCTATCAAGATTTTGTTTGGATTCCCTAAAGTTTCGAGACTAGATGGAGTCGTATTAATTGGGTTAATGTCAAAATGAATGGATGCATCGTGATCATAAGGAATGAAATTATTAGAAACATCATACAAATAAGGAAAAAGCATTAATTTCATTTAACAAAAACCAGAATTAAAAATGTTATCATCTAATAGTTCTGGCATAAGAAGAACATCTAAATAGCTATCTTCTTCCGGTTTCCATCGGCAGAGCTGTTTCGGCCAACAATTCATCACCATCCGCGGGAACCACCTTCATCATCCACTTAGGTACTCAATTTGTCTTCCTCTGCTCCTTTCGTTCTTCTGGGTCAGAGATCTGCTTGCTATCAATGAGGTCTTGGATCTTGCCTCTCAAGATTCGGCAACGGTCTGTTAGATGCTCGGTGTGTTGATGGTAGGCGCAGTATTGATCACTTTTATGCCCTGGCTGTCCTTGACTTAAAGCTGGTTTAGGTGGCAATGGCTGTAACTTACCCTCCTTCATTAGTCCCTCCAACACCCAGGATAGAGGTCGGCCCAAGTTAGAATAGTGCCTTTGATCCGTTTTTGTGGTTCCGTCCTTTTAGCCAGTGTTGTTGTGGATGCTTGAACTCCCACTTTTTCAGAGCATGTGTTGTCACTAGATCTCCACCCTCTTCAGGCATGATGTCATATCCTAGAGTAGGCCTCTTACTTCCTTTTCTTCGCTCGACTGATGAAACAAGTGGAATCTTGCTCCGGGCTTGGAGGTAGAAGGAGGCCCTGAGGTTGTCGCTGTGTAGACTTCTTTGATAAGGGTCAGCTCAACTTGGTTAAGAGCAGTCGCCATAAACTGAGCTTAAAGAACGAGCGCCATGGCATCCATCCTTTCCTTAATTGTGGCCAACAACCTCTTTTCAAGCTCCTCGAACCTTCTGTCCATTATGAAATCCTCATTAGGGTTTGGGATCCTTGCTCTTCTTGGCTCAACTGGCATAGCATCAGCTTTAGGCTCATTTACGGGTTGATAGGCAACGACTCCAGCGAGGGGAACCTCCCCACCAGCAGGCAGTTTGGCTTGCCCCCGAGGAAGGGCTACCGATGGCTGTGGAGCAACTGGTGTTTGCGCGGTAGGAGGAGGCTGAGCAACCCTTTCGGCCATTGCTCCCATCATGTCCAACATCCTTCGTTCAAATTCCTCTAGTCTCCTAGCGAGGTCTTGAGTAGTCAAGGTTCTTATTTCTTCTACCATGGAAGATGATTCACTAATCGTTGAGAGTGGCTCAAAATCCCAAACAGGCACTAGTTCTAGCAATCCAAAGGGTGAGTCTGTTCTCACTAGCCGGCCGTCAGAACCTCTAGTCCACTTGGACGAATCTATGATGGCTGTAAGAATCAGATTGTTAGAATGATGCATGGATGACATGTATAATGCATGATCGTGCCATGCAAATGGTCTTTGATGAGTGCGAGATCAATGAATTACCACAGTTCGGTGGGATGCATGGAAGAAACCACACACGGGATGATATGTACATGCGGAAAGAATAATATGCAGATGAAAAGATATATACACACACAGCATGAGATTATACACAGGATAATATGCACATGTGAAAAAAAAATAGCATGCAGACAGAAAGGTATACACACACACAGCATGAGATAAAATATTATTATTTGTACATGTATTTATTTTATTGACATGCATGAACGACATGTGATGTGCGAGCGTACTGTGCAGTATCCACAACCACATGCAAGCAGAATAGATCCTTCCAACCTTATCACTCCCACACACGAGGTCGTGCGGTCTCTTTCCTGGGTGGGCTTTATTTGAGGGTCAATCGGGAACCCATCGAACACGTATGGTGCACGGTGGAAAACTGGCAGCATAACAGTCTTAATCTAATGCGTATTCGTATGGGTTTTGGCCATTACGTATTTGAGCAATTCAATTAAGTTAAGGTGGGCTTACCGGGGCATGAAAGCCTTTGATGAAAGACCACTTAATTTGCTTGATTTTGTTTAATATGCAACAGCCCACATCGCAAGCATCGTATTAAGGAGCATACCACCTAGTGGAAGTTTCTATTTGTCATTACATGGGCTTTGGTCGATGGTGATTTTTTTGGGCTACCTAAGCATGGTCCCTGCCAATGGGTCTAGCTCATCACGAGCGTGACGACCGATAGGGTCTCCATTTGATATACCAAAAGGTATAAGGCTCGGGCTAGTGATTATCCTTAACACTTCCCTACAATGAGTGAAAGTAGGGTCATGCTTCGAGAATGCACCGAGGTAGATAGGGGACCAACTAGCATAAGTCTAAGGCTCTAAAATGCAATGCAAATTTTTTAAAAGAGATAGAATTTTAAGTTTTAAAAACCCAATTATATGTTAATCAAAGCGCTTTCAAAGCGAAGTCTCAAACATGTCCCCAGCAGAGTCGCCACTGTAACGCGCGCCGGAACCCAGCAAGGGCCCTCGCGGTGAATTCGCCTTCAGGATTCGAGGGGCTGGTTCGCGTCTTTTGATCATGGGCACCATAAGACATCATAGATGTATCCCTCCCAATAGAACATTGGGAAGGAGCACCTAGCCTAATGGAACCTATAGGCACCTTTGAGGTATTTTGGACTCGCCACCCAATTTACAAGCAATTGGGAAAAGTCTCTAACCTCTTATTGGTCAAGACCAGAGATTGGTATTCGGAACTTCACTCTTATTTATGCCTTGGTTAATTATAAGTGAGCTTTTAACCTCTTAAAATTATATCTCTCACCTCACGCGATTAATGCATTAAAAATAAAAGCGCATCTCAAGCATCCAAAAGCGGTAAAAGGAAAGCAATAAATAAAGCGATAAAAGAAAGCGATAAATATGCAAGCACACAATTACAAGAGAAATGGGGGCAGAATACAACCCCAATAAAAGGAGATTAAGGATGTGAATGGGGATGGAATACAATCCCCAAAAATAAATAAAGTTGCCCCAAAATTAATTACAAGGGCCCAAAAGAAAATGAACATAAATTTAAAACACTAACGCAAGATCAAATAAAAGGACATACATAAACTGGGGCATTATTTTAGGAACATTGGTTCCTTCGCGCTTATTGAAGGTTTAGGAACATTGGTTCCTTCGTGTTTATTCGAAGAGGATTCGAAGAGTCGTTTTGGTTGTTTGATGAAAACGGGGATGAGTGATCCCATTTTTAGAGAAAATTGACTCTTCATTTTAATTGTGATATTTTTATCGTTGGGCTAAAACAAGGGACATTAGTCCCAATTTTATTAGTAAAAATTCCAATTTAATTATAGAAATATTTTTGTGATTTTTTGTCGCACGCGTGCACAAATAAAATAATTATTTTCAAGCAAGCACAACAAAAAGGGAGGGCATAGAAAGATCTCATCAAACTGACGTGTTCGTCTACGCACCGTGACCCATCCGGGGAGCCACGGGGACACTCACATAATGCGACTCAAAATAAGACCTCAGACAGGAAAAATAATATTAATAGCATTAGTAATAGTTCTAAACTAAATCAATCAAGTAAAAAGCGAAATAAATATTGAATACAAATATACAATGCTAATAATCATAATAATATAAGACAATAACGAGAGTAATGATAATAATAATAATAATAATAATAATAATAATAATAATAATAATAATAATAATAATAATAATAATAATAATAATAATAGAAAACTTAGCAAACATAAAGTAAGCACAAAACAAGTTAATAATATAAAGATAATAATAGTAATAAGAATAGCAACAACAACAACAACAACAACAACAACAACAACAACAACATAATAATAATAATAATAATAATAATAATAATAATAATAATAATAATAATAAGAATAATAATAATAGTGAAACACTAACAGTAGCCAAAAGGGAAAAAAGCCCATAGTAAAGTCATAATGATAATAGTAATAATAAGAAGAAGAAGAAAAAAAAGAAGAAGATTGACTACGAAAATAATTATCAAGTTGAACCCACCAAAAATCAAATTAAAAACCGCACAAAATTTTCAACAGTAGCAACAAAACTAAAAATGTTAGGAATAGACAATATACATAATAATAATAACAAAAATAACAAAATTAACAATAATAAATGACAAATAAAATTAAATGAGAACGGGTCCAAAGCGTTTACCCTCAGAATTTTTAGATCGGAGAAATGGTGTCTCGATTTGTTTTTCTTGTCGAATTTGTGGTGATGAATATTTGAAGAAAGTGTAAAAATTTATATTTTAGAATAAATCAACCCAAGAGAATGTTTTGATAAAAAATATTGTTGGTGGATGATTGAGCAAAGGAAATTAATTTTCCAAGCTCAAGATCAATCCAAGGATGAAAAAATATTTTTCGAAGAAAAATAAAATTAAAGCTTGAGAAAAGTAAAAAGAACTCAAGAATATTTTTGAAGAATTTTTGAAGAAGAAAACCAGTTTGCTGGGGAAGAAGCTAGAGAGAAAACCAAAAAAATCTTTTTATGAATAAAAATTGCCGTCCCCTAAAAATGAAGGCCAATCCTCCATTTCAGTCACTGGATTGTCCCAAAATGGTGAAAGACCAAAATGAGCTTTTAATTTTTATTAATCGAAAATATCATAAAACTGTGAAAGAAACGGAAAAACAGACTGGGAAACGCAGTAAAACCAGCGAAAACGATGGAAAAATGGCCGCGTGAACAAGGGAAAACGCGCGCGCTAGGGAGCAAACTGCGCGCGTTGCCTCGGCATCGCGCGCAGAGCCCCGCACGCGTGCTGCCCACGGCAGCGCGCGCATTGCGCTGGCACCACACGCACATGTGCGCTCCCAGCGGCAAGTGGCCTCGTGATGGCCAAGTGGCCATCACGCGGCCACTTTGGCCACTTAGCAAAAGTGGCCGCGTGATGGCCACTTTGCCATCACGCAGCCACTAAGTGATAAAGTGGCCACTTTTGCCACTTATTCCACGTTTTAATTAATTTTTTTTTCTTAAATCTTCTTTTTTTTAATCAACTAATTTAATTCCTCTTTTTTCAATTAAATCAATTAATTAATTTAATTCAATTAAATTAATTAGCTAATTTAATTCCCCCTTTTTTTCAATATCAAAAATAACACTTCTTAATAATATTAATTTGATTAATATTTTTTTATAATATATTTTTATATGTTTATTTGTTTATTTTTTATTTAAAAATAACGAGGGTCTTGACAAGGTAAACATCATTTTTCGACACCTTTGCCTGTGAATCGGTATCATTTTCATCATCGGGTAATTTTGATCTTGGACCGTCTCGGGACCCGGTGTCTATACCAATATCCATTAATTACATGCGTTTAACACATAATATCTAAAAACCTACACTAGGAATCGGAACCTGATGTGTTGATCAACTCAAAATACGGGGACGTCCTCCGGATCACTTCGCAGTCGAACCTGCACGGATCGAGAACTCGTGCTAAGCGATAACACTTAGTGGAGAAACAATAACAATATTCACCATATTCATGCATACATATAATTACAGATCATTTAGTAAGCATAGTATAAATGGCATCATTCATATTCTATATATATATAACATGCTCGCATCATCATAGTTAAGTACGCTATCGGCAATCATATAACATATCAATAAGTTAAAGCAATTGTCATATGAATTCATGTTAGGAATGACACATCACATGAATGATATCATATCATATAACATCCATATGCGTATATATAAATAGTGCATCTTATTTAATTATTAAGCCTTGCCTGCATTTCAATGACGCGGATAATAGGGTATCGCGTTAGTACCCCAAAGGTACAGTAAGCACATTTGTATCCATAGATATGCATTTATCGCATTGGCACCAGAAGGTACAGAAATAATCAATAAAATAACATAATTCGCATTGAGGAATCCAAGTCGGATTCAATTCGCATTGATGATTCCAAAGGAATCAGACGCATTTCGCTACAACACTTAGACCATATAGGCATGCCTATCTATCTACTACTTGACTTGCAGGCTAAATTATTAATTCGGTTATTCTCATTGTCATAGAAAGTATAGCATTACAGTATCATTCAGTTACACCACATCCCATTGTTCATAAGCATTGTAATTGTTCATAAGCATTATAGTTTGCATCACAATTACTTTTCCATGGCAATAGCATAAGATCATTCATATATATATATATATATATATATATACATATATATACTAAGGAAAGATCTCATATACATGTATTCGTAATCACATGCCAATAATAAGATTCAAATCATACATGTAATGGCCCAAATATACCCTGGTAGTAATTGGCTTAATTAAGGATGTGTGGGAATTTAATTTTGCTGTTGGACTAAATTGAAATAAAAAAAATGAAGGACTTAATTAAATAACTAAAGAAAGTTAAGTGGCTTTTTGGCAATTGTGCATGATTAACACTAAGATGAATTAATTAGTTTAATTGAATTCAGAATTTGGTTAAGTGAGGATTAAGGGAGAATGGTGGAATCCACATATGGGTCTAGGGTGTTGGCAGCTCTCTCTTTCCATGCAATATAAGGGTTTAGAGGAGAGAGAAAATCCAGAATTTATTTTTAGTTCAGCCACTCTTTTCTCTCTTCAATTTATGCTTCTTTTACCTTCTTCACCCATGCAATCCTCTTGTGAATTCTTCATCTGATTTTATGAATCCTGCTATGGTAATTAAGTAATTTGGAGGGTAAACTAAGTTGCTTGAATTGCAAGGTAAGTGAGTAGATTAACTCTTCTTCTCCTACTCTTTCTAGTTCTATAATTGTGTTGGATCGAGGACTGATATTGTGATCCAATTTTGGTTGAGAAATCAAAGCAAGATAAAGGGAAGGCAAAAGTTGGAAAACCTAGCTCAAAAGGAACTCTTTAGGAGCATAAGAGAGGAGGTTTGGGAAACTATTCTTATGTGTGTATGTGTATGACTTGATTTGTGTTTAATTTGAATATTGAGATGAGTATGGAATAGGTAAATGACTGAAGTGAGAACTTGCCTTTGGAAGGTTATGAGAGCATAATTGATTTGATATTTGGTATAACGTTGGTAATAGGTAGAAATTAATGGAAATGAAACTGAATTTTTAAGGTGATGCATAATTGGAATTAAAGTGGTTGAAACTTTAACTATCAAATAGTATTGAAGGGGAGTATGATATAAAGTGTTAATGGGATGAATAAGTATGTGTTTAAACGGTTGATTTTGTCTAATTTCTGGGTTTGGGGTGATCTACATGGCGGTATGAAATGGGCATACCACCGTGTAATCACATTCTGTTCTTCAAAAATAATTATCCCTGATTTTACACGGCAATAAGGACTTTACATACCGCCGTGTAAAGTCATTCTGTTTTGATCATATTATGGGTTGAGCATTTTACACGGGGGTAAGACTTTGCTATACCGCCGTGTAAATGTATTCTGTTTTGAGGGATTTGTGTATGGCATACTACACGGCGGTATGGTTTTTCCTTACCGCCGTGTAGGATGTCTTACATGGCGGTAAGATATTGTCATGCCGCCGTGTAAATGCCCTCTGTCCTGAAATTCGAAAGTTTCCAATTTTCGTCCTTTTCCATTTTGTTAAACTTGATCTTATGTTGATCTTTATTCAGTGACACCTTAACCATTAAATGTTAACTAAGCATGTGATTATGATTGTGCATACATAAGATTTATATTGGTGTATATGTATATACATAAGAACTTATGCATATGCTATAATGAAGAAATTGTGATGCAAAACTACAATGAATATGAGCTATGTGATGAGATATAACTGGATGATATTATAATGTTAGATTTCCTATAACAATAAAAACTGGACTTAATAATGTTTAGCCTATGAGTCAAGTAGTGGATAGATAGGCATGCCTATAGGGTCTAAGTGCTGCAGCCTAATGCGTCCGATTCCTCTGGAATCACAATGCGATTTGAATCCTTACTGGATTAACCAATGTGAAATTAATGTTTATATTTTTGTACCTTAAGGCACCAATGCGAATGTGATGTATCCACGAATACTAATGTAATTACTGTATCCATGGGGTACCAATGCGATACCCATTATCCGCATCTTTGAATTGCAGGCAAGGCTAAACTGATAAGAGTAATGAGTGAACAATGTGATATATGTTTAAGTTAATTGTGAATTCAATGCGAATGTGTACACTAATGCGATGAAGATTATGCATGAGCTATAACTATCTATTTATATGAATACAGAATATGCACATATATGATTCTTGGATCTTGTTAACCTGAATTGATGGTTATTATGCTTGTAACATGTCATACCTTTTAATTGAATAATTATTGTAATGTATGATATATATATATACGTGTGTATGTTATTTTCCCCACTAAGCATTATTTCTTAGCACGGGTTTGCTAATCCGTGTAGGTTTGGACATGAGGTGATCGTGAAGGATGAATCCGCATTGCCATCAGTCAACACTAGGAGTACTTATAGTGTAGGTTTTGGGATTTGAGCAATGAGTTTTGTATACATAATGTTTAATCCTTTTGTATCAAAGCAATATATACGGATGTAATAACTAAGTATCATTTCAATAATGTGCATGATATGTATATAAGTATGTGTATGTGTCAGTACTAGCATGTGATATCCGCTACATGTGAATGCACGAGTTATGAAATTTAATTGTACAGGTTTTAGCATGCGTGTATGATAGCGCTTGTGAATGTGTTTGTTGTGTGGCGATCATTCTCGACTGCTTCAGCTGAGCTGTTTTAGTGGTTGAGAATGGGCGTTACAATACACATGCTTAATTATCATTCATACATATTGATTTAATAAGAATTTTGGCATAAAGAAATCATTTCAAGCAATCAGGGGTGTTGCGCTCGCGACCCATGTCGCGCTCATGATGGACTCAACATAAAGCTTCTGTTGTGCTCACAATATAACGTAACCCTCGACTTTGTCATGCTCTGACACGCGCTCTCGACAGAAGCCATGCTCGCCAAAGAGAGCATTCTGTCGCGCTCGCGACAGAATAGGAATTCTCATTCCTAGCTCTCAAACCTTCACTTCCCATGACCCATTTACACCCCTTTCACATACAATTCCCATAGTCCATTCTCAACTCATTACTTGTCAACATGACCTATTAACCATTTATTCAATTACATGTTATGAACACAATGACATAAATTTTATCAATTATCATCCCTTATACTAGGAGTTGTGGCCAATGGAACTACACTTGCTCTAAATGCCCTCCTATCATATTAATCTAACTTATATACCCAAATTAAAGACCATTCAGTCCCCAAAACAGCATGGTTGCCTCTACACTTTTTAGTTACTTTACTTAAGATTAGAATTCTTATTTCCAAATTAAAGATAGACCTAGACTTTGCAAGTTACAGTTCATACAATTTTATAAGTTAGTTATCCTACCAAACCAGTTCTATTAGCAAAATTAGACACATTAAACTTACCAATTTTTAAGACACTTCCCCCATACACATGTTACTACCTAATACTCACACTTCTCACGGACATCACATTACAATAATCATAAAATATATGTCATAGCCACAACTTAATCTTGAACATTCAACCATGGCATCAAGGCAATTCTGTAACACCCCGTTTGCCCCCTAGAAGTTGGAGCTATTTGTGCATGTGTGCATTATGTGTGTGAAGGCATGTGATAAGGGCATTTTGGGTAAAATGCATATTTTGGAGATATTACTAGAGTGTGTGTGCATATAGGTTATTGGGGTGTGCTATGTTGGGTTATGATAGTGTGTGCATGTTCATATGTTGGTAGGGTGTGCTTTAGTGAGGATGACATTTTGTGTGTGTAGCGCATGCTTGTTGGGTATGAATGGTCAATCTCCACCAATGAGGAAATGACATGTGGCCAGGTAAGGAAAAAGGGGTAATTAGAAGAAGAAAGAGAAAGCAGATTTTGTTTCCCTTTCCCATTTCTCTCTTCTCTCTACTTCTCTTCTTCCTTTTCTCTCCATTTGAGTGCCCTAGCTTGGATACAAGAGAGTGTTGGTGGGAATTGATCATCTCTTGACCCTCAATTGGTAAGTTTTGTTGCATTTGTTCATCTTCTTCATTTTTTCTTCTTCTTTGTTGGTTTGGGGTTTTAATCTAGGGTTTGTTATGTTTGTGTGATTTTGGGTGTTGTGATTAGTTGAGCCTCCTTGCGATCCCAAGGGAAAGGAGGATTGGAGCAAAGGAATTCAGGTTTGGGAATTTATTTGAAAGTGTGCATTTTGTGTTTTGGGTATATTGATTTATATTTCTGGAAATTTGGATGATGAACAAGGTTTATGTTGGCATGAGAATTTTGGATATTGATCACTCAATGATATAAGCCTTGATTATGTTTTATTTGGTCTAAATGTGCATTTGATTAAATTGATAGTTGCAAATTGCTGAGTTGGGTTTAGAGGATTTAAATATGTTTAAAGTATGATTTATCTAAGTTTATAGTTATAAAAAGGTGGGTTTTAAGTTGATGTTGATGAGTGTATTGTTTAATTTTGAGTATGTTAGATTTGATTTTGAGTGGTGTGGAATTCTCGCATTTTTTTCCTGGGTTTGGTCGTTTTACACGGCTGTATGGATGTCCATACTGCCATGTAAACACTCTCTAGATTGCTGGTCCATCCAGCTACACGGTGGTAAGGAATCCCATACCACCGTGTAAATGATCTCTGGATGCTTGAGGGAGTGCCGTCCGACTCATGCGAGACAGCATGACTCGTGCTGCCTTTGGCATGCATGAGACGTGCAGTTCAGCGGAGAGGGCGAGCAGAGGAGCACACAGCACGACTTGTGCTAGCTGGGAGGAGTCTGTCGCAAGTCGTGTTTTGGAACACAACTCGCGACAAACTAGCTGGGAAGGGACACGAGTCGTGTCCCTCATGCACGACTCGTGCTCCCCCGTTTTACACGGCAGTATGGGTAAACCATACCACTGTGTAAAACGCTACTGCCTCCAGTTTTTTATAAAATGTTCAATTGTGTTTTTCTTGATCCTTTTTCTTCTAATTTGGCTTTTCAACCTTTATTTGTGTATTATTAATTACTAAATGGTATTAATTGGCATTTCAGTTTAGCCAAATGATATTTATGGTAAATTGCATCGCATGTTGCATGTTAAATATAATTGGATTATGTATATCTTATTTTCTAGTGCTTGATATAACAGTATAAAATACTTAAAGGTGATTTCTTTATGCATGACCTGCAAGAGTCAGTCTAGTGGATGGTTAGGCATGCCTAAAAGAGTCCTTTTGCTGCAGTCTCTGTACTATTCTGGACCCTAATTAGGTCCCCGTTTAGTTCCTCGCGAACTTCTACGTGTTCGGATCTTGTTTAAGATCCCTTTGTAAAATGTTTTGAAAAGAGAAAATATGATATTGTTTTCCCGATTCGTACCCATAAGTACCGCTACATGTCGATTCGTACCCATAAGGTACTGCTACGCGTTTACTCGTTATCCACTACTGTGAGTCAGCATGTGTTATGATTTGTCTGATATGATTATAAGTATTTGAATCTGAATGACTCTAATTATGAGTATATGAGCTGTTGGCATCTGAATATGTTATTGAACCTTTGAATGGTTATGAATGGAATTCTATTATGATTATATCTTATGATATTCAGTATGCCATTATCGTATGTGATTTGCCTTGACGACCATTGTGAATGGCCATCCATATATTATTGTTTGTTTCCCCACTAAGCATTATCGCTTAGCACGGTGTGTTCACCCGTGCAGGTGCGGAAGGCGTTTTGATTTTGGGAGAGTCGCCGCCAGTTAAGCCAACACGGAGGGATTAGTGTTAGGGCTTTATTTTTGTAGTATGATTCTTTTGTAATAGAACTCTCTATATATTATTTTGTAAAGCTTCCGCCTTGTATATTTTGATTATGTAACTATTTTGTAGTATCAGTTGTGATCAGAACATTATTATAATGACTTCTGTTATATTAATGAATGATCACTCTGATGTTTCCAAAAGTTTTAATTTTCGCTGTATTTTTAGTATGTATAATGTGATTGAATGTATGTTTTTGTATTGATCTGTGTGGTGACACCCCTCATACGGCATCTCACTCCGATGCGGATGGGTTCGCCTACATATGGCTAGGGGGTGTTACAAATTCAAGTCATCATCGTTCAATCATTTCATCAATATATACAATATCAGTTCATGCATTTAAATTGGACAATCTAACTCATGCTTTACCAAAATACACATTAATATAATGTTTCTCAAACCTCAAATCCTTTGCTCCTCTTAAGAATCACTTGGTGCTAGCCTCACCAACTTTGGCCTTCCCTTTATCCCTCTTTGGTTCTACCACTACATCCAAGACCTAATTTCCAAAAATAGTATACAAGAATCAAAACCCCATTTCGAAACACAAACAAGAAGGAAAAGAAGAAGGGATTTCGGGTAGAATGAGTCACTTACCTTCTAGGATGATGACACACTCACATGCAACTCTTCTAACTCGCAAATGCAGCAAGAACACAACTTGATGGAATGAGAAAGAGGAAAAACCGAAGAAGGAGAAAAGAAGAAGAAGCAGAAAACATGAAAAAGAGAAGGAAAGAGGAAAAGAAGAAGAAAGGAGGGAGAAATGAATGGGGAGAGAGGCAGCTGACCCCTCCCCCTTACATGCAACCACTCAATGCACTTCTCTCTCCTACATGCAGCCAAAGACCCTTTTCTCTCTCCCTCATGCACAATCCTAGGTGGCAATGCAGATTTTATTCATGGGCTCCACTTAAAGTCTGTCCCTCTAATGCAATATTAGCCTTAAGCCCAATTAAGCCATCTTAATATGAACTAAGCCCACTTAACAATTGATCTAGCCCTTTTTATACTTTGGTCACTTTAACAAATTTTATTAATGCAATGAAGTCCTAAATTAACACACATATAAATCCAGATATTGGAATTCCACCTAATAAATTCACCAATTTACACAATTAAATACATATTTGATGCGGAACCCAATAGCTATCGAGCTACAAACCCACACATACAATTCGAATAGCAAACCAAATCAGATAAAAACCCTCCCTATTGAACCCCCACACAACCTGTGTATGGAAACGCAAATAATTGGGAATTTAGAACAAGAAAAACGCCACAATCCACAAAGATTGATAAGTTAATTCGAGTTCTTTATGCAATAACAAAGAAAGCAATCTCACTCTCTCTATCACACAAATTCGGCTAAGCCAAAAAGAGTTCTTTTTAATTTCATCAAAAATCCCCTCTCAAAGGTTTACAATGATGTATTTATAGCCTTCAAGGCTGACCTAACCCTAATGTAGCCGAATTAAGCATGGGCTTTACAAGCTAAATAAGCCCACTTAACTAATAACTAAACTAACTTAAAATAAGCCCAAATAACATAAGATTAAATGGCCGAAATACAAGCCCAACAGAAAAGACTAATTAAAACCCAAAAGAGTTAAATAATTAACCCAACTAACTAAGATAAAGAATACAAATCCGAATGGGCTAGATGTGAAGCCCATCTTCATGACAAGTCTCCAATAAGCTAAGTAGCTTATGTTTGTCTTTAAGCCCAACTTGACAATTTTCAAAAGCCTCTTCATTTAGCTCTTGTGTCATTAGCTCTTGTACAAAGGCTGCCATGGCCATCTTTAGCTTTTTAGCTCTTCCCCTTGTAATTGGACCACTTGGCATCTTCAAAGGGTCTTTGATAGGTGGCTGATCCGTATCAATATTACTCCTAGGGTGACATACGGGCTGTTACAAATACAAACTATGTGCTCAGCATCAAATATGCCCAGTGGTGGTTACAAATCCAAAGATTTCTACTACCCTAAGTTTCACACACACACACACACATATATATATACTAAATTAAATTCATTTATTATTTATTTCTCTTTTTAAATTATTAACATACATGAATAACTATATTTATTAATACACTCATTAGTCATTTAATCAAATTAATACTTACATTGGTCAATAATTACATTCTAGTCCCTTAAATAGCCATTCCCTTAAAAAATTACAATTAGGTCCCTAAACTTTCACCATATTACAATTTTACCCTTAATTATCTCATATTTACTAAAATGCCACTACTTAGCCTTAATTACTCATTTAATTCATTAATTGACTTACAAATTACCATTTAGTCCTCAAATTCCCACTTTCATGCCAGATTACGCTTTGGTCCCTAAAATGTAATTTATTTACATTATTAACCAATTAATTACCTTTTTCTCTTTAATAACTCTTGTTCACTTAATTTCAAGCAAAATTATCGTTTTACCCTTAAAACTTTTTATTTCTTTCAATTTAGTCCCTTTTTCATTCAAATCTTCATTTTAACTCTGATTTAATCATTTTAACCTCGTGTTTACCCTATTGCCCCTAGTATAAATTCGATCAAAATCTCCGAACCAGACATATGGGATATGGACCCCATAATTCCACTACACCATAGAGTGATCCCAGAAGAACTGCTCATCACTGTCACTGCACTACACTGATCACTTTGACACTGTACAATGAGGTAGACTGTCATTAGCCTACCAATACGAGTCATCGTAACTCGTACCGCCGTATGGTGTCCCTATGGCTAGCCATTATATCCTGATCTAGATTTAACCACCAAACTACTACTAAGGGCAAATACATACATCATAAAATCAAATTTCCCATTAACACAATATAAATTTTCAATATGCATAATTCAACCATCACTTAAGTTTCACTTTCAAATATTCATTTCACTATTCAATCAATTCAATTTTACTTATTTATCCATTTTAACACTAATTATACCACAAAACTCAATTATTATAATATTTTCCATAAATTTCATTTTACACATAATGCAATCACATACAAAATTATATTCAAGTAAACTTCAACAATTCCAATTAAGCTAGTATACACTCAATTTTGATTATATATTCATTTTATGCTATTACACTTAATAACTTATCAAAGAACATTATTATACACTAACACATACCATTCGACCAAGACGTTAATAATTCATTAAATATATTTTTCTTCCTTTAAACACTAAGTTAGCTAGATCTCATACCAAACATCATAAATATACCATTTATATACTTAAATTAACAATGTATTCTACGTTATACCTTAAGCATACATTCCACCTAACCTAGGTTTCACATTCAAAATTTTATCTTTTCATTTTAAGCACTTAAATAATCATATTTAACCTCCCTAATCATGATTATAAGGTTTGATTCAATTAAACATGCATATTTCACATACTTTATGTAATACCCATCCCAGACCGCACGTATAGCTTCGCTACGGCAGCTGAAGAGGAATATCACAACACGCATCACACAACATAAATGTATACAATTAAGTTATTAGCAAAATCCTGAACTAATAACTCTCATTCAAACCAAGCGGAAACATTTTCAAAACTCAAACTGAAATATGTAATGTCTGTAACACCCCATTCCCATCCACTCGCACAGCTTCGCTGCGATAGTTGAGAATGGTTATCATGACAAACGTCACATACACATCTCGTACCATTTTATTATCATACACAACTCTAAGCCGATTAATTTTATTCACATGTAGCGGAAGACATTCACTACGCATACTGTCACAACCCGAAAAGTACCCTATAAGGATTCGTGCATATTGAGATGAGTGGTGACCAACATTATGCAAATTGAACTGTTAGGTATGTTAAATGAACCATTTAAGAATTTAAGTGAAAGTTTCAGCAAGTACGATTAATGGTAAAATTGTGAAGTGTTAGTTTAGGACTTAATTAAAGGAGTAAGATTAATTTTGTGGGCCAATGTTAAGAATTATATAGAGGGATGCAAAATGTAAGAAGAGAAAGGAGTTGATGGACTAGATGGGAGAATTGACACAAATATCTATTTTTGGACCAGTGGGAATATGACAAATGGCAAGGGATAAGAAGGAGCATAAAAGGAAGAGAGAGGAAGAGAGAGGGGGAGAATCTGCTTTTCCCCTCTCCCGTTTATGATCTTCCTCCTCTTCCTCTTCTTCTTCTTCTTGCTTCATGCCATTCACTCCCTTTGAAGATCAAAGACCAAGGTTTTGATGATGAAGGTGATTAATTCAATAGGATTAAGTGTGGAAATTATTGAGGAAAGGTGAGTTTAAGTTTTGATTTTCTTAATTTCTTTTGATTAGCTTTTAAACCCTAGATTTATGTTTTGTGTATTCATATGTATTTTGATGAGGATTTTGGATGAGAAAGATTAGGGATGAGTTTGGAAGTAAGAAAGATTAACCAAGAGAGCTATTAGGAGCATAGGAGCTGAGGTATGGGAATTTAGGTTTTGATGTGTAATTTGATTGTGTTGATTTGTGGTTGATTTTCTGGGTAATTATGATTTTAAAGTTGAGTTTTGTATTAATTATGAGGTTTTGAATGAATGATTTGTATTGAGTTAAAGTCTGATGGAATGGGAGATTTGGGTATGAATTTTGGAGAAAAGAATTTTTGCAGTTCGATGGAGATATGGAAACCCAACTCTCGAGTAGCTATCAGCGGAGGAATACACGAGTCGTGTCAAGCTTCACGACTCGGCATGAGGATCCCGCTTGGCATGAGAGCCCGATCGGCATGAGAGCATGACCCGTGCGGGGGAGCACGACTCGTGCTGGGAAGCACGACTCGTGCTGAGAGCGCATTCGACTGAGAGCCTGATCGGCATGAGAGCACGACCCGTGCTGGGAAGCACGACTCATGCTAAGAGCTCGTTCGGCTGGGAGCCCATTCGGCGTGGGGAGCACAACTCATGCTAGCAAGCATGAGTCATGACAACTCCCGCCCCTATTCCTGCCTTCCTCTGTTCTTTTGTTATGCTTTGATGGGTTTGCCATCATGAGTCGTGACAGTGAGCACGACTCGTGATCGCCTCCTGGGCCTCATCTGTCGTGAGTGCAACAGTCCTTTTTGCCTAATTTTTTTTTGAAATTTCTCTTCTTTACATGGTTTGGTTTATCACTTGTATTATGCATCGATGATTTCAAATGCAAATTATTCAAATGTCTCTATACATGATAATAATTGAATTATGGGATTTTGCCTACTTTTTTTATTTAGTGATTGTATGCGTGTAAGGTAATGCAAATTATTTGTTAATACTAGATGAGTGCATGATGCCAAACAATATTGTTATGTACAGTATGTTCACATGAATATTTTGTCCATGAAATAATATATGATTAGTTTTGAATATGATTAATAAAATGTGTATATGTATATGAGAACGTGATGAATTCAATAATGCTTTGGGAAAATTTAGCCTGCGTTAGTCGAGTCATGGATATATAGGCATGCCTATAGAGTTCTGATGCTGTAGCCCTTTGTTCTATTTGGACCCTGATCATGTCCCCGTTTAGATCCTCGCAATCCTCAATGTGTATGGATCTTGTTTAAGATCCCCAATGTGAAAATCTTTTTATGAGAAAATAAAAAATTATTTTTTGATTGTACCCTCGAGTACCCCCAATGTGTTCTATTACTCACTTATCCACCCTTTGACTTAGCAGGCAATTAAAAGAACAATAGAATGTGAACAAATTGATAAGTTTTGTAATGGTGTGCAAAGAGATTATGTGAATAAGTATCTGATGCATTTGTGATAAATGCCATTTGACTTGTGCTCTACGCACTCCTCTGTTCTGGATCCTTTATGGACATTTGTGTGGAAAGGTATGGTATCTTCGGGTACCCATGTGTTATATATAATAATACGATATCTGTTCAATGAAAAGAGATGTAACCAGTAATGTTTGCTCTAATAAGCATGTATGCATAGATCCTGATTGCATAAGAGTTAGTATGTGGATAATGCATGTTATTAATCTGTTCAAAAGCTATGAGGATGATTGTCTGTATGAAGTCTTTGTAAAGAATTATTAAAAGATTTGATATGCATATTTGTTATGGTTGAATAATTAGTGAACGATTCTATAAATATATTCATTTACATGTTGAATTTAGAATACAGGGATGTTATATTAGTGCTTACTGGACCGTAGACTGGATTACTACTGTAAGTATATTGGTAAGGAATTAATGTGCATTATTGTTAGTTTTAACGAATATGGTAATTATGTATCAATTGGTAAGTATGGGATAATAAAGTGTTAAGCATGATATAGATAACTGAATGTAGGAAATAAGTTAGGAGTAAATCTGGAACTTGTGTGTGTAAAGGTTTTCTGTAGAACTACGTGGTTCTGATTCCCCAACCATAAGGATACGTAGGAAGCTTGGAATAACTGTTTCAAGCCCGAACCAAATCTGAGCATTAAAATGTTTTGTTTAGTTTTGAGCAAGTAACGGTTTGATTAAAATGAAATGTTTTGATTTGAGTATTGATACTGTAATTTGTATGATTTTAAAATCTTAGTAATAATGAGAATGTGTAAGACTTAATATGTTCTGACTAGGAAAAGTATTTTGGTAACCTGTGAGGTATAACTATTAATATGGGTAATGCAGCGATTTAGACAAACGACGAGTAGGTATAATGTATTTGTAGGTAAATAGGTAATAAAGTATTTTCTGTCTGTAGTAAATGAGATGGATATGCATATGAAATTACCCAAGTTTTTGTATGAGATTAAAGTTGTGAATTGGTAATAATTTTAATGGGTATTCCTTTATGCTTTTGTTGGTATATATATATATATATATATATATATACTGCTTATGCATGTGCTTCTGTTAGCAATCACTGTGAGTGGTTGGTTATTATTTATTTTGCCCCACTAAGCATTATCGCTTATCACGGGTGTTTCTCCGTACAGGTTAAGAGATAAGAGTAGCACAGCAGTTCTTTGTGACTTTGGCTAACGAGTCGATAGAAGTTATAGAAAGTTTTTATTGCTTGTCGGTTTGTAATTAAGTTTATTTATTTAGCCTTTTTAATAAGTTGTAATATTCTCTAGTGCGAATAATGGTGTGGTGATGATATAGGTTTAGGATGTGCATGTCTTGAGGTTTTGTTTAGAGAAATTTTATTATTCTGCTTTTTCGTTACTGCTAAGAGTGTTTGTCTAGTAGCACCCTCTGCTCACCATAGCTCTTTGTGCTTTGTTATGCTATGTGTGGGAGTTGGGGGTGTTACACATACATCATCTCATACCTCCATATTAGATTACATCACATATACCAAGTTAAGTTATAAATCTTACATGCCCAAAATCATTAATTACATATACTAATATAAAATAACAAAACCTACACTAGGGATCAAATCCTAATGTGTTGATCAACCAAAATGTGGGACCTTCCTTCGAATCACTTCCCATCATAACCTACATGGATTGAAAACTCGTGCTAAACGATAATGCTTAGCGGAGAAACAATAACAATGCTCACAATATACATGTATATAAATAAATAAACCAGCATAAGATAAATAATATCATTACATGGTTTACATCCAAGCTTCATTTCTAACATGCTTACATTCATATGATTGAGTGTGCTATTAATACTCATAAAACATATCAGAATACCATAAATAGTTGTCATATTAATACATATCAGTTTAATAACGCATCACATTAGCAATATCATATCACATGGCATTCCCTTGCACAATATAGCTGATTTTATTATTTAGCCTTGCTTGCAATTTAAAGACACGGATAACAAGTATCGCATCAGTACTTGAGAGTACAGTACTCGCATTTGTATCTGAAGATACACACTTTCGCATCAGCACCCGAAAGTACAGAAATAATCAATAAGAGATATAATATACACTTTAAGAATCCAGAGGATTCAATACGTATTGGGATTCCAAAGGAATCAGACACTTTTGGCTGCAGCACTTAGACCCTATAGGCATGCCTAACTATCCACTACTTGACTCATAGGCTAAATTAGTAGTCCGATTTATTCACATTGATATAGAGAATATATCATTATTGAAGGATTCAATAAACATCATCACATTGCTCATTTGCACTATGGCTCACTTCACAATTTATACACCATGGTATATATATATATATATATGTAATCACATGCATATTATAAAGATTATCTGTAATGGCCCTAACATTGGCTTAGAGGTATTAGTGAATGTCTACAGTGTATTTAGAGTGATCACAGTGTAGAGTAGTGTATCGAGTGATGTTAATAGTAGCAAAATGAAGAGTTAAATGTGTTTGAGGTATTACAATCCTGGGATAGAAAACCCCGAGGTAGCTATACAACGGACCCACGATCAATTTTCAAAAAAAATATTACTCGATAAAATCGATCTGTGGGCCATTAGGAGTCTAGTGGTGAAATTTGGAGTGAAAATGAAGTCAAATAGGCCTTTGAAAGTCATTCTGAAGTTGGCCTCTAGTTCGGTTCAAATTGAACCAGGGTTTGACAAAGGTTTGACCGAATTTTTAAAAATAGTTATTGAGCTCAAAAGATTATAATGTGGGAAGTGTACAGCCATAAAATAATTTTCTGTAATTTTTGACAACTTTAGAATGGTGTTTTATGGCAGAACCGAAAAGGGTTAAATCGGATCGATTTAAGTGAACCAGGCCTCAAATGGACTCCGATTGAGTTAAAAATTAGCAAGGAGGCTATATTTGATGTTTTAAGAACAATAGAATTGGTTGGGAGTGAAAATAAGTTGAGAAACATATAGATACTTTGAAACAGTGGAAAATTACCAAAAAATTGAAATTTTAGTTCAAACCGATCGAACCACTTCGGTTGGACCGGTTCAGTTCATTTTCCTACTATATAAGGAAGCAAGTGGCCAGATTTATCTTGAGAAATCTACTCTCCGCCGCCTCTCTGTTATTTCTCAAACTTTCCTTCATTTTTCTTCACTTCAATCTTTCTCCAAATATTAGCCTCCCAAACAAATATTAGTCCCTCTATAACATAAACACAGCAAGTGGAGTCCATTTGAAGCATTGAAAGTGAAGAAAACTAAGTATTCAAGGTTTATGGTCAAATTTGAGGTAAGTGTTTAAGGTATTTTTAATTGGGTTTATTGACTCCTATGGGCATTTTCAAGGGTGTAGAGTTCATTTATGATGTTAGTTTGTAAAAAGGAAGCATGGTTTTGATGTTTTGTGGGTGTTTATATTCGGCCATGGTAGGAACTCAAGGAGAGGAAGATTTCTCTTAAAGCTAAGGCATCAAAAAGGACACTTGAGAAGTGCTAAGCAAGGATTTGAGGTTTGTGGTTACAAAATTCTCCTATATCCTTTGATTTCGTTTGAGTTTTAGGTTATGTCTAAGTGTGGGTATGAGATAATGACTTGTTTAATTAAATCTAACTTGATATTCATGATTAGTGGACTTAAATTAGTGTATAAAAATTCTTAGATTAAATTAAAACTTATTGGTATTATATCCCTAAGAAAAGCCAAAGGGAACATATTAGAAATTCTTAAAATATTTTGATGTTTAATATATGTAAGTGATATATAAGCAATGTTTAACATGATAATTAGTAAATGGAGTGATTAAAAGAAAGAAAAGTAAGATTAGTGAGGAAATAAAACCTAGGCCGAATTGATGTCTAAGGAAAACATTAATATATTTTGGTGTTTTATGTAAGTTAAGTAATGTGTATAACATGGGATTAAGTTAATTGAATGATTAAAAGAATGAAAATCATACTTGATGAATTAATGGAATGTTGGCCGAATTGAATATTAAAGGAACTAATAGTGTACAATGGTAATTAAGGAATGAAATTGATGTTTGTGATAAGTATGACATGTAATTTGAATGATTATGTGATTAAAATAATTGAATATGAACATAGTGTAAAATTTGTACCTTGGGCCAAATTGAACTTAATGAGTATTTAAAGTGTATTTTGATATTTATGATATATAAATCCATAAAAAGAATAACAAATAAAAAAATAAGTATATGTGAAAGTGATAGTGTTTATTTGTATGCACAAAGTGTGATAAAGTATTATGTCTACTATGAAAATGATGAAATAAGTGTATATTTATGTGAACTCATGGTATGCATGAGTGTATATTGAATATTATGTGAAATAGAAGTGAAATGAATTATGATTGTATATTGCCCTTAGTGATCTGGTAGTAAATCTAGTTCAGGATATATATGGCTAGCCATAGGGACATCAGTGTATGCTGTGGTAGTAAGTCATGGCGACTTGCAATTATATACAGATGATGGTCTATTCATAAGTGTAAGTGTAGTGTAAAGTGTAAGTGTAATGTTGTCAGAGTGTAATTTGACCCCTTAGTGGTCACTTTGACACTACCAAAGTGTAATTTGGCCCCCTAGTGGCCACTTCGGTAGGTTAGGGCTGTAGAGGCCAGTCCCACATATCCAATATAGTGATAACTGCTAGGTGTTACTAGGGGTAAAAGTTGAATGAAATTGATTAAAAGGAGATTTATTGCAAAATATGGTGGAAAGTACAAAGAAAGAAATAATTGAATGATTAAATGGATACACATGTAACTAAGTGATAAGGATAAATATATAGTAATGATTTGGTGATAAGGATAAAGATATGGTAATGGTTATGATAAAGATAAGATAAGATAAGGATTGAAAATGACAATTGACTCGAAATGGTACTTTTAGGACTAAACCGTAATCTATTGTCAAAATGATTAGTAAGGGGGTTAATTGATAAGTTATAAGTTAAGAAGTGATTAAATATGGAAATATAGTTAATTAGTGGATTAAATGCTAAATTATAAGTTAATAAGTGATTAGATGTGAAAATATAATTAACTTGTGGCATAATTGTAAATAAAAGTTAGAAAAAGGGTAATATTGTAATTTGATAAAAGTTTAGGGGCAAAAGGGTAAATATGTAATGAAATTGACTAAAGTAGTGATAAATATGAAAATAAGTGAGAATGAGTCAAAAATAAAGAAAATAGAAAGTTTAGGGGTAAAATGATAATTTTACACCTAATGGATAAGTATGAAGTAAGTTATGTAAAAAGTGTGATTAAAAAGGGTAATTATGTAAATAAATGAAAATATAGGGACTAAATGGTAATTTGGCATCAAGGTAGTAAAGTGGGGACCAAAATATAATTTGGTAAAATATTTAAGGTTAAAGAGGGAAATTAAATGTAAGTAAGGGTAAATTGGTAATTAAGAGTAATTAAAGGGTATTTCGGTAATTATTGAAAAAGAAGGGACATAGTTGGAATTATGGAAAAAGTTGAGGACATGAACATAATTATTAAAATTGTAAGGTTAATTAAAAGACTAAGGTGTAAATAGTTGATAAATTGATTACATAAATAAAGAAATGATTTTTAGTGATGAATTTAGTATTAATTGTAATTATTGTATAATGTAAATGTAAGATATATGAAAAATGAATTAAGTGAGAAAATTAAGTGAAAATGGGACCTAAATGTAATTATGTGAATTTATAAGGTTAAAAGCATAATTTAAGTGCAAAAAGGTTAAATTGGTAATTAAAAATAATAAAAAGGGGTAAGAGTGGAAATTGAAAATAAGTAAGGTTAATAGTGTAAATATAAAGTATATGTAATGGCATTATGGTAATTAAGTGTAAAATAAGGATATAAATGGAATTAGTGTGAAAGAAGGGACATGGATGGTATTTTGGTAAAAGTGGGGACATAGATGTAATTAATAGAAAACTTAAGGGTAAAATGGGAAACCAAGGAAAAAAGAATAAGACTAAAAATGTAATTAAAGAAATAATAAATTTAATGAAAGGATTAAATTGTAATTAGTGTATGATAAGGTTAAATGTTTGATAATATAATTAATTTGATGAATAAATTGAGTAAATAAGATTAATAATATAAATAAAATATACTGGTGTGGTTAATTGAATAATTAATTAAGAATCGAAAATGTAATTAGTGATAAATGATAATTGTAATTTGAGTAAATGGGTCAGTGTAAATAATCAATGTGTAACATGTATATTGGAGTGTAAAAATAAATTTAAGTAATTAATGAGTTAGGTTATAGCAATAAAGTTCATGTTTTATAATTATGTGTGTGTATAATTTATAGTAGTGGAAATCCTAGGATTTGTAACCACCACTGGACATATTAATGCTCAGTACGTAGTTTATTTTGATTGCGTGTAGATACGCCATAAGTCGGAGCAGCATACCTCAGTCAAGTTGGAGCAAGCTCTGAAGAAGGATTGAAGTTACATTTTGTATGTTTTGGTATTATGTATTGGCATGTATATTAAGACTTGGAATTGAATTATGTGATGGTTTAACTGTATTTATGTATGTGGATATTATGACTTTATGGATGGATATTTGAGACTGTGAATGGTATAGTATGGATGATATTATTGTTGTGTCCTTGCCGGGGCTGTAGAATTTGAGATTTGCAGGTTTGGGCAGTAAGAAAAACAAGCCATTATACTGCCAAAATTTCTACCAGATGAATAGTAATCTTAGACAGTTATAGGTCAATTGGCAACTAAGTAATTATGTTAAAATTGTTAAGTGGAATAAGTTAGTAAATGATTAAGTGTGATTAATCTTAAGTGTGGGAAAAAAAATTTAGCCTCAAATTGCTTTAAGTGTAGGTCGACCCTAGAATGATCATGGTAATCGCACGGTATTTCAAAGCCGGCAGTGTACGTGTAGCGTATCAGAGTGTTACACTATCCTCATATACATGTTCATTCATCCTTCATACATATTGATATAACAATTTTAGTCATTTAAGAAGTCATTTCAAACATTCAAAAGTGTCGTGCTCGTGACCCATGTCGCACGCACGATAGACTTGACAATTTGCTTCTGTCGCGATCGAGACCCAAGTCACGCCAGCGACAGAACTCAGCACATGTCTCTATCGTGCTCGTGCACTTCCGTGTCCCCGCGACATAAGCCAATATCACCTAAAGGAGCATTCTGTTGCACTCGCGACCCTTAACACCAACTCCCTTTTACCACACTTTGTCACCCTCTCACTTAGAACTCTCATTAATTCTAACCTTATTATTGGTTGACATGGTCTACTAAAGACTTATTTATCCACATGTTAAGAGTATAATGGCACAATTATCATCATTCATAGTCTCATATTTAAGGAGTTATGGCCAATGGAACCTTACATGCTCCAAATGCCCTCCTCTCACAATAACCCAACTTAGGTACTAAAAATTGAAGATCATACAGTCCCCAATTCAACATAGTTGCTCTTACACTTTTATAGGTGCACCTCTTAATAACTAAACACTTATTTCTCATTTTAAATCAGAGCTAAACTTTGCAAGTTATAGCTCACACGAACTCACAAGTCAATTACTCTGCCAATTCAAGTTTTATTAATACAATTAGTCAAGCTCAATTTTACCAATTCAAGACACCTCTTTCACACACATTCTTACCCAACACACCCACAAGTCTCTTGGCAATTTCCATTCCTCAATAAACTAAAAATACACAGCATATCCATAGCTCTCATTGTAGATATTCAAAATCGGGCATCTTGATAAATCAATTCATCATATCTATCCATTTCATCATCACATATAAGTTTAGTTTCTATATATCTCAATCAGATATTTAATCAAACAATCTTAAACTCATGCTTATTAAAATAACACACAAATCAATGTTTCTCAAACCTCATAATCCTTTGCTCCTAAAGCTCACTTTGCACTTGATTCACAAACCTTAGCTTTGCCTTTGTCCTTCCTTAGTTCTATAACTACAATCATGATCCAATTTCCAAAATTGGATACAATTGATCAAAACTCACATCCATCCAAAATACAAAACAAGAAGGAGTAGAAGAAGGAGAACCAAGCTAACTAAACCACTTACCTTGCTAAGATGATAAACCATACATGCAAACACCTCAAGACTCAAATCAGCAGAAATTACACATTGATTGTAACATCCCAAGAAGGGGCCTAGTAGGATTTGCAAGATTAATTGGATTAAATAAGGACTTAATTGAAGAGAAAGATAAAGTAATTAAAGAAAGAAATTAATTAAGTGAGTGGATGGTATTTGACCAAGGACTAAAGGGATATAAGTCAAGGATTTTTAGGTTTGGACCAATGAGAGCTTGCCACCCAAGACTGGGTGGTTGGACGCATTAAATGAAGAAATGAAAGAAGGAGAGAGGGAAATCAAGGAATTCAAATTTTTGTTCCTTCTTGCTCACGCATCCTGTCCTCCCCTCTTTTTCTTCTCCTTCGTCTTCTTTATTTCTTGCTGCTGGTAATCCTTCTTGGGTGGTCTCTCTTGGTTTTTGAGCTGAGTTTAGAGGTGTTTTGGGTTAAGTGGCTGAGGTAGGCGATGGAGGTTCGGTGCTCTATTTTCTCCCCTTAATTCTTCCATATATGTTTTCAATTTCTGGGTTTGAGTAAGAGTTTGTTGGTTTGATTCTTGCAAGGAGCTACTGACAAGAGAAATGAGAAAGGAAAAGGGAAAGCTTGAGCTAGAGGAGAGTGGATTTTGAAGCTTCCGTGAAGTTTGGGAGTATTTGCCCTATGGTTATATCTTGGCTTTTGAGTGTAAAATTCTGGAATTTTGATATGTAAAGAGTGTATTTAGTTGAGTTTTGGCTCTTTTTGTGTGTATTAAAGGTAATGATAATGGTAATTGCTTATGGGTTTAGTTCTATGTGTTTTGAGTTCTTTGAGTATGAGTTGAGCTTAGTTGATTGTTATATTGTTTTGTTATTTTAATTGATTGTTACGAGAGTAAAATGTTTTGGTATAATTAGAAGTAAGTCTTGGATGCATGTGTTGATTGATTTGGCGTTTGGTGTTAAATTGCATGAGATTTGAATGGTTTTGGTTGAGGGAGAAGTGTGTAGATCGGCAGTAGGGGTGAGGAGCTCATCTCTATCACGAGCTCGACCTCGGTCACGAGCACGACAGAGCTCGGTCATCCAAACTCATGCCAAAGCGCCCTCTATCTTGAGCACGACTTAGAGAGCTCGGTAGCCGAGCTCCTATGTGAACGCGAGGGTGACCTGCCGCACTATGTCGCGAGCGCTACAGAGACCTACTTTTATGCCTTTCACGAGTGTAAAGCTTATCGCGGGCGCGACTTAGGGCGAGCTTTGCCTCTGTCGCGGGCGCGACGAGTCATCGCGAGAGCGACCCTCCCCTGTACTTTATAAATGTTTTATTTTATTATAAATTGCATGGTTTCTCACTCATATTTACTTATGATTATTATTATCATGAGCTAATAATTGTATTATTTATATGCTTATATCGATATTTTAGTTATGTTAAGTGATGTGATTCTTAGGTATTGTAAAGTTTGAGTGATATCATAGAATGTGTTGCATAAGCCTGAATGGTCATCGTTGTGGATAGATAAGCATGCTTATAAAGGGCTAGTGATTGCAGCTGCTAGTGTTTGACTCCGTTTGGGTCTAGTGTTGGCCCGTATGGGTCTAGTGTTTGATACCTTCGGGTATCCAAAAGTTTTAAAAACGTTTTGGGACTTCAGTCTCTAGTGTTCGATACTATTCAGAGTATCCTGTGTACCCATATCCACCACTCCAAAGGGGGTATCGGGGTGTTACATTGATGGACTAAGGAAAGAAGAAGAAGAAGAAGAAGATGCAGCCGACCCACATGCAACCACAAATGAGTTTCTCTCTGCTCCATGCACCTATATTGCATGCAGCAAGCCTAGGTGGCAAAAGCAGAAATGGACACTTGGATTCCACTAAGAACCACTCCCACTCACTTAAAATCTGACTTTCTTGACTTAATTAACCCATATTAGTGCTAATCAAACCCATTTACTCTTAATCATTCTCTATTATACATTGGTACTAGAACTTATTTTATTTTTACAATCAAGTCCTTAATTAACTTACACTTAAGTCCTAATTTTAGAAAAATTCAAATTAAATATACCTAACCATAATTAAACCAATTTTACTCCTGGTGTATTATTCTGGGTTAGTATCCTCAGCTGTTTAACTCAGGTATGAATTTCGCGGACGAAATTCTTTTTAAGAGGGGAGAGTTGTAATGGCCTGCTTTATACCTTAGTAGCAATTGGACTAATTAAGGTAATTGAGTAAGTTTAACTTTGAGTTTGTTAATATACGACTTAAAAGTAATAAAAGGAGGACTTGATTGCTTATAAGAATAAGTTTAAGTGACGAAGTGGGTAGATGTGCATGATTAGGGTTAAGTGAGGTGATTATTACTAATGAAATCAGATTTTGCTAATTATGGATTAGGGCAAGTAGTGGTGTAACACCCTTATACCCCGTAAATGATACGGATACCGGATATCACAGCACTGCATTGACAAACACTACAATGCATTCGATAGTTCTGTAGAATTTTTTTTTTTACAACAATAATCACAATCTTACATATACAATAAACATAACAGTACACTTATATACAGTTCAAACGCTTATACCATAATTCATTGCTTCTCTTTACTGCGATCACATACATGCCATGCCAATCCATCTATCCTTGTAGTCGAATGCTTCATCTGGTCATCACAACATCTTCGGCTACATCAAAAATCTACTACAACCTGCGTGCAGTAACACTTTACGTTCTGAGCATTAAAAATGCCCAGTGGTGGATACTAGGACTGTTCATATTTTGGGTCAAACCGACCAACCCGACCAAGTCAAACCGACCAAACCAAAAACAAACGGTTTTGGTGGGTTTTCAGTCGGGTTGGGTTATAATTTTGCTCTAGACTTCGGGTTGTGTCGGGTTATGAGGGTAATTGGTCGGTTATTTGCGAAACCGACCACTTTCTTCTTCGTCCTCTCAATCTCGCTCTCCTTCTCTCGCTTTTGCTCTGGCTCTCCATCTCGATCTCACACTCTCTGTCTCAACTTGCTTTCGCTCTCTCTATCTTGATTTCGCTCTTCTTTGGCCCAATCTCGCTCTCTGTGTCTCGATCTCACTCTATCTCTGTCTCAATCTTTCTCTTGCTCTCTGTGTCTCGATCTCACTCTATCTCTGTCTCAATCTTTCTTTTGCTCTCTGTGTCTCGATCTCACTCTATCTCTGTCTCAATCTTTCTCTCGCTCTCTCTATCTCGATCTTTCTCTCTATCGCCATCAACAAGGTATGTATTTGAGAACGTATGATATTGCTTTATCTTTTGCTTTTCTTCTTGTTCTATATGATATAATTTCAGATCTGTGTGTTCTTAATTTCCACAACCATTTTCATTTTGTTGTTTTTTTGCCATTTTCAGCTGATTTTGGTTGAAACTTCTGGAGATTTTATATTATTTCTCTTTGTGTGCTTCCGAAGAAGAAATCCAGTCTCATTGTGTTAGTAAGTTTACTTATGTAGCTTTATTATTTCTTTATTTTCATAATTTGTTTATGTTAGTGTTTATTGATTCTTTGGCTCTTGTTATTGATGATTTTTGCTTCATCAAATCTCCTTGGTATGTCCATAATATCATGTCTTTATGCTTATGACCTTAATTATTTTGGGTTCAACTTGGTATTGAGCTAGATGCTTCTTGTGATTTATATGATTTATCTGTAATTTTGGCTGTTGATTTATCAATTTATCATGGAGTCCCATTAATTCTTAAATTAGATTACCCGTTAGAGGTTTCTGCTACTCTTTAACAGCTTCTCCTCTGACCTTAACAACTAAATTAGCTTCATGTTTCTGATAGTTGGTAATTGGTATGGCTGGTAGCGTGAATTGATGTGTACCACCAATTCTTTGGCTTCATTTGTACCAATTTCGGACAACAAAGAAATTTTCCATTTGAATTGATAGTGCTTAAAGTACTCTATCTGCTTGGAGACTGTCAACACATTCTATCATACAAAAAAAAGAATATATATTTTATAATTAAAATGCTGAAGATTAATTATAGCTAAAAATTTAAAATTGATTAGTAATTAATTAGAGGTTTAATTACTGATAGATTTGCAGTGAAGTCATCGTAACCAGAAGCACCAGAAGCAAAACTGATGCAAAACCAGAAGCACCAGATTTTCCATTTGAACTTAAAGGGTATGTTCTTTACTTTTAGCTTGATAATATACAAATATTTTGGCATATTTTGGCATAATGGTGACAAATACTTCATTTTTTTTCCATACTTTATTGTTTGAAAACTTAATTAAGTGTTTGTAAACTGAACATCTGTAACAATTCTAAAGCTCAATTGACACGAGTTGACTTGTAGAAACTCAACTTGTTTGATTTGTGAGGAAACTCATTCAAAAAAACATATTTTAATGGGAAAAAACATATTTTAATGGGAATACAACCAGAACTATTCTTTTTATCTTTATTTTTGAAAATTTGTGATAATTACTAATTTATTAGCCCAAATAAGATTTCGATGATGACGAATTTAGTGATTACTAATTTACGTCCTCCCTTTGGTTGCTTTAGCCACTGTATTTAAGAATATATATATATATATTTTAAAATAATGGGAGAAAGGCAAAGAGCAAGCAGGTTTTGTTAGATTGACTATAGTTCTACATACTAGCAATTTCTGATATGATGAATATCATGAATTTCTGATTTTTGGTCTTGCATGGATAATTACTCTAAATTATATGCAAATTCATGTGGATTAAAACAGATCTGGAATTTAAAAAGTAATGACGGATCATGAGATTGTATTATTTACTTTTTGAAATAAAAATTCAGATCTTTGCTAGTAATACAAAATTAAAGAGGAAAAAAGAAGAAGAAGAAGAAGAAGAAGAAGAAGAAGAAGAAGATATAACAGACACTAATTGCAGCTTGGCCACTGCCAGTGCCAACATCCCAAGCTAAAGAGTGGTGAGGGGTTAGAGCTGCGAGCATGGAGAACCATTCGGCCGGATAATTTGGTCTGGCATCGGCGTAAATCGCAGCCTGCTTGTCGAATAAACCTGCCATTTTATCTTCTAATTCTCTGAAATCAATTCTGTTGTATTTTCTGGGTTTTGAGTATCTTTGAATCACAGCGTGTTCTGCTTCTTATATATAACCAAGTATTAGAAGATATTTTAATGGGAATACAACCAGAACTATTCTTTTTATCTTTATTTTTGAAAATTTGTGATAATTACTAATTTATTAGCCCAAATAAGATTTCGATGATGACGAATTTAGTGATTACTAATTTACGTCCTCCCTTTGGTTGCTTTAGCCACTGTATTTAAGAATATATATATATATATATTTTAAAATAATGGGAGAAAGGCAAAGAGCAAGCAGGTTTTGTTAGATTGACTATAGTTCTACATACTAGCAATTTCTGATATGATGAATATCATGAATTTCTGATTTTTGGTCTTGCATGGATAATTACTCTAAATTATATGCAAATTCATGTGGATTAAAACAGATCTGGAATTTAAAAAGTAATGACGGATCATGAGATTGTATTATTTACTTTTTGAAATAAAAATTCAGATCTTTGCTAGTAATACAAAATTAAAGAGGAAAAAAGAAGAAGAAGAAGAAGAAGAAGAAGAAGAAGAAGAAGATATAACAGACACTAATTGCAGCTTGGCCACTGCCAGTGCCAACATCCCAAGCTAAAGAGTGGTGAGGGGTTAGAGCTGCGAGCATGGAGAACCATTCGGCCGGATAATTTGGTCTGGCATCGGCGTAAATCGCAGCCTGCTTGTCGAATAAACCTGCCATTTTATCTTCTAATTCTCTGAAATCAATTCTGTTGTATTTTCTGGGTTTTGAGTATCTTTGAATCACAGCGTGTTCTGCTTCTTATATATAACCAAGTATCACGCGTCTTTTTTTCCTTTCCTTCAGATTAAAAAAGAATAATAATAACAAAGTATCTAAAAGAAAAAGAATAATAACAATAATAATAATAATAAAATAAATTGGTTGGACTCGACTCCAATTGATCTTCGAGAAGCTATGGATAATGTGGAAACATATGAAGAGGTTGAATCAGGTACTGTCTATTTTTGAAATTATGTTTTTTTTTTTATAATTTTAAGTGGAATCGAGTTTTCTAATTCATTTTGTCTTACAGATTTTCCAAATCTGCATGCACTTTCAATTCGAGAGTGAAGGTCGAATCAGCTTAGAAAGTTGAGGGGAGATAGCTGGATTATTTAGGAGCTGAAGTAATTTAGCTATTTTGATAATGATTTTGTGAGTCTGATGTATAAAATTATTTAATATATGACAAATTTTATTAAAAAAGACAATTTAGATTTTTTTTATATTTTAATATAATTATTATATGATTTATTATTTTATTTAGTAATAAATTTTAAAAGTTAGATTTTCTAAAGAAAAAAATTAAATAATTGTATTTAATTTACTTCAAACCGTATATAAACCGCCCCAAACCGCCTTAAAACCGCTCCAAACCGCTGTAAAAAATAATGGATTGGGTTGGTTTTTAACCAATAAACCATACTTATCATTCATGTTGGGTTGGGATGGGTTTATTTTATTTTTGACCCAACCCAATCCATGAACAGCCCTAGTGGATACATATTCTAAATTTTCCATAATTAACTCTATATGCATGCACAGATAATCTTAATTCCGTAATCACACCTTTTAAACATTAATTAATCAATTACTTTAACCATTCATTATTCTTATACCCTTTGTCTACTTTTCTGTCACTACACTTTAACATTTTCAATTCTATTAATCCTGACAATTTTAACGCTACGCTCGGTCTAGTAATTAACAATCAATTACATTAATAATCCTTATTATCACTTTGTCTATATTTAAAATCTATAATGGGGTACATCATTGGTCATCTAATCACTTATTAGAGCAGCAGTTAATGTACTCTTTGCTATACCAATTTTAACATTTTTACTTTCTTTATGTCCTTAGCGATTCCTTTACATTACCTTCAATTACTTTAACTTTCTTACACTTTACAGTTGCACTAATATTTTTCACTTGTTCAAATCTTATATAGTTTACTTAATTTCCATTAATCGTAATTTGAAATATATTCCTGAATTATTAACACTAGAATACAAGCTACTGATTTATCTAGACACTAATTATTCCTATTATTACTCTTTTACATTTCTCGATCAAAACTATTACCATTATTATTGACAATAATATCAATCCTATTATTCGCACTAATAATTCTCTACACGTTCACAATGATATCAATTTTAAATTATGACCTTGACAATTACACTACTATGTATTTTTTTCTATCATCTTTACATTTATTATTCCTTATTATAATTATTTAAATATTTTTATTATATTTTATTGGATAGACTATACAATTAATCTCATTAGCCCCTTTTAATTTCACTCAATATTCATACACTACAGTTTAAATTCACTAAAGTCCTATACATTCTTCATATTTATTATTTTACTCTTCTATGTCACTTTTATTATTATTATCATTATTATTTTTATTAATTAGTTTTATTGATTTCTAATTTCATTTCTTAACTTACAATAATTTATCCAAATTCAATTATCTAATAATTTCACCTAATAGTCCATCCACTTGTTAATGTGCGATTAGGTCCTTATATTAGCATTTTTTAAGATCAATTTTATTTAAATTTCTCCTTTTCAACTTATTTACAATAATGCCACTAATTTACATTTCTGCCCTCACTATTTCTTGTTTACAATTATGCCACTTTATAAACTTAATTAAATTACGCACATATACCTAATTATATATTTAAACAATTAAAACCATTATTCACTTATTAATTATTTATTCACTAATTATCAATTATGCATTTAATATTTATGACAATGATTAATTACACTTTGATACCTTAATTAGTCTTACTATTGTAAATCTACAATTAGATCCCTAAACTTTTATCAAATTACGATTTTACCCTTAATCATCTTATTTTTACAAAAATGCCACTAAATAATTTATTTTCACATTTATTCCTTTATTTTGCGATTTCATCATCCAATTTCACTATAATTACAATTATACCACAAAATATTCTTAATTTCACTTTTAATTTATTTTTAACATTCAATTTTTACATTTTAGCCTTTAAATTGCCATGCCTTTGAAAAATTTACACTTAGATCCTCATCTTTTTCCATAATTACGATTATGTCCCTTATTTTCTCTTAATTACTAAAATGCCCTTATTTACACTTATTTTCCATCTTAATTACTATATAACCTACAAAATTACATTTTGGTCCCTAATTTACCACTTTCACGTCAAATTACCATTTAGTCCTTATATTTCAATTATTTTACATTAATATCATTTAAATTACACTTTTCACGTAATTTACTCCATTTTTAACTATTCAGTACAAAATTACTATTTTACCCCTAAACTTTCTGTCTCTTTCATTTTAATCCCATTTTCACTTATTTTCTTATTTATCACTATTTTAATCAATTTTATTTCATAATTACCATAATGACCCTAGTATACATCCGGTAGAAATCTATGAACCGGATATATGGGACGTGGATCCCACAAATCCATTACACTAAAGAATGATTCCAATGGAACCATTCAACACTGGCACTGCACTAAACTGAAAATTGTGAACACTAAACACTGCACTAAGATAGACCGTCATTGGCCTATCGATAGCGAGTCGTCATGACTCGAACCTCGGTGTGGAATCCCTATGCCTAGCCAATTATATCCCAAGCTAGATTCACTACCAGAGCACTAAGGGTAATATACATTCATCACTTAGTTCATTTTCCATTTGTCACATGATTAAAATAAATTCCACAATAATAATCATTATGACACTAGTTAGCATATACACACATTCCATGCCTTAATAGTGCATACACTACATATTCACTTCCAATTCCTTTTTATTTATTATTTATATCTTCAATTATTGCATTGAGTTCATTTAATCATATAATAATCATTTTCACTTCACTTTTTTTCCATCAATTTCATTCTAATACACTTATTATTCAATTTTAACATCAATTATGTTTTTTCTTTACTTTAATATATAATAGCCCATAACATTCACTTTAAACATAATGTATACTCAACATGTAAAATATTCAATTAAGCATTAAAAATTCTAAATAATTTATTTTACACTTCATTTCATTTATACAATCATTTTTAAACATTTCTATCACTAATTTCACAAAATTAACTATAAGATTATCAACATACTCATTCGGCCCTCACTTGCACTATATTTTAAAATTTCTCATTTTAAACATTAATTACTTCTATCTCACTTGTTAACCCATATTAGCACTAAATATAATATTTTACAATTTATATCATACATATCAATATTTTTACTTTATACATATTAGCTTATCATACCAAATTATTTTCAATTAAATTCCATTTATTCTAATTAACGTAACACATACTCTATTGTCATTCTAATGTCATTTTATACCATTATACTTAATTAATTTTCAAAGTAAACTAAATTACCCTAACCTATTCCATTCAGTCAAGGTTTATCCTTACCATTTCACTTGGTTTTCTTTCTTTTAATCACTCAATTATCTCAATTACATATTATACATTAATTATAGATCAAATTCAAATCTAAAACATCAAAGTATTTCATCATTTCTCTTAAATATCTATTCGGCCAACATAACTAAATTCTCAAAGTTTATTTTCTTGTTCTTTTAATCATTTTATTAGTTGGAGTACACCTTAAATTACATATTTATAACACTATATTCAATTAATTTAAAAAATATACCCATGGTATACTTAGGTATACCATTCGGCGTACACTTAGGTTCATCATACAATTTTTTTCTTTCATTAATTAAGCATTTAATTCTTCATTTTACACATCCCTAAGCATGTTTACAAGGTTCTATTCAATTAATCATGCATTTATTTTATACTTGTCTTTAAACATAACTTAAAAATCACCTATTTTAAATGGAAAAAGAAGGATATTGTATCCATTAACCTTAGATCCTTGCTTTCCATGCTTAGAGCTCCCTTATCCATGCCTTAATCTTTTAAAACACCTTACTCCATGAAAGCTCCTTAAGTGGCCGAATTTTCAAGGATATAAAACCATCATTTCCTTTACTTTTAAATTCAATATAACATCATAAACATACTCTACATACCCTAAAATACCTATTTGAACCATTAAATTAAATTATAAAACTCTAAATCACTTACCTCATTTTGACATATAATCTTGAACCCTTGATTTTTCCAACTTCTATCACTTTAATTAAGCTTTAAAGGATGCAATTAGATTGTAGAGGGACTAAAATTTACTAGGGAGACTTGGATTTAGGGAGAGATTTGAAGAGAGGAGAAGAAAATTTGGTGGAAAAGTGAGAAAAGGAATTCGGCCAAGTGAAGGGAGCAAAGGCTGCTGGAATTTATCATATTTCTCTAGAGAAATATGATATGTCAGCCTTTATATAGCCTCTCCTACTAGGCCAAGCCATGTGCCAATCAATTGGGTCAACCCAAAAGCCCATTTAGGTAATTTAAGCACATTTTGCAATCCAAAAATAATTTCTCTCATTTTTCAAACTCAATTTCTCCTAAAATTAATTCCATCATTCTTAAAATATATAACTTAGCCTCTACGTAAAAATTCAGCTCAATCGGAGATCATTTTCCAGTCCGGTAATTCTTACCAGTTCGATAACTCAATTTTCTATCTCACCGTAAAATTTATTTTTCATTACCATTTGATTCTCCATAATATTTCAAGCAAATCCATGGTTTTAAATAATTTTTTTGAGACCCATAACTTCATTTAGAGTCCGGTCAAACCTTGGTCAAACTATTTAAACCAAAGTCAATTGGTCCGACCGGTCCGGTTCACTATCCTTAAGATCATTTTCACTTATTATAACCCACTTAACCTTGGTTTTATCTCACTCAGTGTCCTTATCCGGTCCGGTTCAATTCAACCGATCCGATTCACCAATTTTTCAGTGTCACCATAAAATTACTTTTTCACTGCCAAACTATTATACACACTATCCTGGTTCTATCTATGCCTTCAGATAACTTTTCAAAGGTCATGTACTATCTTTAAAGCCTCGGTCAAACTTCGGTCAAATTAATTACTATTTGAATCGAACCAGATATTTTTCTTCAGTTTGACTTTTGAGGACCTATATAACCACATTTTCACTCCAAATTACATCAATAGACTCCATTTAATAGGCATTTTCCAACAGTCCAATAAAATATTTTTCTCTACAGGCTTCTCGGTAGGTCACCCATCAGGGACTTGCCTAGCCTAAGCACGTTTAACCTTTCTTCTCTACTATCTTTTAGGATCCAATCACTGATATTTTCACCTGAAACTTACACTATAAATCCTACAGAACTTACTAATTAATTCTATACCGGTATTCAGGCCATTATAAGTGGATTTCGGGTGTCAATTATTGGCTGTGCCAACCCACTAAATCCATGCAATATAAAGGAATTAGGAGAGAGAAAGTTTCACTTTTCTGTATTTTGGTCTCCTTCTTCGGCTACTTTTCTCCATTCTCTTCATGCTTTCCTCTTTTCTATTAGTTAAGATACACAAAATTCTACTGTAAGATCAAGTAGTCCTGAATTGCATGATAATTGTTAGTCTTCTAGGCAAGTGTTTTAGTTTTTGTTCTTCATCTTCTTCTACCCATTTCTTGATTCTGAATTGTGGTTGAATTGGTTTTGATTCTTGTTCAAATTTCGGATTGGATAATGACATAGAAGTAGAATCCAAGTGTGACGCGCGTTGAACCCCGGGTCGCCCCAAATGCCCGCTTTTAGGGCTCTCAGGAATGAGGTTCATGGAAACTTGCAAGTGAAATATTGTAAGGGCGTCTATTTCGGGCAACAATGAGGTTTCATGGAGTCGCCACCCAATAGAACATTGGGAAAGTTCGTCTAGCCTCAGTGAGCCTAAGACAGCGTAGCTATGTTTATCATAGGCAAGCCGGAGGTGTCTTGGAGGCCCCACCCTAACATTAGGATGGCCCTCTCGGCCTCGTGCTTGGGCAAACCAGAGGTATCTTGGAGGCTCCACCCTAATAGAACATTAGGAAGGCCCTCTCGCCTCGTGGTGCCTAGGACTGTGCAAATTGAGCCTTTTTACGGGACACGAGAGGTGTCTTAAAGGCCCCATCCCAATAGAACATTGAGATGGCCCTCTCGCCTCATTGAGCCCAAAGACCAGAGATGGTTTGGGACTTCTCATTTATTCATACCTTGATTAAGTTAAAATTGAGTTTTGAATTTAAGTTTTCATCCCTTTTCTCATACGTTTTGATGCAATAATTAGAGCGCAAGTTGGTCATCCAAGGAAAGCGGTAAATGAAAGTATAATTAAAATAAAGTTCATAAAAATAAATTACAACAAAACTAGGGGTGGAATACAACCCCCATTGTAAAATAAATGTAAATCATGCATAAAACGAGGTATTTATTAAGGATGAGGACATTGGTCCTCGCATGCATAGTTAAAAAAAAATTTTAAAGTGATAATTTATGTGGATGAAAAAACTAGGACATTGGCCCCATTTTGTTAGAAAATATCCCAATTTATTAATATAAAACTTTATGCGACTTTTTAATTAACGTGCATGAAAATAAACAAACTTATTACAAATTACATATTAAATAATAAAAGCAAAATAATACTAACATTGCTAAAAAAATACATCCCACTTAAAATGGTGTCTTCAAACTTCCATGGGCTCCCACTCGCCATTGAAAAGGCTCACACATAAAAATAATTATTGAAATAAAAAATGCATATCAAAGTGATATTGGTAATGAAAAATGAATTAAACATGTAACATGTAAAAAATAAATTAAAATAAATAAAATATATCATGCATGACAAATCAATTAAATGGCATAATAAAAAATATAATTTAACACATGAACAATTCAATATGCATAAATAATAAAAATAACAACAATAATAAAATCCAACATGCATGAAAACATGAAAATAATAATGATGACGACAATAATAATAAATTATAATAATAAACAAAACTAATAAAAATAATAATGATAGTAGTAATGATAAATAATAACTAATAATAACACTAATCACAATAATAATAACAATACTAATGATGATGATGATGATGATGATGATGATGATGATAATGATAATAATAATAATAGTAATAATAATAATAATAATAATAATAATAATAATAATAATAATAATAACAATAATAATATGAATAATCCAATTAAACATACAAGAATAAAATAAAGAAATAAAATAAGCCAATTATGCTAACACATGTTAAATGATAATACTAACAATAACAATAATATATGAACAAAACTAATGACAATAATAATAACATGAACAATTAAATAAAAAATAAGAATAAATAATATGAACAATTAAATAAAAAAAGAATAAGAAATAATAATATGAACAATTAAATAGGAGCACAAAAAATAGGAACTAAAAAGATAGATCTAAGATAATTTACATGTTGGCTAACTAATTGTAAACAAAAATTATAAATTAAAATTGGAGCCAAGAATGCTTACCTTCAAAATTGGATGTGATGAATGAAGTTGGATGATAATTTCCTTGCTTCGATTTAGAAAAATAAAATATATAATGAAATTTTATACCAAGAACAAATAATTAATTTATTTGTTTTAAGGAAAAAATTGTAACAAAGAAGTAAAAAATTCACAAGAACAAATAATTGATTTATTTGTCTTAAGAATTAACTTAATAAAATCAAATTAGAACACTTGGAGAATTTTTCTTGAAGAAGAAAAAAATAAGAAGAAGAAGAAGAAAGAAAGTAATATTTTTCTTAAGAAAAATCTCCCCTAAAAATTCTCTCTAAAAATAATTTTATACTCCCCAAAAAATTCAGATTTTTCATAAAAAAAATTAAAATAATTTAATTGCCATAATAACAAAAAACTGATGAATTGAAGAGATGAAAAATAAAAGGTTTTTAGAATTAAATTATGCAAAAAAAAAATGAAGAAAAAAGCATTAAAAATGAAGAAAAAAAGGCCAAAAAAAATCGTCGGGAGCGAAATCAGGCGCACAGGGGCGAGCGACGCCCATCGGCGCGCGACATGCAGGCCGTCGCCCACTCGCGTGAGCGACGGCCAGCGCGTCCCTCGTGCATAGCGCGCGCGCTGCCGCAGCCCGACATTCGCAAACTTCTTTTTTTTTTAATTTTTTGCTAAAACACAATACTTCCAAAACTCACTTTTTTGTCTCAAAAATAATTTTTAAAATATTTTTTTAAAATACATTTTTATTTATTTCTGATAAATCAATTTGCCAAGTAAATCATCACTTTCAACTTTCATTTTTGCTTATAAATAGGCACACTTAATTTCATCATTGGATAATCCTGATCTAGGCTGCCTCGGGACCCGGTGTTTATACCAAGAAAGATAAGGGAAAGGCAAAGGCAGGAGAGCCTAGCACCGAGTGAGCACAAAGGAGCAAAGGATGTGAGGTTTGGGAACAAACTGATTTATGTGTGTTAATTGGTTTTGTATGTGTTTTAAATGTATAATTTGTGTTGTGAGATGTGTTGAATTGAAGAATTGAATCTATTGAGCTATAATATTTACAATGGCTAAATTGAACCCTAATTTCCAATATGTAAGAAATGATTGTGGTTATAATTAATGGATTTACTAAGAGTTTGTAATTGGCAAGATGTGTATATTTGAGTTGAATTGTGTATTTAAGATATGAGCATAATGGAATTGAAGAAATAAGCCTATATGAGTTATATGCTTGCTAACGAGAAATGGCATGTGCTATAATGGTTTTTGGTTGCATTAGAAAGGTTGGGATGAGTATGATTCTAATGAAAAGTTAAAGCATGATGAGTTAAGTGTAATATGGATTTGAAGTATCATTTAACCTAATTATTGGATCCATCATTAATTGGAGTTGCATAATTTGTGTAAGGATGTGTTTATGGTGATTAACTAGGCATGTTATTGGAGTGTTAGAATCATGAGTTTGCAAGTTGGAGTTTGTGGTTCAAAATGTGTAGGTTGAGTGCTTGAGTTCAGCATTCTGCTGGCATATGTCACAGTGACAATGAGTTGGTTGCCACCGTGAGGTATGCACAAATTGCATTATGGATTGCAAATTTGCATATGTCACGATGACAACCAATTGACTGCCACCGTGAGATATGCATGAGTAGCATTCTGTTTTGAAACTTAGGTATGTCACGGTCATAACCAAATGGCTATCACCATGAGGTACCTTAGATTTACATTTTGTTTTTGGGTTGCAAGTATGTTACGGTCACAACCAAATGGTTGTCACCGTGAGGTACCCTTGAGTTGCATTTTGTTTTAATAATCACCTATGTTACAGCCATAGCCAAATGGTTGTCATTGTGAGGCATATGAATGAAGTGTAATTCTTTATAGGACATTGTTTAATGTTATATAATGATATGGAATGGAATCTATATTAGTATATCAATATTATTGCGACCTATAACATGAAAGTGAGCTATGTGAATGTGTTTAATTGGAAGAGAACGTGAACATGATTTTTTACCGCAAGTGTATGTGAGCTATTATGTACTATGATTTGTCTCATATGACTATGTGAGCGATGTAAATTATAAATGAATGTTAGATAACTGGAAATAATAGTTAGCCTGCGAATCAAGTCGTGGATAGGTAGGCATGCCTATAGGGTCTAAATATTGCGGCCGATAGTGTTAGATTTCTTTGGAAATCTTTGTTCTATTGAATCCTGATTGGGTTCACATATATATCACATTACTAATTATCTCTATACCTACGAGTATTAATAGTGAGTTTGTCTCTTCAGATACGAATTGATTGTGGTACTTTTGAATGCAAGGTTATATATATATATATATATGTAAATCAAGATGTGTAATGTGCTATAGACGTATTAACTTGATGCTACAGTATAATAATGAGGCATGATTGTAGAAGCATGATCTTAGGTGCATGTCTGTTATTGCAATGATAATTATAATGCAAGTGTGTTATATGTATATATCTTATATATTGTATATTGTTCCCCGCTAAGCGTTGTCGCTTAACACGGGTTTTCTAATCCGTGTAGGTTCTCAAGTGAGGCGATCTCAAAGGACAGTTCTGTATAACAAAGAGTCAACACACTAGGACTTGATTAGTGTAGGTTTTTGGTATTTTGTATACTTACGTATGCATATATATTTAGTCATTTTAGATATGTAATATGTTAAGTAATAATTGATCTATCATGTAATATGTAGTAATGGTTCTGTATGAAAGCATGAGATGGAATGTGTATTTTGTTACAGATGTAAATGAAATTTGTTAATACAGGATTTGTATGTGTATAGTTACGTGATGTGTATGTGTTTTGAGTGGTGTGACGACTATTCCCAACTAGAACAACTAAGCTGAGCGAGTAGTTGAGAATGGGCGTTACAATACTTCCTTATGGTCTGATAAAATATTTCCATCTTCCGAGTGCCTAGAGGGTCACCTATCCTAGAGCTTCCCTCCCCTAAACACGTTTAACCTTATAACTCTACTGAAATGATATAATTTCTTGTACTTTCACACCCAAACCACATTATAAACTTTACAGAGTTCATTGTTTACTACTAACCCAGGTTTCAGGCATTACAATTCTCCCTTACTTAAAAAAAATTCGTCCTCGAAATTTTACCTATATCGAATAATCGTGGATATTGTTGTCACATTATCATTTCTGGCTCTTACATTGCCTCCTCTACATTGTGATGATTCCATAGCACCTTTACAAGTGGAATCTATATGTTTCTGAGCTGTCTGACTTCTCTCGCTCGGATCTTCACTAGTACTTCTTCATGAGTTAAATCAGGTTGTATCTGAATCTCTTCAAACTTGATTACATTGCTGGGATCTGATCGATACCTTCGCAACATCGACACATCAAAATCATCATGGATCTTCTCCAATTCCTATGGTAATTTAAGTCTACAGGCCACTGGTCCCACTTGTTGCACAATTTCATAAGAACCTATAAATCTTGGACTCAACCTGCCTTTTTTTCCAAACCTCAGAACCGTCTTCCATGGTGACACTTTTAGAAATAATTTATCTCCTACTTGGAACTCTATATCTTTCCTTTTCAAATTAGCATATGATTTTTGTCGATCCATGGCTTCCTTCAATCTATCCTTGATCACTTGTACCTTTTCTTCAGTTTCCCGAATCAAATTCGGTCCTACTAGCTTCTTTTTACTTAACTCTATCCAACATAAAGGAGTCCTACACTTCCTTCCATACAATGCTTCATAAGGAGTCATTTTAATGCTAGATTGGTAGCTGTTGCTATAGGCAAATTCAGCTAAAGGCAAGTACTTTTCCCAACTACTTTCAAACTCAAGGACACAACGTCTCAACATGTCCTCAAGTATCTGTATCACTCATTTGATTGTCTATCAGTCTGGGAATGAAAAGCCGTGCAGAAGTGGAGTTTTGTCCCCAAAGCTTCCTGCAACTTCTTCCAAAAATGAGAAGTGAACCTTTGATCCCTGTTTGAAATGATGGGAGATGGCACTCCATGAAGCTTACTATCTCATTTATGTAAAATTTTTGCCAACCTAGTCAAAGGATAATCCATCCGAACTAGTAAGAAATGAGCTAATTTAATGAGCCTATCAATGATTACCCAAATAGCATCATGTTTCTTTCTGGTGAGTGGTAGTCCTGTTACAAAATCTATGGTCACTCTATCCCATTTCCATTCAGGTATCGAGATGGGTTGAAGCAAACCTGATGGAACCTGATGTTCTGTTTTCACCTGTTGGCAAATCAGACACTTACTCACAAAATTTGTCACATCACGTTTCATACATGGCCACCAATAATGCATCTTCAAATCCTGATACATCTTATTGCCACCAGGATGCATCGCAGAGCTACTACGATGAGCTTCAATCAAGATATTTTTCTTCAACTCGGCTTGATCAGGTACACACAATCTCTGTTTATAATAAAGACTACCATCCATGTCTAAAGAGTAGTCACCATCACTGCTATCTTTCACCAGGCTTATAATAGTAAACAATTGATCGTCTTGTTTCTGAGCAGCTTTTACCTATTGCAAAAAGTTTGGTTTCACCTGCATTTCAGCTATTAATGCTCCATCACGAGTCAAGCCCAATCTAACATTCATTGACCGAAAAGCTACCATAAACTTCCTGCTAAGTGCATTAGCCATAACATTTTCTTTCCCTAGGTGATAATCAATGAAACAATCATATTCTTTAATAAGCTCGAGCCATCGCCTCTATCTAGGATTAAGCTCCCTTTGTGTGAGCAGGTACTTCAAACTTTTATGATCTGTAAAGATATATCATTTTTCACCATACAAATAGTGTCTCCAGATCTTCAATGCAAATACAATAGCTGCAAGCTCAAGATCATGCATAGGATAATTCTTTTCATGATTCTTAAGCTGTTGGGAGGCATGTGCAATCACCTTGCCTTCCTGCATCAAAGCACAACCTAAACCATTCTTAGAGGCATCACTATAAATCACAAAGTCTTTACCCGATTCTAGTTGAGTTAACACTGGAGCTTCTGTTAACATGCTTTTAAGTTTCTTGAAATGTTCTTGACATTTATCGGTCCATTCAAATTTGACATTCTTCTATAACAGTTGAGTTAATGGTGCTGCAATAATCGAGAAGCCCTTTACAAACCTTCTATAGTATCTTGCCAAACCCAGGAAACTTCTAATCTCTATAACATTCTTAGGTGTCCTCCACTGTAAGATTGCTTCAATCTTTGTAGGATCTACTTTGATACCACAGACTGATCCAGATAAGGGTGGAAGATTCTGTTCATTAAGTCCATGAAAGCAGCTGGTACGTTTGTAAGCCCAAAAGGCATAACCAAGAACTTATAGTGGCCATATCTGGTGCGGAAAGCAGTTTTAGGCACATCTACTTCCTTTATCTTCAATTGATGATAGCCTGATCTCAGATCAATTTTTGAAAACACACCTGCACCTTTCAGTTGATCAAACAAGTCTTCTATACGTGGAAAAGGATACTTGTTCTTGATTGTCACTTTATTCAATTGTCGATAGTCAATGCACAATCTGAGCGACCCATCCTTCTTTTTCACAAATAGTATTGGTGCTCCCCAAGGTGATACACTAGGACTGATGAAACATTTCTCAAGCAATTCCTGCAGTTGATTCTTTAATTATTTAAGTTCTGCTGGTGCCATTCTGTATGGAGCAATAGAGATAGGTGCAGTTCCTTGAGCTATATCAATAGTGAACATTTCGATCTCCCTGTCAGGTGGTAAGCTTGAAAGTTCATCAGGGAAAACATCTTGAAATTCACACATTGTAGGCACATCTGACACTTTCGAGCCTTCTTTTACAGCTTCCATTGCATAACACAAATAAGCAATACATCCCTTCCTTATAAGTCTTTTAGCAGCCATGGCAGATATCACATTAGAAAGATAGTCTGTTCTTTCACCCACAACAGTAATCTCTCAATCATCTGGAGTTTTAAGGGTCACTCTCTTTCACTTACAATCAACAATCACTTGGTGGGCAGATAACCAGTCCATCCCCAGAATAATATCAAACTCTCAGAAAGGAAGTTCAATCAAATTGGCTAGGAAAACACAACCTTGTGCACTATTAGGACAGTCTCTATACACTTTATTCACTACAACACTATGGCCTAAGGGATTGCTCACTAAGATATCTTAGTCTAATAAATAATCATTCAACCCTTTTCCCCATGCAACATCACTATTTATATAAGTGTGTGTGGAACCCAGATCAATAAGTGCATACACTGAATCAGATAAAAATGAAAATTTACCTATGATCACATCTAGTGCATCCTCCTGTTCTCTGGCTCTCACTGCATAAGTACGACTTGTAGCTCACCCCTATCCCTGGGAAGGCTATGCAGAAGGTCTGGATGCAGTTGAGGCTGCTCCCCTACCGCTGCCTCTGGCTACCATAGGTCCTGACCTTGGAGCAGGTGATGTGGCTGTGAGTGGCAAGGCATCTGGACAATCTTTCACCTGATGTTCTTCAGACACTTAAAATGGGCTCCTGTCAAATATCTGCACTATCCTGGATGAGATCTACCACAATGATCACGTGTCTGAACCGAACCCCATCCTCTGTGCCTAGGTGCACTGCCAACTAAAGTCACTCGAGCATTATTATAGCTGGATTCTTCTGACTGCAGCCTAGTGCTACTGAAGCATGACTCTGAGAAGGAGTAGGCCCTCTTGACTTCTTACCTTGTCTACCAGCACCACTAGACTTACATGGCTTCCTCTTTTGTTTGAACCGACTTTGTCATTCAGCTTCATCAACTTGAATTGCTTCAACTTTTATAGCTGCCTCAATCAATGATCTCATATTAGGATACCTCTAAGCTCCAACAATCTGCCTAAACCTATTGTATAACCCTCGCTCAAATCTTTAACACAACTTTTCCTCTATCATTTAATTGTCATCTAGGTAAGCACTCAAGCGCTCAAACTCACGCTCGTACTCAGCAACTGTCTTATTCCCTTGCCTGAGTCTCCAAAACACATCTTGCATTGAAGCTTTATATTCAGATCCAGTGTACTTCTTCTCAAACTAAGCCATAAAGAACTCCCAGGTCAACTATTCAACAAAAGTATGCTTGCGTACTGAATCCCACCATATAAAAGTAGGTCATTGCAACAGCGCCACTATCCCTTGTAGCATCTCCTCTGGTGGGCTCTGAGTAATCTCATATATCCTCTTAGTCTTAATCAACCACTCCTTAGCCTTCACTGGAGTCAAGGGGTAATGTCCATAAAAATCTTTAACCCCAAATCTTTTAATCTACTCCAATGTCGGCTTTCTTTTTGGTGGAACTAGAGTTATTCTAAAGCCTAGGGCTGTGGCAGCTACTATGCATGCAATCATTGCTAAATGTAGTCCACCATCAAGTTCAGGAAGTTAAGTTGAGGTGGAGGAGGAGGTACAACTAGTGGAGTCACTTGCTACTGTGGAGCCTCAGCTTGCCCCACGCTAACCGAAGCTCCACTCTCACCATCACCCACACTAAAGCTTTGATCGGTAACCATCACTCACTATAACAAAAAGGAGCAAGCATACATTAGTCTCACAGCACCTTTCATTCATCAATTGGCATGTATATGCATTAAATCAACTCCTATTAATCCCCACTCCGATCTTAGAATCACTTAAACCGCGCTCTGATACCAAAATAAATGTAACACCCTTATACAATTATTCATAACGTACGTATGCTTACTAGGTCGATCATTATGCGATTAACATGATTGTTGGATACTGACTAATATACTTTTAAATGCAAATGAGGTAACTTTATTTTTTCTACTTAATCATTTATGTCTTTACTTTAATGTTTAAAACCAATTACCACTTGGTGATAAACAAAACAATACATATAACATTTTATCTTAAAATTCATCTTGCTGATTGACCTATAACTGTCTAAGGTTACTATTTATTTGGTCAAAATTTTGGCAGTATAACGGCTATCAATCTAAGCTACCCAACCTGCAAAGCACACAATCCACAGCCCAACTCAGGGGCACAACAATAATATCATCACATCCCATCCATATACAGTCTAAAATACATATATCATCCATCCAAATATGAGAGTTCAAAAACATGTCATTACATAACCCTAAATCATCCCAAAATACATATACATGCCATTAACCATAACATATAAAATATAGTCTTTATCTTAATTCTTCTCTAGTCCGCTCCCAAAAGTGAGGTATCCTTGCTCCACATCCTAATGCGTACATGCATGCAGTCAATACAAATTACATGTTAAGCATTAAATATGCCCAGTGGTGGTTACAAATCCAAAGATTTCCAATACACTAAGTTTCACACACACACACACACACATATATATATTAAATTAAATTCATTTATTATTTATTTCTCTTTTTAAATTATTAACATACATGAATAACTATTTTTATTAATGTGCTCATTTAATCATTTAATCAAATTAATACTTACATTGGTCAATAATTACAATATAGTCCCTTAAATAGCCATTCTCTTAAAAAATTACAATAAGGTCCCTAAACTTTCACCATATTACAATTTTACCCTTAATTATCTTATATTTACTAAAATGCCACTACTTAGTCTTAATTACTCATTTAATTCATTAATTGACTCACAAATTACCACTTAGTCCTCAAATTACCACTTGCACCCCAGATTACTCTTTGATCCCTAAAATGTAATTTATTTACATTATTAACCAATTAATTACATTTTTCTCTTTAATAACTCTTGTTAACTTAATTTCTAGCAAAATTACTATTTTACACTTAAACATTTTATTTCTTTCAATTAGTCCTTTTTCCACTCAAATCTTCATTTTAACTCTGATTTAATCATTTTAACCTCGTTTTTACCCTAATGCCCATAGTATAAATCCGGTAAAAATCTCCGAACAGGATAGATATGACGTGAACCTCAAAGATTCACTACACTATAGAGTGATCCCAAAAAAACCACTCATCACTGTTACTGCACTACACTGATCACTTTAATACTATACACTGAGGTAGACCGTTATTAGCCTACCAATGCGAGTCATCATGACTCGTACCGCGGTATGGTGTCCCTATGGCTAGCCATTATAGCCTGAGCTAGATTTAACCATCAGACTACTACTAAGGGCAAATACATACATCATAAAATCAAATTTCCCATTAACACAATATAAATTTTCAATATGCATAATTCGGCCATAACTTAAGTTTCACTTTCGAATATTCATTTCATTATTCAATCAATTCCATTTCACTTATTTATCCATTTTAACACTAATTATATCACAAAACTCAATTATCATAACATTTTCCATAAATTTCATTTTACACATAATACAATCACATACCAAATTATATTCAAGTAAACTTCAATAATTCCAACTAAACTAGTATACACTTAATTTTTATTTTATATTCATTTTATGCTATTACACTTAATAAGTTATCAAAGAACATTATTATACACTAACACATACCATTCGGCCAAGACATTAATAATTCATTAAATATATTTTTCCTTCCTTTAAACACTAAGTTAGCTAGATCTCATACCAAACATCACAATATACCATTTATGTACTTAAATTAACAATGTGTTTTATGGTATACCTTAAAGATACATTGGCCTAAGCTAGGTTTCACATTCAAAATTTTATCTTTTCATTTTAAGCACTTAAATAATCATATTTAACCTCCCTAATAATGATTATAAGGTTTCATTGAATTAAACATGCATATTTCACATACTTTACTCTTAGATATAACTTAAAATCATATAAACTAAATGGAAAAAGTTGGATTTTGTAACCACAAATCTTAAATCATTGTTCTAAGCTTCTCAAGCTTCCTTTTCCTTTCCTTTTCCCTTTGAGGAGGCTTCCTCACCTTCAATTCCTAATGTAGGCCGAATATAAACATTGTGATTTTATCAAAATCTTGCTTCCTTTTTACAATATAATTACATAAACATACTCTACACATCCTAGAGTACCAGTTGAACCTTTAAACCAAATTAAAAACACTTATTTCACTTACCTTAAATTTATGCCCTAACTTTCAATACTTGATTTTCCCACCTCTAACACTTCAAATGAACTCTAAACACCACTACTAGATTGTAGAGGAGCTGACCATTACTTAGAAGGCTTGGATTTTTGGAGAATTTTGAGAAGAATTGAAGAAATTTGATGGAAAAACTATGGTATACAATTCAGCTAAGGAGGAATGGAGATGAAGCTGCTGAAATTGTGGAGATTTCTCTAGAGTATTATGATATTTAGGCTATTTATAGGTGGCCTAATAGGTTGGGCTTGGTCCAACCAAGTTGGGCCAACCAATTCTAAGACCATTTTATTTTTTGAGCCCATTTTTCATTCCAAAATTAATTTTATCACTTACTAAATTTATTTTCTCCCAATATCAGTTCCATCACTCTTAAAATATATAAATTAGCCTCCATATAAAATTTTAGCTCAAACTGAGCCCGTTTCTAATTTGGTTCATGTAAATCGGTCCAATTCAATAATTTTCAGTGTTACCGTAAAATTTATTTTTCAATGTCAAAAGTTTCTAAATATTATTCTAAGTCAATCCGTACCCTTATAACAATTTTTTAGAGACCATTTGCTATTTTTTAAAATTTCGGTCAAACCCTTGGTCAAACTTAATTACTATTTGAACCGAACTAGAGACTTTTCTTCTCTTTTACTTTTGATGACCTATATGATCTCTTTTTCACTCCAAATTTCATCACTAGACTCATTTAAACTCATACTTCCCTATGGTCTAATGAAATATTTTCCTCTTCCGGGTACCCAGCGCTTCCCTCCCCTGAACACATTTAACCTTATAACTCTCCTGAAATGATATAATTTCTGGTACTTTCACACACAAACAACATTATACACCCTACAGAGTTCACTGATTACTACTAACCCAGGTTTCAGGCCATTACAATTGTGACCACCATGACACCGTATTATTTTAACTTCTAAAACAGGATTACATAAGTTAGCTTTTCACCACTAACTTGTACAGCCAAAACCAATGTCTAAATATCATTTTTAAGAAAAGTGAACTTCTTAACATTGTTCCCAAGATGTTAGGATTCTAATGGCATAAATCTCATGACATTTGTACTTCTAAAACTTCTGTTATGAGTTAAAAAAACCCAAACTGCTCCCTTGACCAGGCTAGAACAGATATCCTTCTGTTTTTGCTAATTTTAAGACACTTAGAGCTAAAGTTAGCTCATGATTATTTCTAGGACATTTTTAGGTATGGAAATCATGGTTCAGATGCAAATAAAATCAACCATTTTGGATATTCCTATGCACACACAAACATATATATTTATTTCTATAGTATGGACGTTAATTCTTAAGACTTTTAAGTAATTTATGGTTTACTTTTAATGTCCCAACCAATCTTTTGCTTTAATCAACTATCTTATAACTTCTTCATTATTTTAACAGCCACACTTTAACATTACTAATACTGTTATCAGATTTCTTACTATCTGTACTGTTAACTCTAACATTAATACTATTATATTCAGTCCGTTAATTCAATGACCAGTGTTATTAACAATATTTGTAATTATCTTTTTAACTTATTCATTTGTTTTTCATTATTGGTTTATAACTTATACATCAGTTATAGTCTACACTTGGGTACAATATCAGTTATTGACATATCTGTTGAACATTCATCATCGATGTTATTTACGGTACTGATTAACTGTTATCCTTTTCTCTATATATTTGATATTTCTTTTACAGAACAATTTTTAAAACTATGAACATAACATGTATTTACTTTATTTTCCTACTTAATTTTTACTCAGTTATATTTCCTATTATATACTTGAATTGTCAAAACTATTACTTAATCCACTAACTTAATTGTGGACTTAACATTATTATTCTCTTAACTTTACATAAAATTTTTATTATTTTGATTAAATATCTATTCATACTATTTTACATTTAATTTCCTTATTACCATGCCTAACAGTACTATTTTTACACCTGTCACACCCCGAAAAGTACCCTAGAAGGATTCGTGCATATTGAGATGAGCGGTGACTAAAGTTATGCAAATTAAAGTGTTAGGTATGTCAAATGGACCATTTAAGAATTTAGGTGAAAGTTTCGACAAGTACGATTAATGGTAAAATTAATGGAGTGGGCCAATATGAAGGATTAGTGAGTTACACATATAAATGTATGGGGTTATAAAAGTTGAAGGATTGAAAGATAAATTTGACATAAATATCTAAATTAGACCAATGGAAATGTGACAAGTGGCAAGGGGATTGGAGGAGTATAAAAGAGGAGAGAGAAGGAGAGAGAAGGAAGAAAAATCTGCCCTCTCCCTTTCCCTTTCTCTCATTCTTTCTTCTTCTTCTTCTTCTTCTTCTTCTTCTTCTTGTTTCAATGTCTTGTGTTTCCCCTAAGATCTAAGCTCAAGATTGATGATGAAGTTAATTAGCTCAAGTGATTTAAGTGAAGAGGTTGTTAAGAGAGGTAAGATTTATTTTTGATTCCTTCTATCTATTTTGATTTGGATAAAACCCTAGATTTATGTTTTGTGTGTGTGTTTGTGTTATTGCTGAGGATTTTGGATGAGAAAAACCTTGGATGAGTTTGGGAACAAGAAAGATCAGATTAGGAGCAAAGGAGTTAAGGTTTGGGAAAAATTTATGATTTTGGGTATGTAATTTGATCCTTTACATTTGCTTTGATTTTCTGGGAATCATGTGTTTAATGATGTTTATGTTCGTCTAAGTGTTATTGATTTTGATTATTTTGAGTTGGAATGCTTGATTGTGTTAATGGCATATTTTAATTGTGATAATTGGCTTGAAATATGGGCTTTGTGTGGTATAAATTGTATTGAATGTTGTAATTGAGTTATGTGGAAGTTTAGGGTTAATTTCCTTTGATTTTCTGAGTTTGGGATGATCTACATGGCGGTATGGAAAGGGCATACCACCGTGTGATTGTATTCTGTTCTTCAGTTTCTTTGTCCGTGCTTTTACACGGCAGTAAGGACCGTGTAAAGTCATTCTTCTCAGAATGATTTCTGCATTGTGCATTTTATAAGGGGGTAAGGTTCTCCATACCACCGTGTAAATGCATTATGTTTGAAGTTTTTCTTCTCGGCATGACCTGGCTATCACGAGTAGTGACATGGAGCACGAATCATACTCCATAGAGCATGATTCGTGCAATGGAGCATGAGTTATGCTCCATAGAGCACAAGTCGTGCTACGGAGCACGAGTCATGCAGAGGAGCACGAGTCGTGTCACTGAGCACGACTCGTAGCAGTCTCCTCTCCCTCTTGCGCCTGCTTTGTTCCTTTGTGATTCGCCTTCAAGAGTCATGTCTCTGAGCATGACTCGTGCTCGGTACCTTGTTTGCAGGGCAAGCTTGGCCACTATCATGAGCACGACAGTCCCCTCTCTGTTTCAAAATGTTTTTGAAAGATCTTCTTCTTTGCATGGTTTCTCACTCATGTTATACATATATGATTTAAAATGTGAATTATTCAATGTGTTCCCATGCATAATAATTATTGATATATGAGAATTTGATCTACTATTATTTTGTTATAAATGTATATATATAATGAAATGTAAGCTTATCTGTTAAGTTTAAATGAATGCATGATGATTAATAATATGATTACGTTAAATATGTTCTTATGAATACCTCGATCTATGAAACCACACGTGATTAGTTTTGAATATGATAAATGCAATTGTACATGTGATATGCAAATATATGAATGTGTGTGATCATAAAAGAATGTTACAAGTATTTAATGGAAGTATTTAATGGAATGTATATATATAAGTGAAACGTGACGAATTCAATAATGATATGAAAAATTTAGCCTGCATGAGTCGGTCGTGGATAGATAGGCATGCCTATAAAGTTCTGATGCTGCAACCCTTTGTTCTGTTTTGGACCCTGATCAGGTCCCCGTTTGGATCCTTGCGATCCCCAATGTGTATGGATCTTGTTTAAGATCCCCAATGTGAAACTGTTTTGAATGAGAAAAATACGATGTTGCTTTTTTATTGAACCCACGGGTACCCCCAATGTGTTTTGTTACTCGTTTGTCCACCCCTTTGACTTAGCAGGAAATTAAAAGAGTAAATTAATGTAAATTAATTGATAAGTTCTGTGATAATTTGCAAATGATTATGTGAATAAGCATCTGATGCATTTATTGAAATGCCATTTGAACTTGTGCGCTATGCACTCCTCTGTTCTAGATCTTTTATGGACACCTATGTGGAAATGTGTGGTATCTTCGGATACCTTAATGCTTAGCATCTGAACCTAATGCCAGTTAAATGAAAAGAAGTATAGCAAATAATTTTTAATCCAATGCAGATATGTGAATGACTATTGACTGCATAAGAATTCTGTATGTGATAAATGCATGTCATTAATCTGTTTAAAAGTTAGAAGTATGTATGTCTTTATAAAGTCTTCGATATGCGTATTTGCGATAGTTGGATACTAAATAAATGAGCTTTATGAATGTAGTCGATTATATGTTTATAACGAGAATACAGGTATGTTATGTATTGTCTGCCTTCTGAACCTTAACCTGGATGACAATTGTAAGTATGTCGGTAAGAATCCTTGTGTATTGTTTGTTTGTTCTCAATGATTATGGTAATAGTATATTGATTTATAGTTAAAGGGAAATGAAGTATTAAACATGATATAGATAAATGAATTTAGGAAATGAGTTATGATTGAACCTGGAATAAGTGTATAAGATTTTCTGTAGAACTACGTGGTTTTGATTCCCCAACCATAGGGATACGTAGGAAGCTTAGAATAACTATTTCAAGCCTGAACCAAATCTGAGTATTAAAATGTTTTGTTTAGTTTTGTGCAAGTAACGGTTTGATTAAAATGAAATGTTTTGATTTAAGTATTGATACTGTAATTTGTATGATTTTGAAATATTTGTAATAATGGGAATTTCTGAACTTTATATTTCAAACCTTAAAACGTATTTCGGGAATTTATGAAGTATAACTATCTATAGGGCCATTAAGTGATTTAAAGTATATGATAAGTTTTGTATAATATATTTTTGGTTAAAAAGTAAATAAGTATTTCTGTTTATGGTTTATAAGACGCTAATGTATGTGTAATGCCTTAAGTTTTCGTAATAAACTAAAGAATATGAATTTGTGATAGTTTTAACCGGTATATTTTATGCTTATGAATATGTGTAAATGCATGTGCTAGTTTTCGCCAATCACTGTGAGTGGTTAGTTATTATTTATTTGCAGACCCTTCCTAAGTGTTATCACTTAGCACGGGTGTTTCTCCGTGCAGGTTAGGAGATCAGAGTAGCACAGCGGTCCGTTGAGTTTTGGCCAACAAGTCGGTAGAGTTTATAGGAAGTGTTATTATTTTCAGAATGTAATTAAGTTTATTTATGAGGTTTTGTGATAAGTTGTAATATTCTATAGTGCGAATATTGGTGTGTTGATGACATAAGTTTAGGATGTGCATGTCTTAAGATTTCGATTCTAGAAGTTAAAAATTTTTATTACACTGATTTCTGTATTGCCATGTATGTCTTTGTTTGGTAGCACCCTCCACTCATCATAGCTCTTCATCCTTCGATATGCTACGTGTGGGATTTGGGAGTATTACAACACCAGTACCTGAATTACTCACATTGTTAATTTATCATCATCTCAATAATTATTATTTCACTATTAACTTTGAACACTTACTGACAGTTCTACTCTTTTTCATGTCTTTAGCTCCTTTACTAACATTCTTAGGTGATCCCATTATTAAATTTCTCATGTACAATATTATAAAATTTATTACTTATCATATTTTTTGCTTTAGATAATTAATCCAATCTTTAATACTTATATCAGTTCTATAACAATATCTTTTACATATTTCTATTCTTATCTTCAATTGAATTAGACGAATTTAAATCTACATCTCTGTTATTTCTAATCTGTAATAATAATCCTTTACTGGTCCAAAGACATTCTTATTCTTTTATTAATATTAAAATTACTCATCTATTTTTCCTTCATTTAATACTATTGTCATTTCCATGATATTAGCTTTAACAGTAATATTTATATTAATATTAACATAAATATCATTATTTTCTCTGTTGACAATTATTTATACAATTACATTCAAATTACTTATCAATTATCTTTTAAATCCCACATTTTACCTCGCCATTGACAAATTTACATTTAAGTTCTTAGACTTTCATGCCATTAGTTAACTTATTATTATCCTTATTTCATTATCTAACATGCAATAATATTCTTAATGTCAATTAAGTCACTCATTGAAGGACCTATACATATATATTACACATAAACTTATATATTTGCACTTAGGTACCGTAACTATGGTATAATTATAATTAGGTCCTCATATTATATCATATTTACATCTAGGTCCTTTAACTATGCCATATTTACACTTAGGTCCTCAACTTTTCCAATAATTCCAATTATGTCCTTATCTTTTCCAATAATTTCTTATACGTCCCTACTTTTTCAATGATTCCATATATGTCACTTCTTTTCACTTATTTACCAAATTACCCTTTTATAATTTACCAAATTACTTTTTCGTCCCTACTTTTCCACTTTTATACCAAATTACCCTTTTATCCCTATATTTTATCTAAATTACAAAATTACCCTTATGATTACACTTTTTACCTAACTTAAACCCTTCTTTTTTTCCTACCAAGTGTAAATTTACCATTTTACCCCTAACTTTCTCGTATTTACCATTTAGTCCCTAAATATGGCAAAATTACATTTTAACCCTTAATCTTTACCAAAATTATAAAAATGCCATTAGTTCATTCTTTTTACCTTTTTAATTATTATTAAACCTGTAATTTACATTTTGGTCCTTAAACTACCATTTTCATGCCAAATTACATTCTAATCCTTAAATAATAACTAATTTACCCAATGAGCCATTAAATTATATTTTTCCTTTTATTAAGCCTTGATTAACAATTTAAACTTACATTACCATTATACCCTTATCCCTATCTTTATCCTTACCCTTATCCTTATCATATCTTTATCATTATCATATCTTTATCTTAATCATATATTTATTTTAATCATATTTTTAACTTATCTTTTCACTTAATTACATGTATAACCATTTAATTATTCATTTTTTCATTATTATCCTTATTAACCTTTTTATGATCAAAATTACCATTATGCCCTTAAAACTTTTTAGTTCTTCCAATTAAGTCTATTTTTTTCATACAAATATCATTTTAATCACAAATCAACCATATCAAGCTTACTTTTGCCATTTGCCACTGTATAAAACTGGTAGACATCTATAATCAAGATAAACGAGATGTTAACCCCAAAGGCTCATAAACATACCAGAGGGTCCCCGAAGGACCACCCCTATTTTTACCAGAGGGACCCCGAAGGACCACCCCTCTCTTTAAATACAAATAACATAAATACAGATCAATATTGTATTAAGACAGAACAATACAGAATAGGATGGTTATTGGCCTATAGTAAGTGAGACGCCATGCTCACACCTGCGGTCTTATGTCCCTATGGCTAGCCATCATATCCTGAACTAGACTTGACTACCATATTACTACATAGGGCATCAACATTCCACTTTTCACATTTTTAAGTTACCAGTCATACTTTTCATGGAATTTCATCATTCTATTCCATTCATTTCCATACAATTCGATCATTATACATTTAATTTTCATCCATGTGTCATCTCATGATATAAAAGTTATGAAATCATTATGGTACATATGGATACACATACATACCATTGGGCCATAATGTCAATTTTTCACCATTAATTCTTTACAACGCTTTTAACATTTAATAGGGTAATTTACATGTCAAATAACATAGCCATGCCATTATTTCACATCTATACACATCAAAATCACATTTTTACATACCTAAACCATTTGGCCTATGTGGTTAACATCTATCATGTTAATTGTTCATGCTCTAATCCATTACATTAACTAAATCACATGCCAAATATCTTGTATACATCATAAACATGTCATAAACATCATCACATATGATGTAAAACCCATGATGTCCATGGTATATATTTTATTTCTTTTCATTTTAGTCATTTAAAGTCTCATTTTTAACCTTCCTAAGCATGATTATATGGTTTGATTCAATTAAACATCCATATTTCACATACTTTATGTTTAAACATAACTAAAAACCATACTTTTAACATGGAAAAAGGAGGATATTGTATCCACTAACCTTATTTTCTTATTCTCCACATCTTAAACATCCTTTCCTTGCCTTAGCTCCTTAAAACACCATCACTTTCCTTATATTACTTAAGTGGCCGAATAGAAACATTAAAGAAACCACCATAAATTTACTTCCCTTTTACAATATAATCACATAAACATGCTCTAGACATCCTAAATTACCTATTTGAACCTTTAAATCAATTTAACAATATCAACTTTACATACCTCAATTTGACACATAAACTTTTTCACTTATATTCTTCCAATTCTAGCACTCCAAATGGACTCCAATCACCATCACCAAATTCTAGAGAGGTTTTACTTTATTTAGGAGGCTTAGATGTGAGGAGATATTGAAAGAAAAATTAAGAAAATGGAGGAAGAATGGAGAAACATCACTTTGGCCAAAGGGAGGAGGAGGCAGGTCAGTTTCTCTAGGGTTTCTCTAGAGAAATCTGGTGAAGAGATATATTTATATGCGTAAAATTGTATCGGACCAGGTCTAACCGAAGTGGTCGAACCGGTTTGGGTTAATTTTCGATTTTCAGGTCATTTTTCACTGTTTTAGGGTAACTATGAGTTATTCAACTTATTTTCACTCCCAATCAATTTCATCATTCTTCAAATACCAAATATAGCATGCACACTAAATTTTAGCTCAATCAGAGTCCATTTAAAGCCCGGTTCACTTTAATCGGTCTCGATTCAATGCTGTTCGATTCTGCCATAAAATACAAATCTATTGCTGTCAAAAAATTCTAAAAATTATTATGAGCCATTACACTTCCCACATTATACCTTTTTAACCTCATTTACTATTTTTAAAAATTCGGTCAAAGTTCAGTTCAACCAAGCCGAACTAGAGGCAAACTTCAGATTCACTTTTGGGGACCTATTTGACCTCATTTTTGCATCAAAATTTACCACTAGACTCTCAACAGTCCATAGATTAATTTTACCAATTAAAATTTTTTTCATAACTACTGTCAATTTTAACTGTATAGCTGTCCCGAGATTGCTATGCCTCATGAATACTTAACTTTTTAATTCTATTATAATAAGAAACACTTAAGCCATCACTCTATACTGGAATCACACTACAAACTCTAAAAAATTCACTAAATACTGCTAACCCGGTATTTAGGCCATTACATAACCATTCACACTTAAATATCACACTTGGCAGTGCAGGGTACTCAATTTCTAGTATCTCAAGTATCTCAATAATTTTACCATAATGATCCACCAATTCCCCCTGTATGCAAACCCCACAAAACTTACATATGTCTTGAAACATTTATGAAAGTGGTTTTTGACTTCTTTATTGATCTCATTCTGTAATTTTTTCGGCATTAGCTTGCATAACCATTCCTCATATAAACTAAAACCATCGACAATATTATGTAAGTTAAGACAACCCTTTATTGTAACACCCCGATTCCCCCTGTCAGTTTGAGCCACGTTTGCCATGTGTATGTGTGCATGTGTGAGAGTTTTGGCATGTGTTAAGGGCATTTTGGGTAAAATGCATGTTTTTTGGGCAGTAATATTGTGTGGGTTCATATATGTTAGTAGGATGTATGTGCATTGGGTTGTGTTAGTGTGTGCATGTGCATATGGTTTTAGTGTGTGATTTATGTGGGTTGGTCTTATGTGTAGTAGCATGTGTGTTTGTTGGGTGTGAGTGGTCAAGTTCCACTAATCAAAGAGTGACATGTGGCTAGGAATTAGGAAAGAGGTAATAAAGAGAAAGAGAGAGAAATGAGAATAGCAAATTGCTGTCTCTTTCCCGTTTCCTCTTCCTCTCTTCATCTCCTTCTTCCTCTTTTCTCTTCATTGTGTGCCCTAGCTTGGATCCAAGTGTTGGTGGTGGAAATTGATCATCTCCTTAGCTTTGATTGGTATGTATAGTGAGTTTCTTCTTCTTCTTCTTCCCTTGTTCTTGTTTTTGTTTAGATTGGGTTTTAATTTGGGTTTTTGTATTTGCATGGATGTTGGGTGTTCTTGTTTAGTTGAGCCTCCTCGCGATCCCAAGGGAAAGGAGAAGGCTACTGGGAGTGGTGCTCATTGATTTGGAGCATAGGAGTTTCAGGTTTTGGATTTTATTTGGGTTGTTTGGAAATTGATTGTTTTGGTGTATATTATGATTTATACCTTTGCATGTGATTTCTGGAAAATTGATGTTTGATGAGGCATATTATAGTGTTAATGTTATGGGTATTCATTTGATTTGAGTTATAGTGCATGAAAGATGATGTATTGAGCAATATTTGAAGTTTGATGAATATTTGCTGTAAAATTCTGGGTTTATATTCTTGAGAAACATGATTTTGTTAATGCATGATTTTAATTGTGTAAATTGTTGAATTAAGTTATGTTTTATGTTTTATGTTTTATGTGATGGTGGAAGGCTTATTTGGAGGTAAGTGGAGGTTTGGTTTGATTTTGGGTCAAAATGGTTTTGTTATTGGAAATCTGGGTTTTCAACATTTTGCTGCAAAAATGGAAATCGCGATGCTGTCGTGAGCACGACAGAATGGTGAATTCTAGTTTTACGCGAGATTTGCTCTGTTCGTTTGTAAGGCGTCCAACTCGTGATTAGGCAGCACGACTCGTGAAGCTTGGCATGCGCGAGTGGTGCAACAGAATCACGCGTCGGCAGAGGGAAGGCTGAGAGTTCATGAGATGTGAACTTGTGAACCAAGTTCACGAGTCATGAACAAGGTTAACTAGTCGTGAACAACCTTCACGAGTCATGAAGGTTGTCTCACTACTCACACGCCCCTTCCCCTCACGCAGGCCTATCGGCTATTGTCGCGAGAGTGACACTGGTCGCGATCGCGATATTGACCTCTTTTCGCCCAATTTTTTTGATTTCGCCCCTTTCTTCCAAATTGACTTTTGTGTCATTTCTTCATGAGTTTTTACTAATGTATGGAAATAAATATGCTTATATATATGTACTTGTAACACCCTAACATACCCCCTGGAAGGATATCGGGGCGCCATGCGGACACATACATATACATATACATATACATACACTTCGATAGCATTAAACACATCCATATAAGAATAATAAAATGAAATAATACCACACTAGGGCCCAACATGTATTTCATATTAACCTTATATATACCTATGTATCTTTATACATGTTTATTTTACAACCTGTTTTCATTCAACTTTACATATACATTTACATGTGATTCCTTTACTTGTATTACATAATGATGTTACTCAAAATATCACAAACTCTATCTCTAACTTATACAAAAAGATGAACAAAACTCCCTAGTGGCCTTGACCTGTAGATGCACGCTCTCACTGGTCCAAACCTGTACCTACACGGAAATAAACATCCGTGCTAAGCGATAACACTTAGTGGGGATGCAAATAATGCAAAGGACTTCTTTACGAAGACACAAATAAGTTACACTATTTCCATATAATAATAATCAAATAACTCATGCATATAACTTTCCCTCTTGTACATATCATTTACTCAAATAGGCAATAATCGTGTGTCCACATTCATGTAAACATATACTTGTATATGAACTGTCATGTATTTAAGACATTACTCTCATATACTATAACATTTATTCAAAGCAACAGCTTTAAGCTCTTCATGTTTACTATACAATATTAACAAGCCTGAATTCCTCTCATGGTGGATACGGGTAACTCTGGATACTGTTTACATTATCTTACATGTGGAGAATTAGCTCAAAACTCTACTGAATACACAGGGTATTCAAAACTCTGGGCACAATTAAGGCCAACTCTAGCAGTTACACTCTAACCCTTTATAAGCATGCTTATCTATCCACTATAATGGTAATCAGGCTCAATAAACTACTCACACACACTATATACAAATATCAATTCATCAAGATAATTCAAATGCATTCATCAAATTCAGAGGCATTTATCTCATGTACAATTTTTAGTAACCATGTTCATTTAACTAATACTGACCATGCAAGAGGTTTAAAAGATAGTTTTAAACCAAACATGGTACAAATGGTGTTACACAAAACTACCATAGACATATATCAACTCAAATCAAAAGAAATAAATCAAAACCGAAACAACAGAGAAGGAGAGAGCATGAGCACGGCTCGTGCTCCTTGAGCACTCCCTCATTCAACTGGAGCACATTTCGTGCTCTCACCCCTTCTCTCTCTCTATTCGAGCATGACTCGTGCTCCCTCTTCTTCTTCCTGGAGCACGCCTCGTGCTCCCTGTTCTTTTCTCTCTGGTTGAGCACGACTCATGCTCCTCCTTCCTTTTCTCTCCGAGACATGCCACACAACATGACTGGGACAACACCAAACTTTTGAAGAACATGTTTCTGTCGTGATAGCGACCACTGTCGCGCTCGCGACAGAATGCTCCATCAGGAACCTTTACGAGACTGCTTCTCACCTCAAACTTGTATCGTTTAAACCAACCTCTAAACGTCATTTTCAAGCAACAATTCGTTATTTAACAATTGTTCCCTAGGATGTTAACTTTCAAAGGGGAGAAATTTCAGGTCGTTTGGACATCTACAACTTCAGATATAACTTAAACACTCCATACTATTCCAGTGAACCCGCCAGAACAGAGCCACCTAGGTTTTGACTACTTATGGGATACTTAGAGCCAGAATTAGCTTGAGCACCCTTTCGAAATATTTAGCTACGGATCTTAGGGTTCAGATACAATTTGAATCATCCCAATTGAAGCCCTATAACTATACTTATGATAAAAACATCACATAGAGGTATGACAAAAACTGAACAGAATTTCCCCAAAATCATACTTTACCCACTAAAGCTACATGGAAACCATCTAACACATCCAAAACTCATGAAAAATGATCCAATACCTGATCACAAACATATCTAAATACATATAACATAGAAACACTGCAAGCAATCAAAATTAACAAAAATCAAATCGCACACGATCCCTGCCTTTAGGAAGCTTGTACTCAACTCTCTATTCAGCTCTGACCTTTTCTTTGTCTTTATCCACTTTCTTGGCCACAACTTGAACCAAAACCATGTAAAACACTTAGAGTTATTCTTCTTCTCTTTACTTTAAATCAAAAATAAGAACCAAGTAGAAGAAGAAAACCAATACTAGTTAGAAATCAAACCACTTACCTCTTCTTGTACTCTCCAAATCAATCCAAGGGATTCACTCAAAATAGACCAAGAAAGAAGAAGAAGGAACAAAAGAAATGGAAAGGAAGAAGAGAACAATATAAAACCCAAGGAAAGAAAAGAAACCAAAAGCCAAAGCAAACCAACGTGAGAGAAGGAAAGAAAGAAGTAGATAGTCAAAGCTTATCCCACATTTACTGCTCCAATTAATATCATTTACCTTAATTATATACATACATATCTCCTAAGCCACTCATCCCTTTTAATTTTTAACCAAGCCAAATGTCAACATCCTTCAATGCCACTTGTCAAACTCCTATGCCGGCACGTGTCCGATATATATCAAATAATCTAACTCAAATAGGCTTCACGTGAAGCATTATGTCGCGCCCGCGACACTGTCGCGCTCGCAACAGAACCCACACACAAGGCATTTACTCAAATACACTCTCTTATACACACAAACTCTTGAATTTCCGAAAAAAAATTTCGAAATTCTACTAGGGCCAAATCGGGTTGTTACAGTATTATTATGATTTCTTCATGATAAATAATATGTTATGCCTTGAGCATGATTTGTGTTATGCATGACCTATAAGAGTTAGTCTAGTGGATAGTTAGGCATGTCTAAAAGAGTCCTTTAGCTATAACCCTCTGTACTGTTCTGGACCCTGATCAGGTCCCCGTTTAGTTCCTCACGAACTTCAATATGTACGGATCTTGTTTAAGATCCCCTTTGTAAAATGTTTTGAAAAGAGAAAATATGATATTGTTTTTCGATTCGTACCTGTAAGGTAGCGCCATGCGTCGATTCGTACCTGTAAGGTACCGCCATGCGTTTACTCGTTATCCACTTCTGTGAGTTAGCAGGTGTTATGATTTGTTCTGTCATGATTATAAGTATGCGAATCCAAATGATTTTGATTATAAGTATTTGAATCTGAATGACTCTATTTATGAGCATATGAATCTGTTGGCATATGAAGATGATTGTGAACCTTTGAATGGTTATGAATGTGAGTCATTTATGATTATATCTTATGTTATTCAGCATATGCCATATCATATGTAATTTGCCTCGACGACTATTGTGAATGGCCATCCATACTATTGTTGTTTGTTTTCTCACTAAGCGTTATTGCTTAGCACGGTGTTTTTACCCGTGTAGGTGCGGAAGGTGTATAGCTTTTAGGAGAGTTACCGCCAGTTAAGCCAACACAGTGTGATTGTTGATTGGACTTAGCTTCTTTTTGTATCATGATTATTTTGTAATAGTGATCTCTCTTGTATTTAGTTTTTGTTCAGCTTTCGCTATGTATCTCTGAATGTTGTAATTGATGGTATCAGAACAGTTATGTTTTGAATATTGTTATCTCACTAATGAATGTTCAGTTTGATTTAAAGTTTTAATTTTCGCTGTTTATATGTATGTTTATATTATGTGAATGTAATGTTTGTACCGTTCTGTTTGGTGCAACACCCCTGCTTGTACGGGTTCTCACTCCCTCGCGGATGGGTTCTCTTTCGTATGGGAAGGGGATGTTACAGTTTTTGGTATCAGAGCTCTGGTTTAGGCGCTTTTTGGGTGATTGATGTTCATAGATATATGTCTAGGACTGTGTTGGCTGATGCGGTTGTCTTTGTCTTTCTTTTAGATGGATTTTGATTCTATTCGTGGGTCACTTGAGGGGTCCGCTGAAAGTGTGAATCCCCAAGCAGTTGATATTTCAGTGTCTATTTTGGCTCAAACTCCTAGGGTTGAGCCTGAGGCCGTATCCATGCCCTTTGAGGCAATATTGAAGATTTTTCAAGACATAGCTCGAGTCTTGGATAGGATGACTGCTTCGAGAGCCCCTTTAAAGAGTACGAGGAGAGCTGGTGCAGAGGATTTCTATGGGACCAGTCTAGATGAGTTTGAGCTTGCTGAGAAATGGATTGAGAAAGTAGAATGAGTGTTTGAGGAGACTATGTGTCCTGCTGATAGGCAAGTTGAGAGTGTTGTGGCATTGCTTCAGGGATCTGCCTACGATTGATGGAAATTGGTCTGTAGGCATCCCCAATTGCCTGACCCGGTCACATGGGTGTTCTTCGAGAGGGAGTTCACCAACAAGTATGTGACTAAGGAGTATAAGGATGCTAAGTGGGCACAGTTCTTGAGTTTATAGCAGAGGGCTATGTCAGTATCAGAGTTTGAGAAAGAGTTCAATCGTTTGGCCAAGTATGCTCTAAAAGGTGTTTTGACTGAAGAGTTCAGATGTAGGCATTTTAAGGCCGGTTTGAATGATTCGTTGATAGCTATGATTATTTCTCTAATGAGTACTCCAGGCATTGAGTACTACCAGATAGTGCAAGCAGCAGTCCGAGCTGAGAGGTCCGAATCAGTTTTGAGAGAGAGAGCTCAGAAGAGGAATCCCCCTCGTGGAGGATCTGGATCATCATCATCTTCGGGTAAGAGGTCAAGGAACCCACATGATGAGTCTTCTTCAGGTCCGGCTTCGAGAGGTAGGAGGCAAGGTTCTGCCATGGGTTTTAGTTCTGGCAGAGGTGGTTCTACTTTGAGGACTGATTTGTTGCTTGAGTGTTCTCATTACAGTAAATGCCATTGGGGTGAGTGCAGGTGGTTCATGGGTGGTTGTTTCAGATATGGTAGCACTGATCACTACTTGGCTAATTGTCCGAGGTATAGTGAGGCTTCTGGTGATCAGCGTAAGGCTAGCAGATTTGATTGAGTTGCCGTTTCGAGAGTTTGATCTGGTTTTAGGAATAGATTGGCTTAGTAAGCATCGGGCAGTGGTTGATTATCATAGGAAAGTGGTTGTGCTACGAGATAGAGATCAGTCTTCTGTAGTGGTTAAATGTTTGGGTTCGAGTTCTTTGAGTAATGTGATTTTCGCCATGCAAGCTAAGAGGTTTATGAGGAAAGGTTGTGAGGCATTCTTAGCAGTTGTGTTGGATTCTAAGCGTGATCAGGTTGAGTGTTTTTTGGTCATAGCAGCTCCTATGACTAGATTATTGAGGAAAGGAGTCAGATTCGAATGGTCGGATAAGTGTCAGTGTGCTTTGAGAGGTTGAAGAGTTTGTTAGTTGAAGCTCCTGTACTGACTCAACCCACCTCGGGTAAAGAGTTTGTGATGTACAGTGACGCTTCGGGTATTGGACTCGTCTGTGTATTGATGCAAGAGGGTAAAGTTGTGGCTTATGCGACTCATCAGTTGAAACCTCATGAGAAGAACTATCCGATGCATGATTTGGAATTAGCGGCTGTGATCTTTGCTTTGAAGATTTGGCGGCATTATCTGTATGGGGAGAAGTGTAGGATTTTCACGGACCATAAGAGTTTGAAATATCTCCTCATGTGGAAAGAGTTGAACATGAGATAGCATCGATGATTAGAGTTGTTCAAGGACTACGACTGCATTGTAGATTATCATCCAGGTAAGGCTAATGTGGTTGCGGATGCTTTGAGTCGGAAGTCGGTTTCGGCTTTATTTTTGAGGCAGTTCAGATGGAGATTTGATTCGGATAGGGCTTTGGTTGCCCAATTGAGAGTGCAGCCGACTTTGAGACAGTCGATTGTGGATGATCAGAAGGATGATTTAAGATTGCAGCAGGTTTTACAAGAGGTTCAGCAGGGTAAGAAGTCTGATTTTTCGGTTTTGGATGCGGTGCTTATGTATAGGGATCTTTTGTGTGTGCCCAAGAGTGATGAATTAAAGAAGAAGCTTTTGAGTGAGGCACACACTACGATCTTTACTATGCATCCTGGTGGTGAGAAGATGTATCGAGATATGAAGCAGTTCTACTAGTGGTCTGGCATGAAGAGAGACATTGTGGAATTTGTGGCGAAGTGTTTGACGTGTCAGCAGGTAAAGGCTGAGCATCAAGTCCCTTCGGGATTGCTCACTCCTTTATCCGTTCCTCAGTGAAAATGGGATGATATCGCCATGGATTTTGTATCAGGTTTGCCAGTGATTCAGAGGAAACATGATTCAGTATGGGTTATTATGGATTGGCTTACGAAGTCAGCTCATTTTGTGCCAGTTAGAGTGGATTACTCGATGGATAAGTTGGCCGGTGTGTATGTGGATAAGGTGGTTCAATTCTATGGAGTGCCATTGTCGATAGTTTCAGATCGGGATCCAAGGTTCACATCTAAGTTTTGGAAGGAATTGCAGAGAGCTTTGTGTACCAAATTGAACTTCAGCACATCATTTCATCCTCAGACAGATGGTCAGTCCGAGCGGGTGATCTAGATTTTAGAGGATATGCTTCGGGCTTATGCTTTGGATTTTTCTAGCAGTTGGGATCAGTATTTTTGGCTTATAGAGTTTGCCTATAACAACAATTATCAGTCGAGTATTGGGATGTCACCATTTGAGGCTTTGTATGGTCGACCGTGTAGGACTCCAATTTGTTGGACAGAGTTGATCGAGCATTCTTTCATTGGGCCAGAGATGATTAGGAATACCAAAGAGAAGATCAGAGTTATACAGCGAAATCTGAAGGTGGCTAAGGATAGGCAGAGGTCCTATGCCATTCTGAAGAGAAAGGATATTCGGTTTGAGGTTGGGGACAAAGTTTTCCTTAAGGTTTCTCCTTGGAGGAAAGTATTACAGTTTGGCAAGAAAGGTAAACTTAGTCCTCGGTTTATTGGGCCTTTTGAGATTTTGGAGAGAGTTGGTCCAATAGCCTATAGGTTGGCTTTACCGATGGAGTTGGCTAGGATGCATGATGTTTTCCATATCTCCATGCTTCGTCGATATAGATCGGATCCATCGCGTGTGTTGTCAGTTCAAGATGTTCGAATTCAGCCGGATTACTCCTATGATGAAGAGCCGAAGGCTATTTTAGCTCGGGAAGTGAAACAGTTGAGAAGCAAGCAAGTCCTTTTGGTTAAGGTTCTTTGGCAAGATCACGGAGTCGAGGAAGCCACTTGGGAGCCAGAGGTGACGATGAGGATTCAGTATCCGAATTTGTTCAGTTCAGGTGAGAATTTTGAGGACGAAATTCTTGTTAGTGGGGGAGAGTAGTAACACCCCGATTCCCCCCTATCATTTAGAGCCATGTTTTCCATGTGTATGTGTGCATGTGTGAGAGTTTTGGCATGTGTTAAGGGCATTTTGGGTAAAATGCATGTTTTATGGGCAGTAATATTGTGTGGGTGCGTATATGTTAGTAGGGTGTATGTTCATTGGGTTGTGTTAGTATGTGCATGTGCATATGGTTTTAGTGTGTGATTTATGTGGGTTGGTCTTGTGTGTAGTAGCATGTGTGTTTGTTGGGTGTGAGTGGTCAAGTTCCACCAATCAAAGAGTGATATATGGCTAGGAATTAGGAAAGAGGTAAAAAAGAGAAGGAGAGAGAAATGAGAACAAAAAATTGCTATCTCTTTCCCGTTTCGTCTTCCTCTCTTGATCTCCTTCTTCCTCTTTTCTCTTCATTGGGTGCCCTAGCTTGAATCCAAGTGTTGGTGGTGGAAATTGATCATCTCCTTAGCTTTGATTGGTATGTATAGTGAGTTTTTTCTTCTTCTTCTTCCCTTGTTCTTGTTTTTGTTTAGATTGGGTTTTAATTTAGGTTTTTGTATTTCCATGGATGTTGGGTGTTCTTGTTTAGTTGAGCCTCCTCGCGATCCCAAGGGAAAGGAGAAGGCTAGTGAGAGTGGTGCTCATTGATTTGGAGCATAGGAGTTTCAGGTTTGGGATTTTGTTTCTGTTTTGTTTGGAAATTGATTGTTTTGGTGTATATTGTGATTTATGCCTTTGCATGTGATTTCTGGAAAATTGATGTTTGCTGTAAAATTCTGGGGTTTGATTTCACTAACGGTCACTCAACTTATCACTTATCGCGCAAAAGTAACCGACTTTTTTTTTCTTACTTAAATGTCACTGAACTTTTAACATTTTTGAAAAAAATTCATATTGACCGGAATCCAGTGAGGACTATTGCCGGATTGATGATATGGCATGCCATGTCAGAAACTACATGTCGTTTAACAATATTTCCAACAAATGCTACATCTAAATCAATTTCACTCACGGGCACTAAACTTATCATTTATCACGTAAAAGTAACCAATTTTCTTTTTTTTCCAACTTAAATGTTACTGAACTTCTAAAATTTTTGCAAAAAAGTCATAAATTTACTATTCATTGCCACGTGTCATATGCCATGTCATCAATCCGACAAGCATTCTCGCCGGATTCCGGTCAACATGACTTTTTTGAAAAAAATGTTAGAAGTTCAGTAACATTTAAGATAGAAAAAAAAAGTCGATTACTTTTATGCGATAAGTGATAAGTTGAGTGATCATGAGTGAAATTGACCCAAATTCTGGGTTTGTGTTCTTGAGAAACTTGATTTTGTTAATGCATGATTTTGATTGTGTAAATTGTTGAATTAAGTTGTGTTTTATGTTATATGTGATGGTAGAAGGCTTATTTGGAGGTAAGTTGAGGTTTGGTTTGATTTTGGGTCAAAATGGTTTTGTTGTTGGAAATCTGGGTTTTCTGCGTTTTGCTGGAAAAATGGAAATCGCGATGCTGTCGTGAGCGCGATAGAATGGTGAATTCCAGTTTTACGCGAGATTTGCTTTGTTGGTTTGTAAGGCATCCGACTCGTGATTGGGCAGCATGACTCATGAAGCTTGGCATGTGCGAGTGGTGCAGCAGAATCACGCGTCGGTAGAGGGAAGGCTGAGAGTTCACGAGACATGAACCAAGTTCATGAGTTGTGAACAAGGTTCACGAGTCGTGAACGTTGTTCATGAGTCGTGAAGGTTGTCTCACGAATCGCGCGCCCCTTCGCCCCTTCCCCTCGTGCAAGCCTATCGGCTACTGTCGCGAGCGCGACACTGGTCACAATCGCGACAGTGACCTTTTTTCGCCCTATTTTTCTGATTTCGCCCCTTTCTTCCAAAATGACTTTTGTATCATTTCTTCATGAGTTTTTACTAATGTATGGAAATAAATATGCTTATATATATGTACTATTATGATTTCTTCATGATAAATAATATGTTATGCCTTGAGCATGATTTGTGTTATGCATGACCTACAAGAGTCAGTCTAGTGGATAGTTAGGCATGCCTAAAAGAGTCCTTTAGCTATAGCCCTATGTACTGTTCTGGACCCTGATCAGGTCCCCGTTTAGTTCCTCGCGAACTTCAATGTATACGGATCTTGTTTAAGATCCCCTTTGTAAAATGTTTTGAAAAGAGAAAATATGATATTGTTTTCCGATTCGTACCCGTAAGGTAGCGCCATGCGTCGATTCGTACCCGTATGTTACCACCATACGTTTACTCATTATCCACTACTGTGAGTCAGCAGGTGTTGTGATTTGTTTTGTCATGATTATAAGTATGTGAATCCAAATGATTCTGATTATAAGTATTTGAATCTGAATGACTCTATTTATGAGCATATGAATCTGTTGGCATATGAAGATGATTGTGAACCTTTGAATGGTTATGAATGTGAGTCATTTATGATTATATCTTATGATATTCAGCATATGCCATATCATATGTGATTTGCCTCGACAACCATTTTGAATGGCCGTCCATACTATTATTGTTTGTTTCCCCACTGAGCATTATCGCTTAGCACGGTGTTTTTACCCGTGCAAATGCGGAAGGTGTATAGCTTTTGGGAGAGTCGCCACCAGTTAAGCTAACACAGTGGGATTGTTGATAGGACTTAGCTTCTTTTTGTATCATGATTATTTTGTACTAGTGATCTCGCTTGTATTTAGTTTTTGTTCAGCTTTCGCTATGTGTCTCTGAATGTTGTAATTGATGGTATTAGAATAGTTATGTATTGAATATTGTTATCTCACTAATGAATGTTCAGTTTGATTTAAAGTTTTAATTTTCACTATTTATATGTATGTTTATATTATGTGAATGTAATGTTTGTACCATTCCATTTGGTGTGACACCCCTGCTCGTCCGGGTTCTCACTCCCTCGCAGATGGGTTCTCTTACGTATGGGAAGGGGGTGTTAAATTTACCTCATAAACTTAATAAATAATTTCAAAAATAACTTAAACTTACTGCAGAAAAGGTTGAACCTCTTAGCAATTCAAGAAAATGTAACCATGGGCAGCCTCTAATTCTTCTTATGTTAACATTCTTCTTGTTGAGCATTCATGTAAATGGCCAGGATATGTGAAAATAGATAAGTTTCCATCAATATCACTTGTTTGACCTCCATAGTCATTACAAGAATCTTTTCTTTCTTATGTGTGCACATATGGCTCAAAATAATGTGAACAAAATGTACTTGCTTCCTCAACTAAATATGCATTACACATTGAACCTTCTACTCTAGCTTTGTTTTTAACATTTTTCTTCAAGTGATAAAAATACCTACATGATAAGTTTGCTTCAAATTTCTTATCGTAACAACCTATAAGTTTATAAATCTAAATAGTATATATAATCACCTCTCAAACGGATACATCCATCATTATTGAATTGGACCAGTAAGTTTTGCCTCCTCTGCTAAATGTATGGGTAGACGCTCCGTACAATCAAAGAAGCTTGGAGGTAAATTCCCCTCTATTTTGCACAAAATTAATGAAATTTCTAATTATAATCTTTCCGTGTTAGCCAACTTTATCTCAGATGATGTTAAGGTTTTGAAAAATAAACTTAACTCCGTTATAGCTTCCCACATCTTAGTCAGCAACAACTCCTGAAATGCAATTGGAATTAGACTTTGTATAAAGACATAACAATCATAACTTTTCATTCCAAATAATTTGAATTTTCGCCTGTCCACACACCTTGCTAAGTTCGAAACATAACCATTCGAGAACTTTAGACTTTTTAACCATTAACATAAAACGTCCTTTTATTTTTTTGTCCAAAGTATAACACGCTTTTGGATATTTACCCGTGCGAGGATCTTTGTCTAACTCATTCCTTCTACAAAACTATTTTAAATCAACTCCTAATTTTGTATTGTCCTTTGTCCACCCTTCACTGTTCATTATGGTGTTGAATACATTGTCAAAAATATTTTTCTTGCTATGCATCACATCTAGATTATGAAGTCTCAAATTAGATTTCTAATATGGCAAATCCCAAAAGATACTTCGTGTCACACCCCGTTTGCCCCCTAGTTGAATGAGCCATATATGTATGCGTGTGCATTTGTATGAGATTTGTATAATAAGGGCATTTTGGTAATTTTTGCATGTTTTAAGAGTTTTTCTAGCATGTGGGTGCATGCATGGTACTATGGTGTGGATTAGTTGGGTCAAAATTGTGTGTGCATGAGTGCACCATAGTAGGATATGCATTAGTGGGCTATTGTATCATGTGGTCATGCATATGATTGTAGGGTATGCTTTAGTTGAGAGAATCTTGTGTGTGTGTAACCTAAGCATCTAGGGTGTGAGTGGTCAAATCCCAGTAATTGGAGATTGACACTTGTCTTAGGTTAAGAAAAGAAAAAGGAAAAGAAAGGAAAAGGGGAAATTCAGATTTTCACTTTGTGTTTCCCGTTCATCACCGCCCCTTCCGTCTCTTCTTCTCCTTCTTCTTCTCTATTGAACCTTAGTTGAGATTCAAGGGTTACTAGTGGGGTTTGATCATCTCTTAGTGTTCATTGGTAAGTTTTATGCATTCATTTTGCTTTTGTTTCAATTTTCCCATCTTCTATGCTCTAGTTTTGGATTTGGAGTTAGGGTTGATTTGGATTTGTTTGGTTTGTATGTTTTGATTGGGTTTCCTAGTTGAGCCTCTCCGGGATCCTAAAGGCAAGGAATTTGTTGGATCCAGTGGAACTAAGCACTAGGAGCTAAGGATTTTGAAGGTTTGGGAATTTCTTGCTTTTGCATGAGAAATGTTCATGTATTTGTTTTGATGATTTCTTGGAATTAGGTTGTTAGAGGTTCTTTATTTTGATGTATATGATATGGGTATTTGCTTTGAAGTGTGGATCTTGCAAAAGCATGTGTAACTATGGAAAATTTAGGAATTGATGTGTTTTGAAGCATAAATTGGGTTTTTGTTTGATTCTTGAAATTGAATGTGTAAATTAATGGATTGGATGAAGTTTATTGTTAATAAATGTTGTATTATGGTTGATAATGTTAATGAATGGCTGGATTTGAGGTAAGTAACCTTGGATTGAGATTTGTGTGGTTGGTTGAGGATTTGGAAAAGGAAAATCTGCAGAATTTCTGCAGATTTTCGAAGTCCCGACGCTGTCGCGATCGCGACAGAGAGCGGTGTTGGGAGCTTCACTGTCGCGAGCCCGCGACAGTCGAAGTGATGTGTACCCTCTGTCGCGATCGCGACAGAGCGTATTGTTGGCCAAGTGCTATCGCGAGCACGCGAGCCCGCGACAGCACCAATTGTCCTCGGTCGCGATCGCGACATCCGTCGCGAGCTCGACAGAGTCTGGCCCTTCCGTCCTCCTTGCGGTTGCGAAGTCCGTCGCACGCATGCAGCAAAGAGACTTTGGTCTCTGTCGCAAGCGCGACAGACGTCGCGAGCGCGACAGTCCCTTGTATGCTAAATGAGTTTTCTTTCATTGCGTGTGGCTTGAACTTCAGTTTTTCCTTAGCAATTATGAGGTTTATGCTTGGTATTCTACGAATAATATGCAAGCGTAACTGTGATATGATTATGTGCATATATGATGATGATTTTGGAAATTATGAAATGGATTGAATGGTTTATGTATGACCTGCTAGAGTCTAGTAAGTGGATAGTTAGGCATGCCTAATAGAGTCTTTACTGCAGCTTCTGTTTCCGTTTGGATCCCGATCAGGTCCCCGTTGGTTCCTCGCGAACTTCTGTAATGTGTTTGGATCTTGTTTAGGGTCCTTCTGGAAATGTTTGTGAATGAGAATTTAAAATGGTTTTTCGTATTCGGTTGGTACCCGTAAAGTACTTTCTGTTCACTCATTATCCACTACCTTGAGTCAGCAGGTGTTCTAATGCTTAAAGTGCTTTGTATGCATTGTGGTATATGAAACGTATGTTATATCTGTATGGATTCAGCGGTGAAGTATAATCTGTTATGAGGATATAATTATTGTTATAAACTTCTGATGAATGGCTCTATGTTTGTGAGCATGAGTTATGTTACTGTTATGCCATGATTATCTTATATACATGAAGTATGCATGTGATTTACTTTGACGGCCATTGTGAATGGTTGTCCTTTTGCCATATGTTTGTTCTCCCCACTAAGCGTTTATCGCTTAGCACGGTGTGTTTACCCGTGCAGGTGCGGAAGGAGTTTGTCTTGGGAGAGTCGCCGCCATCGAAGCCAACACAGCAGGGTCTTAGTGTAGGGCTTATTTTTTGTAACTTTATGATTCTTTTTGTATAGAACTCTCTTATTTTGGTTATGTAATAGCTTTCTCTTATGTATATGTATCTAAGGTTTTGTAATTATCTTTTGTATCTCTCAGTTGATCAGAACAGTAATGTAATGCTTTCGTTATATTAATGCATGATCAACTTATTTTTTATGAATGGTGTTGTAAAGTTTTAAATTACCCTGTATTTCGTTATGTATGTTTATGTATGACTGTATGTGTATTCTGTATCCGTGTGGTGGCACCTCTACTCGTACGGCATCTCACTCTTTATTGGATGAGATCGCCTACGTAGGGGTAAGGGGTGTTACACTTCGTTTTCTCTAACCAAAGTTTTTACTAATGTTTCTATTAATTTCTTCAGCTCAAGTTCTATAACTTTTAGTAATCCTAATTCATCAATCTCCTGTAAGATTTCTTCACTAGATCTATTAAGGGGAGGAAGTACTTGTACCACTCTATTCTTAATGAACTTTTATTTATTGCATCTAAATTAGTGATCTGAAGCAAGGAATTTCTTGTGGTCGTCATACTAAGATGTTTTGCACCTATTAAGAAGATAAAAAGCACTAGAATCATTACCACAGTAAGGGCAAGCCAATTTCTTGGTCATGCTCCATCTAGACAACATCGTATAGTCAAGGAAGTCATTAACCATCCACATCAAAGCTACCCTCATTATAAAATTTGGTTTAAGGAACACATCATATATTAGCACACCGAATTCCCAAAGATGTTGCAAATCAGATATAAATGGTGTTGTAAGAATACATCGATTTTATGCTTCGAATTTCTAGCCCCTAGCACAATCACCGTTAAGAACATGTATGTCTTATTCATATGCATCCATAGAGGCAAATTATAAGGAGTAATTATGATTGGCCATGATGAATATTGTTGGCCAGATTGACCAAAAGGTGGGAACTTGTAACACCCTGTGACGCGTGCTGACCCCGATTGATTCTCGGGAACCCGCTTTTAGGAGGGGTTTGCGTCTTTTGATCTTTGGCAATCATGAGATATTTTGGACACCTCTTTCCAATAGAACACTGGAAAGATCATCTAATCCCATGAAACCTTTAGGCACCTTTGAGGTATTTTGGAGTCGCCACCCAATTTACAAAAAAATTGGAAAAGTTTGTCTAACCTCGGAAGTCTTAAACCAGAGAAGGTGTTTGGAACTTAACTCTTTTTAATGCCTTAAATTAAGTTATAAATGAGTTTTTAACAATTGAAATTCCATCTCTCATATCATTTGATCATGCAATAAATTTAAAGCGCATTTCAAATATTTTTGGAAAAGCAGTAAAGAAAGCGATAAAGAATGCGATAAAAAATTACAAGTAAAGAAATGGGATAGAACAATCCCCCAAAATAAAAAGGCATAAATAAATAAATGAATGGAATTGCCCCAAAATTAATTACAAGGACCCGAAATAAATACTACACAAGAAGAATAAAATAAAAGACATCATACATAAATCGGGACATTTATTAGGAACATTGGTTCCCTCATTTTCACTTAGAAAGTTGAAGAGTTATTTTTTAGTGTTTATTGATAAAATCGAGATGAGTGATCCCATTTTGAAAAAATTAACTCTTCTTTTTAAAAGTGAGTTTTTATGGGTTAAAATTAGGATATTGGTCCCATTTTATTAGAAAAAATCTAATTTATTAATATAAAACTCTTTACGACTTTTAATTAACGTGCATAAAAAAATAAATTTACTACAAATTACCTAATAAAATGAAAATAATGAGAAATAACTAAAAATACTAAAATATGACAAATCCCACTAAAATAGTGTCTTCAAATCTCCATGGGCTCCCATTTGCCATTGGAAAAGGTCACACATAAAAATAAGTATTGAAATAAAAAAACACAAATAAAGTGAAGTTAGTAATAAAAATGAATTTAAACATGTAAGATATGAAAATGAATTAAAATAAATATAACAACATGCATAATGTATGACAAGCTAAATAAATGGCACGATAAAAATAAGTAACTTAACATATGAACAATTTAACATGCATGGAAACATACATAAATAATAATAATAATAATAATAATAATAATAATAATAATAATAATAATATTAACCATAATAGTAATAATAATATTAACCATAATAGTAATAATACTAAAACAAAAGTAATAATAATATTAACAATAACAATAATAATAATAATAATAATAATAATAATAATAATAATAATAATAATAATAATAATAATAATAATAATAATAATAATAATAATAATAAAGAATAACAATAAAGAAAATGAACAATCAACAATAAGGAAGAAATATTAAGAAAACAAAACATGTTAAAGCATAATAATAATAATAATAATAATATATGAACAAAAGTGATGATAATAATAATAATAAAAATAAAAATAACAAAAGATGAACAATCAAATAAATATACAAGAATAAAATAAAATGTGCTAAAATATTAAATCTATGGCTAAATCACATGAACATAAACAAAATAAAATAATATATCAAAAATTTACATGGTTGCTAATTAATTATAAACAACAAATTATAACAAAAATTATATTAAAAATTGAGTCTAAAATATTTACCCTCAAATTTTGATGTGATGAATGAAGGTAGGTGATTAATCTCCTTGTTTTGATTTAGAAAAATAAAATATATAACAAAATTTTATCCCAAGAACATATAATTAATTTATTTGTCTTAAGGAAAAATTATAAAAAAAAGGAAGTGAAAATTCACAAGAACAAATAATTAATTTATTTGTCTCAAGAATTAACTTAAAAAATTAAAAATACTTGGGGAACTTGTTCTTGAAGAAGAAGAAGAGAGAAAACCAATTTTTCTTAAGAAAAAATCTCCCCCTAATTCTCTTCCAAAAAATCATTTTATACCTAAAAAAATCAGATTTTAATGAAGAAATTAAATTAATTTAATCTCCATAATCACAAAAAACTGAAGAATTTTAAAGGTTTAGAAGATAAAAGGTTTTAAAATTCAATTCTACAAAAAAAAGAGTAAAAACACTAAAAAATAGCATAAAAATGCCCAAAGGGCTGCTGGAGGGGTGACGGGCTGCGTCAGGGGCGAGCGACGCCCGTCGGAGTGCCCGACTAGCTTCGCTGGGCACAGCAGCGCGCTAGGCGCTCGCTAATTTTTTTTTTTAAAATTTTTTTAAATTTTTGCTAAAACACTATAATTTCAAAACTCACTTTTTTCTTAAAATAATTTTTAAAACACATTTTTATTTACTTTTATTAAATCAATTTGACAAGGAAACCATTACTTTCAACTTTCATTTTTGCCTATAAACAGGCACACTTAATTTCATCATTGGGTAATCCTGATCTAGGTTGCCTCGGGACCCGGTGTCTATAGTTGCCCCCAATTTTGGGGAGGCTAGTGTATTGGTGCCTAGGTGAGCCAAAAATCAGAAAAGGGAAAGAAGCGCGTGCCTGAGGCGGCTGTCTTTTCGGACTGGACGATGTTGTTGTGGCGGTTGTTGCCAGCTTGTTGGCATGTCGTCCTTTGTTGAAGCGGTAGTGCCATGATCGTGCTAACCCTCCGTGGAGTGGTAGTGCCGTCATCGTGCTAACCCTTCCGAAATGGTAGAGCCGTGGTCATGCTAACCTTCCATAGAATGGTAGTGCTGCCATCATGCTAACCCCTCTGAGATGTGAAGCAGTAGTGCCGTCATCGTGCTAACCCTTCCGAAATGGTAGAGCCGTGGTCATGCTAACCTTCCATAGAATGGTAGTGCTGCCATCATGCTAACCCCTCTGAGATGTGAAGCAGTAGTGCCGTGATTGTGCTAACCCTCCGTGGAGTTGTAGTGCCATCATCATGCTAACCCTTCTGAAGTGGTAGTGCCGTGATCGTGTTAACCTTTTGTAAAATGGTATTGCCGTCATCGTGCTAACCCTTCTTAGATATGAAGTGGTAGTGCCGTGGTCGTGCTAACCTTTCATAGAATGGTAGTACAGCCATCGTGCTAACCCTTTTGCAGTGGTAGTGCCTTGGTCGTGCTAACCTTTCGTAGAATGGTAGTGCCGCCATCGTGCTAACCCTACTGAGGTTTGAAGTAGTAGTGCCATGATCATGCTAACCTTTCGTAGAATGGTATTGCCATCATCGTGCTAACCCTTCCGAAGTGCTAGTGCCGTGGTCGTGCTAACCTTCCATGGAATGGTAGTGCCGCCATCATGCTAACCCTTCTGAGTTTTGAAGTAGTAGTGTCGTGATCGTGCTAACCTTCCATAGAATGGTATTGCCGTCATCGTGGTAACCCTTCTTAGATGTGAAGCGGTGCCCTCTTTGAGCCCTTTGGTTGTTTGCCCCCTGAGAGGTCTTTGGTTGATTGCCCCCTGAGAGGTCTTTGGTTGATGCTTGGATTGATGTTTGAATTGATGTTTGGATTGATGTCGTCACTCGCCTTCTGCTGGTGTCTGAATCGAATCTCTTTTACTGCAAAATTGAAAAACAAAATATGCAGGAAAAATAGTGAGAATGCACGTGAAATGCATGGGTTATGCAGAAATGCAGGATACGAATTCATTTAAGTGGACTTAGAGATGATGGCCGGTCTGGCTGCAATTTGCGATAGGATCGATGCCCTTTGGAAGCTGCTTTTGAATTTCTTGCCTTTGGGATTGCAAGGTTCTCATCTGATACCTGTAGTCATTTTTTTTAAAAGGTAGTACGTCATTTGTGGATTTTCACACTAGCTTTTCTTAAAGGAAAATGCGTCCTTTACGGATTTTCACATAAACCTGTGCCTTATTTTTGCCTGGAATGGACCCAACCCAATCCAGCGGCTTTTTTTTTTCTTTTTTCTTTTGTTTTTTTTTTAAGGATAGACTGCCTGTTTCCAGGTTTTCACCCTATTCCTTTGCCTAACTTTTTCTTAAAGCACCAATTACGGTTTTCATCTCTAACGGCTCTTTTTTTTTCTTTGCAGATTGTAAAGGAGACTGAAGCTGTTGCCAAAAATCTGTCAGGCGCGATCGGCATGTACTTACATCTTAGATCACGGTTGTATGAGCTTGATTCTTATTATGAAGGTGCTGTAGAATTGGTTTCACAGTTGACAGAAGAATGCATCAGCTGGAGGGCCCGAGTAGCGAGAAAAGCAGATGGCAGATAGTAATAATTGCTACCTTCATATCGAAACAAGACAACTTTGAGTATGCAAAATGAACTGCTCTGACCACATCAATATTGCATAAATGCATATGTTTCAATTTGATTTTGTGACACATGACCATTATTTGGTGTTAACTCAAAGAATATAAGACCTCATCTAATCTCGGGATAAATCTTGAAATTATCAAACTCCTGTTATCAACTAACTCTCTCAGGTTTTCATGATTGAAAATTTTCTCTCTGCCCTTAATTTTTTCTCAAGATGCTCTTTTTTTTTCTGAAGCAAATTCTAGATGCAATATTGGGGATGAGACTCAACTCAAATGCATAAATGCACTCGTGGCTCCCCGCTTGAAGCTCAAGAAACACCATATGCCTCTTCCTACGAACTGAACCTTATTAAATGGTCATCTCCACTGATTGGATAAGACTGAACCAAGAATCAAAAGGTCTTACTTTGGTTGTAACGTTAGGCTTAGGTAGATGGCTATCAAAGGAGGATCAGGTTGCTAGAGAAAAATAGCCGTAATATTTAGTCGACAGATGGGAGGACCATTCTCAGCTCAAATGCGTACTATAAATGGATTCTTGAATTTGGGTTTGATAACACTTTAGCTCATCAACTTCAGAATAATAATTAAGTTAAAAAGATAACCACGGAAATTGTAACACCCCAACACCCCTCGGGAGGATATCGGGGCACCACGCGAACTCTAACGCGTACATATACGTATACCAGCGGGAGCGATAGCAAAATACACATCAATACAAGATAAGAAAATCAAATAACACTTGGGCCCAACATGCATTTTACAAATGTTATACATATTACAAAACTATTGCCATTTTACTTTACATATTCGTTTCTGTACATATATTACAATAAACTTTACATGTAACAACTATACTCTTTTATCACATAATGAAGGTATTCAACCACATCACAAACTCTGTTTCTATCCTATACAAAAAGAGATCAAAACAAAACTCCTAGTGGCCTTGACCCGCAGATGCCCGCTCACTGATCCGAACCTGTAGACCTACACGGAAACAAACATCTGTGCTAAGCGATAACGCTTAGTGGGGATGAAAATAAAGCAAAGGACTTCTACTGAAGTCGCACACACCTCACATGCATCATTTATACCATCATGCTCAATACAACATCTGTATTCACATAGTCTATAGAATCTTATGTTCACATGCATATGAACTTATTCATTTACAGATCATATATAATCTCATATTCACATGCATATAAACTTTTATTCATTAACAGGTCCTGTATACATATTCTCATTCTCAAGCAAAGGCATATATACAAAACAAGACTTATACATCAACTCTTGTACACTTCAACACATAAAATAAGAATAGCCTCAAATCCTTAAGTTATGGATACGAGCGTTATATAAACAAAAGACCGAAGTCTCAGGACATGTACTACCATCTCCGAGGTCGGCCGCTTCGCCCAAACGGGGCAGTCGATAGCAGCTGCGCGGTAACCCTTTATAAGCATGCTTATCTATCCACTACTTTGACCATTCAGGCTTAACTCACACTTTCGGAACATATCACTATCCATAATCACTTATTCAAGTATACATGTTATTAATTCATTGCATAGACATATAAACCATGCAAAGCAAGACAGAAGAAAACATTTTTCAAAATAATAGAACAGGGTGAGAAGGGGTTTGCTGTCGTGATCATGATAAGAAGTCGCACTCGTGATAGAAGCCAGATTCACTATCGCAATCACGACAGAAGCCAGATAGCAAAAGAGACTCTATATACTATACCCAAATGCATTACACTAACTCAAGCATTATAAAATAATTAAGATCACATAGCATGTCGTGTCAACACTAACACTTATGCCGTAGCATTATTTACTTAGATAACTAATCTTATAATCATTTGATAAACATAAACATGCATGGTAAAGACCACGAAAACATTCCAAGGTAATACGAGTTCAATTTGGGAGGAAAAACACATAAAAATATACAAATTAGTTGAGGGTAAAGGTGGGGAATTGATCCATGCCAACCAAGGGCTCTAAATCAAGAGGAAAATCACTCTTATGACCTGCTCTATCATGCTCGTGACCACTGTCGCGCTCACGACAGAAGGCTTCGTCAGGAACCTTCACGAGACTGCTTCTCACCTCAAACTTGTATCATCTAAACCGACCTCTAAACGTCATTTTCAGGCAACACTTCCTCTTAAAAATTGTTCCCTAGGATGCTACTTTTAAATGGAACAAATTTCAGGTCGTTCTGACATCTATAACTTCAAATATGACTTAAACACTCCATACTGTTCCAGTGAACCTCCTAGAACAGAGCCACCTATGTTTTGACTACTTATGGGATACTTAGAGCCAGAATTAGCTCAAGGATCCTCTTATAAATTTTTAGCTACGGATCTTAGGGTTCAGATTCAATTTTAATAAACTCGATTGAAGCCCCATAACTCCACTTATGATATAAACATCATACTGAGGTCTGACAAAAACTGAACAGAATTTCCCCAAAATCACACTTTACACACAAAAGCTATATGAAAACCATCTAACACATCCAAAACTCATGCAATATGATCCAATAGATAATCACAAACATATATACATACATATATCATGAGAGCACTACAAGCAATCAAAATGATCAAAATGAGATTCGCACATGATCCCTACCTCTAGGAAGCTTGAACACTATGCTTTATTCAGCTCCAACCTTTTCCTTTTGTTTATCCAATCTCTTGTTCATAGCTTCCACAAATCACATAGAAAACACTTGAGTTAAACTTTTTCTCACTTTAAATAAAAATAGAAAGAAAAAGGAGGTCAGATCGGAGAACAAATCCAACTTATCTTCTGAAGAGATCCAATCAAGCCCTACTACACTCTTCAAACCAATCCAAGTTGTTCTCTCAAAGAACAAAGCAAATGAAGAAGAAAAGCAAAGAAATGGCAAGAAAAAGGAACACAACAACTAAGAGCAAAGAAAGAAGAAAAAGAAGAGCAAAGAGCCAAAGGCAGAAAATTGAAATGAGAGTGGGAAAGTGGCCGGTCAAACTAAATCCAAAGCCAACAAATCCTCACATTAATGCCACCCACTTCCACTTAATGCCAACCACTCTCACTTAATGCCACTTACCTCAATTAATCCATCTAAATCCAAAAAGTCCCATGCCAAGTGTCACTCTCCCTTGTAGCCATGTGTCAATTCCCTATGACGTCACTTGTCAAACTCCTATGCCGCCACGTGTCCGATACACATCAAATATTCCAACTCAAATAGGCTTCCTGTAAAGCATTCTGTCGCGCCTGCGACACTATCGCGCTCGCGATAGAACCCACACCAAGCCACTCACTCATCTTATTCCTCGCTAAACTTAACTTATTCCAACAAAATTTTGCCAACACTTCTAGGGTCAAATCGGGGTGTTACAAATCTCTCCCCCTGAAGAAATTTCGTCCTCGAAATTTCCCCGCTAATAACTTACACAGTTAAATCTTTAAACAAATCTCAAAATCGCTATCACTTATACCAGACAGCTATCAAATCGTACACACTTCACACTTTCCTTAACGCACTGCACTTTAATCCATACACGTCTTTTAAACATCAATCACTTGATGTATATCCTGTCAGCTTTTCTCAATGAAACACATACAATGATACTTTTCACATGCAATTGAGGGATGCAGATGAAATGGCCATGTAATGATTTATTTATGCAAGATGATGCGAAAATGCAATGTAAGCTACTATAATGCACTTTTTCCCATCCCCATGTTTCAATATGCTTATGTTAAATGATTCCAAGGAGATAGCTGACAGGAATACAGAGAGTCACGTCAAACCCTTACTAACCATATAAATTCATAATACTCACTATATCTAACATCTCACTAATCTTGCTACTCACATCTAACTCCATCTATACACTACACAAAACGACATCTACGTTAGGCCACAACTCTAGACAAACTCTGACATTTAATCTATACTCTACATCCTATAGACCAGAATCTCTAACCTATGCTCTGATACCACTAAAATGTAACACCCCAACACCACTCGGGAGGATATAGGGGCGCCACGCGAACTCTAACGCGTACATATACGTATACCAGCAGAAGCGATAGCAAAATATACATCAATACAAGATAAGAAAATCAAATAACACTTGGGCCCAACATGCATTTTACAAATGTTATACATATTACAAAACTATTGCCATTTTACTTTACATATTCGTTTCTGTACATATATTACAATAAACTTTACATGTAACAACTATACTCTTTTATCACATAATGATGTTATTCACAACATCATAAACTCTGTTTCTATCTTATACAAAAAGAGATCAAAACAAAACACCTAGTGGCCTTGACCCGCAGATGCCCGCTCACTGATCCGAACCTATAGACCTACACGAAAACAAACATCCGTGCTAAGTGATAATGCTTAGTGGGGATGAAAATAAAGCAAATGACTTCTATCGAAGTCGCACACACCTCACATGCATCATTTATACCATGCTCAATACAACATTCGTATTCACATAGTCTATACAATCTTATGTTCACATGCATATGAACTTATTGATTTACAGATCATATATAATCTCATACTCACATGCATATAAACTTGTATTCATTAACAGGTCCTGTATACATATTCTCATTCTCAAGCAAAGGCATATATACAAAACAAGACTTAGACATCAACTCTTGTACACTTCAACACATAAAATAAGAATAGCCTGAAATCCTTTAGTTGTGGATACGGGCGCTATATAAATAGAAGACCGAAGTCTCAGAACATGTACTATATTAGTATCTGTATGACCATCTCGGAGGTCGGCCGCTTCGCCCAAATGGGGCGGTCGGTAGCAGCTGCGCAGTAACCCTTTATAAGTATGCTTATCTATCCACTACTTTCACCATTCAGGCTTAACTCATACTTTCGGAACATATCACTATCCATAATCACTTATTCAAGTATACATGTTATTAATTCATTGCATTGACATATAAACCATGCAAAGCAAGACAGAAGAAAACATTTTTCAAAAATAATAGAACAGGGCGAGAAGGGGTTTACTGCCGCAATCGCGATAAGAAGTCGCGCTCACGATAGAAACCAGATTCACTGTCGCAATTGCGACAAGAGGTCGCGCTCGCGATAGAAACCAGATAGCAAAAGAGACTCTATATACTATACCCAAATGCATTACACTAACTCAAGCACTATAAAATAATTAAGATCACATAGCATGTCGTGTCAACACTAACACTTATGCCGTAGCATTATTTACTTAGTAACTAATCTTATAATCATTTGATAAACCTAAACATGCATGGTAAAGACCACGGAAACATTCCGGGGTAATACGGGTTCAATTCAGGAGGAAAAACACATAAAAATATACAAATTAGTTGAGGGTAAAGGTGGGGATTTTATCCATGCCAACCATGGGCTCTAAATCAAGAGGAAAATCACTCTTATGACCTGCTCTATCTTGCTCGCAACCACTATCGTGCTCGCGACAGAAGGCTCCGTCAGGAACCTTCACGAGACTGCTTCTCACCTCAAACGTGTATCGTCTAAACCGACCTCTAAAAGTCTTTTTCAGGCAATACTTCCTTCTTAACAATTATTTCCTAGGATGTTAAATTTTAAAGTGGACAAATTTCGGGTCATTCTGACATTTATAACTTCAGATATGACTTAAACACTCCATACTGTTCTAGTGAACCTTCTAGAACAGGGCCACCTATATTTTGACTACTTATAGGATACATAGAGCCAGAATTAGCTCGAGCACCCTCATAGAAATATTTAGCTACGGATCCTAGGGTTCAGATTCAATTTGAATCAACTCGATTGAAGCCCTATAACCCCACTTATGAAAAAAACATCATACAGAGGTCTGACGAAAACTGAATAGAATTTCCCCAAAATCACACTTTACGCACAAAAGCTATATGTATATCATGAGAGCATTGCAAGCAATCAAAATGATCAAAATAAGATTCGCACATGATCCCTACCTCTAGGAAGCTTGAACTATATGCTCTATTCAGCTCCAACCTTTTCCTTTTCTTTATCCAATCTCTTGTTCATAGCTTCCAAAAATCACATAGAAAACACTTGAGTTAAAATTTTTCTCACTTTAAATAAAACAGAAAGAAAAAGGAGGTCAGATCGGAGAATAAATCCAACTTACCTTCTGAAGAGATCCAATCAAGCCCTACTACACTCTCTTCAAACCAATCCAAGTGCTTCTCTCAAAGAACAAAGCAAATGAAGAAGAAAAGCAAAGAAATGGCACGAAAAAGGGACACAACAACTAACATCAAAGAGAGAAGAAAAAGAAGAGAAAAGAGCCAATAGCAGAAAATTGAAATGAGAGTGGGAAAGTGGCTGGTCAAACCAAATCCAAAGCCAACAAATCCTCACATTAATGTCACCCACTCTCACTTAATTCCAACCACTCTCACTTAATGCCACTTACCTCAATTAATCCATCTCAATCCAAAACGTCCCATGCCAAGTGTCACTCTCCCTTGTAGCCATGTGTCAATTCGCTATGACGTCACTTGTCAAACTCCTATGTCGCCACGTGTCCGATACACATCAAATATTCCAACTCAAATAGGCTTCCCATGAAGCATTCTGTCACACCTGCGACACTGTCGCGCTCGCGACAGATCCCACACTAAGCCACTCACTCATCTTATTCCCCGCTAAAACTTCTAGGGTCAAATCGGGGTGTTACAGAAACTCATCAAGGGGTTACTATATTGAGCTCTACTTCTTTTTTCTCTTTTTTTCCTTTTTTTCTTTTTCATTGCATTTTCTCCTATCTTTTTTTTTTCTTTTTTCTTTCATGAGCTCATGTCATTTGCGCATGACTAAAACCCTCTTCCCGAATTGTAAACTTATCCTTATCAGGGCAATTTTTGATAACCCAAACAATTGTCAATGATGTACCTCCGTTCTTACTAGAGCAACCATTTTTCTAAGGGAAGGTAAAAATCATTTTAGGTGAAGGGTATTTCCAACATGTGTAACAACAAAATCGGTACGCATTTAGCTTACCAGCATAAAGGCTCAACGGGCTAGCAAGCGATTGCAAAATAAAGGTAGAAAACAGTCATTTAGAGAGCTATACAAAGAAGAGCTGCCTAAATCATTTTCTAGGTTCCGTCTTATCTAGGGATCACTTTGACGGGTAATCAGAAAGGTTCTAGTGCTCTTAGTGAGTTTTCATCCAATCCACTAATTGCATCTAGTTTTTTTTCACTACTTTCTATTTTTATTTTCAGCTCTCAGAATTTTCCTCTCTTCCGGAGTTATATCAGATGCTATCAAGATTTTCTTTGGGTTTTTCAAAGTTTCGAGATTAAATGTAATCATATTAATTGAATTAATATAAAAAAAATGAATGCATTGCGATCATGAGAAATGAAATCATTAGAGACACTATACAAATATGCAAAATTGTTCATTTTATTAAAATAACCAACACTGCAAATATTGTTATAAAAAGTTCTTGGAATAAAAAAACTAAAAAAACATAATCTTCTCCTCCGATCACATTCATGGTGGGGGGACTGCATTATAGCCTGCCCTCTTCTTCTTGTCTCTCTCCTCAGTGTCAATGATCTCCTTGGAATTAATAAGATCTTGAATTTTGTTCCTCAAGGTTTGGCAGTAATATGTTAAATGTCTAGTGTGTTGATGGTAAGCACAGTATTGATCATCTCTATGGCCTGACTTTCCTTAATTCATGGCTGGCCTGGGTGGCAATGGTCTCAGCTTGCCTTCCTTTGTCAATTTCTCCAATACCCAAGACAGAGGGCGGCCCAAATTAGAGTAGTACCTCTGACCCTGTCTAACCTCGGTGGCTGAAACCTCGGCCATCTTACCACTTCTATTATTACTGCTCCAGCACTGCCTGATTTGTACCCTGATTGGTTGCCATAACCTTTCCCAGCAAAGTCATTTTGGCTTTCTTTCTTTGCTAGGTAAGACCCCTCAGCCTCCATAGTAATGTCCTTAAGTGACTCCCAGTCTCTGAGCCCCTTGAAGCTGAGCAAGTCTCTCAAGTAAGGGCAAGAGTTCCTGATAAATAGCCTGATTTGGTCAGCAGTGTCAGAATTTCTCTTCAACTCTATGACCCTATTTCTCCATCTTGTAAGGTATTCATGGAACGACTCATCATTTTTTTTGCTGTAAAAGCTCAAGGTCCTTTAAGGTGACCTCTATTCTGGTGCTAAACTCCTCAGTCAAAAGGTCTCAATCTTCCTTAGACCTCCTATGTAACCCACGGTGCTAGTCCACAGCTGGACCCACCAGACTAAGGCAAAAATATTCCACCTTCTGTTCCTTGGTTAACCCTGTGCCTTTCATCACCAGGGTATACTACTTAATATGTGCAGATGGATCCGAAGTACAATCGAACTTCGGCCGCTTAGGCATCTTGAATCTTCGGGGCAACAACTCTTCATCCCCCAGATCTCTATCTTCAGGGTTAATCCCCTTTCAGGCTAATAGCATACAGGTGATTGCCTCAATCTGTTGCCTCATCCCTCTCATTGCCTCATTTTCTGCCCTGGGCGCTCTACCCCTCACAACTTGAGGCACTATTGCCTCCTAATCTCTTTCCTCCATTACAAAGTCCTCCTCGGGATTGGGGATCCTTGCCCTTCTTGGCTCAATTGGCACTACATCTCTATGCTCATTGATGGGTTGGTGGACATCATTATCAACAAGAGGAGCCTCCTCGCGAGCAGGCGGTTCACCTTGCCTCCCAACATGGACTATCGGTGGTTGTGGAGCAGCAGGTGGTTATGGAGCGGTAAGTGGTTGTGCAGCAGGAGGATGAGCAACCCTATCGGCCATAGCGCCCGTCATTTCTAACATTCTCCGCTCAAAATCCTCTAGTCTCCTAGCAAGATCTATTGTAGTTACAGCTCCGGTCTCCTCTGCCATTGATGATTCTATAGATGATTCCTTGGTCGTTGAGAGTAGCTCAGAATTCCAATCAGACACTAATTCTATCAACCCAAGGGGCAGATCTGTCCTCACCAGCCTACCGTCAGAACCCCTAGTCCACTTAGGTGAATCTATGATGGCTGAAAGATTTGAACTATTAGAATGATGCATGAATAATATATACAATGCATGATCGTGTTGATGCAGCATAGACAATCACATACAAGCAGGTAGATCTTCCCAACCTTATTACTCCCACACAGGGGGTCAGTCTTTTTCCTAGGTGGGCTTGACCAATGGGTCAGCGGGGAACCTAATGGGTGCGTATGGTGCGTGGTGGTAAACCAGCAGCATAACACTCTTAATTTAAAGCACATGCATATGAGTCTTAGCCATTATGTATTTGGACTTTTCAAACAGACTAAAAATGAGCCCACCGGGGCATGAAAACCTTTGATGAGTGTCCAGTTAATATATTTGAATTTGTTCAATATATAAAGGCCCACGTAGCAAGCACATTGTTAGTGTGCATATCACCTAGTGGAGGTTTCTATTGCCATTATATAAGCTTTGGTCAAGGGTGGTGTTACTTTAGTTCTACCTAAGTATGGTCCCTGCCAACAGGTCTAGCTCATCATGAGCATAACGACCAATTAGGTCTCTATTTGATATACAATAAGGTACGAGGCTTGGGCTGGTGATTATCCTTAACACTTCCCCACATTGAGTGAACATAGGGTCGTGCTTTGGGAACACACCGGGGTTAATATAGGGACCAAACTAGCATAATTCTAAGGCTCTAGTATGGATGTAATGCAATTTTTCAAAAAGAGATAGAATTTTAATTTTAAAAATCCAATTATATTATTAACCAAGACAGTTTCGGAGCAAAGTTTCAAAGTCCCCAGTGGAGTTGCCACAGTGACACGCACCGGACCCGATTGGTTCCCGGAAACCCGCTTTTTGGGCCCGAGAGGGGTTTGCGTCTTTTGATCTTGGACAATCATGAGATAGTTTGGACACCTCTTTCCAATAGAACACTGGAAAGATCATCTAATCTCATGACACCTTTAGGCACCTTTAAGGTATTTTGGAGTCGCCACCCAATTTACAAGAAATTGGGAAAGTTCGTCTAACCTCGGAGGTCTTAAACCAGAGAAGGTATTCAGAACTTCACTCTTATTAATGCCTTAAATTAAGTTATAAATGAGTTTTTAGCAATTGAAATTCGATCTCTCATCTCACGCGATCATGTAACAAATTTAAAGCGCATTTCAAGCATTTTTAGAAAAGCAGTAAAGAAAGCAATAAAGAATGCGATAAAAAATTAGAAGTAAAGAAATGGGACAGAACAATCTCCCAAAATAAAAAGGCATAAATAAATAAATGAATGGAATTGCCCCAAAATTAATTACAAGGGCCCGAAATAAATACTACACAAGAAGAATAAAATAAAAGACATCATACATAAATCGGGACGTTTATTAGGAACATTGGTTCCCTCATTTTCACTTATAAAGTTGAAGAGTTATTTTTTGGTATTTATTGATAAAATCGGGATGAGTGATTCCATTTTGAGAAAATTAACTATTCTTTTTAAAAGTCAGTTTTTATGGGTTAAAATTAGGACATTGCTCCCATTTTATTAGAAAAAGTCCAATTTATTAATACAAAACTTTTTGTGACTTTTAATTAACGTGCATAAAAATAAATAAATTTACTACAAATTACATAATAAAATGAAAATAATGAGAAATAACTAAAACTACTAAAATATGACAAATCCCACCAAAATGGTGTCTTCAAATCTCCATGAGGTCCCATTTGCCATTGGAAAAGGTCACACATAAAAATACGTATTGAAATAAAAAAAAAACACAAATAAAGTTTTTTTATTGATAAAAATGAATTTAAACATGTAAGATATGAAAATGAATTAAAATAAATAAAATAACATGCATAATGTATGACAAACCAAATAAATGGCATGATAAAAATAAGTAACTTAACATATGAACAATTTAACATGGATGGAAACATAAATAATAATAATAATAATAATAATAATAATAATAATAATAATAATAATAATAATAATAATAATAATAATAATGATAACAATAAATAATAAAAGTAATAATAATAATAATAATAATAATAATAATAATAATAATAATAATAATAATAATAATAATAATAATAATAATAATAATAATAATAAGAGTAACAATAAGGGTAATAATAATAATAATAATAACAATGATGATAATAATAATATTAACCACAATAGTAATAATACTAAAACAAAAGTAATAATAATATTAACAACAACAACAATAACAACAATAATAATAATAATAATAATAATAATAATAATAATAATAATAATAATAATAATAATAACAATAACAATAACAATAACAATAAAAAAAATGAACAATCAACAATATGGAAGAAATAACAAGAAAACAAAACATGTTAAAGAATGTTAAATAATAATACTAATAATAATAATAATAATAATAATATATGAACAAAAGTGATAATAATAATAATAATAATAATAATAATAATAATAATAATAATAACAACAACAACAACAACAACAAAAGATGAACAATCAAATAAATATACAAGAATAAAATAAAATGTGCTAAAATATTAAATCTATGGCTAAATCACATGAACATAAACAAAATAAAATAATAGATCAAAAATCTGCATGGTTGCTAATTAATTATAAATAAAAAATTATAACAAAAATTAAATTAAAAATTGAGTCTAGAATATTTACTCTAAAATTTTGATGTGATGAATGAAGGTAGGTGATTAATCTCCTTGTCTTGATTTAGAAAAATAAAACATATAACAAAATTTTATCCCAAAAAAAATAATTAATTTATATGTTTTAAGGAAACATTGTAAAAAAAAGAAGTAAAAATTCACAAGAACAAATAATTAATTTATTGTCTTAAGCATTAACTTAAAAAATAAAAAATACTTGGGGAACTTGTTCTTAAAGAAGAAGAAAAAAGAAGAACAAGAAGAAAGAAAACCAATTTTTCTTAAGAAAACGTCCCCCCTAATTCTCTTCCAAAAAATCATTTTATAACCCCTAAAAAAAAATCAGATTTTAATGAAAAAATTAAATTAATTTAATCCCTATAATCACAAAAAACTGAAGAATTTTAAAGGTTTAGAAGATAAAAGGTTTTAAAATTAAATTCTACAAAAAAAAATGAGTAAAAACACTGAAAAATGGCCCAAAAACGCACAAAGGGCTGTTGGAGGGGCGATGGGTCGCGTCAGGGGCGAGTGATGCCCGTCGATGCGTGTAGCAACGCGCTAGGTGCTCGCAAATATTTTTTTTTAATTTTTTAAATTTTTGCTAAAACACTATAATTTCAAAAGTCACTTTTTTCTTAAAATATTTTTTTTTAAATAATTTTTAAAACACATTTTTATTTACTTTTATTAAATCAATTTGACAAGAAAAACCAGGGTTGATTTCACTCACTGTAACTCAACTTATCACTTATCGCGCAAAAGTAACCGACTTTTTTTTTTCTTACTTAAATGTCACTGAACTTTTAATATTTTTGCAAAAAAGTCATGTTGACCGGAATCCGGCGAGGACTCTCGCCGGATTGATGACATGGCATGTCATGTCAGAAACTACATGCTGTTTAACAATATCTCCAACAAATGTTACATCTAAATCAATTTCACTCACGGTCACTAAACTTATAATTTATCGCGCAAAAGTAATCAATTTTCTTTTTTTCTAACTTAAATATTATTGAACTTCTAACATTTTTGCAAAAAAGTCATATATTTACTATTCGTTGTCACGTGTCATATGCCATGTCATCAATCCGATAAGAGTTCTCGCCGGATTCCGGTTAACATGACTTTTTTGCAAAAATGTTAGAAGTTCAGTGACATTTAAGTAACGAAAAAAAGTCGGTTATTTTTGTGCGATAAGTGATAAGTTGAGTGATTATGAGTGAAATTGACCCGAAAAACCATCACTTCCAACTTTTATTTTTGCCTATAAACAGGCACACTTAATTTCATCATTGCGTAATCCTGATCTAGGCTGTCTCGAGACCCGGTGTCTACACACCCCTAATCCGTACGTAGTTAACACCACCTTCTCAAGATGAATTGCTACGACAGATGAGGGCTGTCACACTCACAAGTATGCTAACAGAGAAACTCAAACATTGACTTACATGCATACACAACCACCAGATTAGGAATTACAAAAGCTCATTATCAAATTTCCGCATACATTACTATTAACCAATTGCACGCATAACAGTTACCAAAATGAATACACTTTACTATACATTTGATGCAGATTTACATACTTATATAATTCAAATACATACATACATAACTTAATACAACCTAACATATTACAATTCCAATAAAAAAGGGACCTATATAAATAGCTGGTCCTACTGTGCTAGCACTAGAGAAATGCGGGGCTTTCCTTCAGAGGTCACAAATCTTCTGCACCTGCACGAATAAACACCCGTGCTAAGTACAATAGTTTAGTGGGGAAAAACGTGACATGGACAATCACTCACAACGGTTATCGATACAAACACAAGCATATGTTATATAAACATAACAATAAGAGTAGTAAGAATAGCACATAAATAAAATTTTACATCAATGTCAAATTTAAATGTGCTATTCATAACTATAGAAATTCAACACATATATGCCCTTATATTTCTTATTGCATTCACAAGTCAAAGTTGCCTGCATTACCAAGAAGTGGATAACGGGTAATAACGCAAAGGTACCCGAAGGTACAATTCTTATTCAAATTCATATGCATAGTGATCTAAGTAACATCCAAAAACACATAGGGATCCATCAGGACTCGAGACACATAGGGACCCAAATGAGGTCCAAACACATAAGTTGCAACAAAGAACCCTATAGGCATGGCTATCTATCCATGACCCATCTTATGCAAACTATCTATTCATTTATTTAAAGCCAATAGTGTCAGTATAAAATTATTTTTCATGCTTAAAAATGAAGTAATTAAGCCTTAATAACAATAAATAAACCATACAAAATGATCTATAGCATTTAATAATGCACATAACAGAAAGTACATTTAAATAGCCAAACAGAGAGAAGCAATGGCCGTACCCCATGACCAAAGGCCGTCAATCATTCCTGCATGCCCGTCCCTAGTGAGCCACACCCCAGGGATGGCTGCCACTGTACTTTGTCTCATCCCTAGTGCTACTCGCCTGAGGGATGCCTGTCGGCCAAGGTGTGCACCCGTCGCTCAGAGGGATGCCCTTGAGGGACGACCACAACCCATCTCGTGCACCTATCCTCGACCAAATCCTGCCCAAGGGACAGCCACCGTTAACAAAAAATGGCCGACGCTCGTACAAAAGTACTTATGAACGGTAGAACTGCTTCCTCACTTTGGAACTAACATTCATTCTTTTAAAACAGAATGCAAGGTTCACTTGCACAACTAAAAACAACAAGTTAAGCCCATTTTTAGCCAAAATGGTCTGCATAACAAATAATCCCCTAGAGGTTAAATTTCTAATGGTACAAGCTTCAAGTCATGTGGAGTTAAGACCAGAGAGATATGGTCTTGGAAACCCAAACTGCTCTAAAGACCCTGTTCCAGAAAATAACTACTATTTTGTGCAATTCTGAAGGTCTTAGAGTCAAAAATAAATTATGACTGTTTTTAGGACATTAGTAGAAAGAAATGTTCAGTTCTAACACAATTAGAATCAAATCATTTGGAGCTCTATAGCTTGACTTATAGCCATAACAATCCCCAAAGGTCACTTTACTCCTAAAACAGAATTCCATTTCTATACATAACCTTGTCCAAACTAACTAAATTCTTACAATCCATCACACATACTCAACTCAAATTATCTCAACATCTTCAAAAACATCTCAATTTAAATAATTAAACAAAATACACATGAAATTCATTAAAATTCCTAAACCTTCTTCTTAGCTCGCTTCAAGCTCAAATGGCTCTTTCCTCTACCACTTTCTCCTTGCCTTTAGCTCCACTTGGTTTATCCACTACACATCAATCAAAATCCATCATTTACACACTAAGCTCTTAACTTTTAACTTGCAAAAATTCAAGGAGAAGGGAAAGAAACCGACAACTACTTACCTCCTTAGCTTGCACAAACACTTGATTTTACCTAATTAACTTAAATTACACCAAATCAATGAAGGATTAGAGGTTAAGGCAGAAGAAATGGAGGAAGAGAGGAGGACATAAGGGGATGGATTCTTCATCCCCTTTTTACTGCCCCAAATGGCTTTTAAAGCCATCCTTATCCTTTTCTTCTTTAATTCTAAGCCCCACAATTGTCACTCCATGATTGGTCCATCTTTTTAATTACTTCTTTAATCCTTCAATCTCTTATAAATCATGCATTACTCTCTTAATTAACTTAATTCATGCATTAGCATAAAGAATAATCCATTTAATGCAATTAGGTCATAAGGTTCAGTGATAATTTTAATTCCAAACATTAACTAAATACTCACTCAGACCCCTATCATATCCCTAATGACAAGCAAAATGACTAGGGTACAAGTCGGGGCCTTATAACTCTTCTCTCCTTAAAGAATTTCGTCCTCGAAATTCATACCTAAACTGAATAGCTAAGCATATTGAGCTCTCATAGTATCCTCAAGTTCCCAAGTTGCTTCTTCAACACCATGGTGTTGCCATAGCACTTTTACCAAAGGGATCTGCTTATTCTGAAGCTATCTTACTTCTTTAGCCAAAATAGCTTTAGGCTCCTCATCATACGAAAAATCTGACCGCACTTGTACATTTTATAGTGGCAGAATATGAGACTCATCCGACCAGTATCGGTAGAGTATAGACACATAAAACACATCATGTAGCTTGGCTAGCTCCGGTGGCAAAGCCAACCGATAAGCTATCAGCCCAATCCGCTTAAGTATTTCATAAGGACCAATAAATCTTGGACTCAGTTTTTCATTTTTCCCAAATCGAAGCACTTTTCTCCAGGGAGACACTTTTAAGAACACTTTATCACCGATTTCATATTTGATATCCTTTCGTTTAAATCTGCATAAGATTTCTGCAGGTCACTTGTACTTTTTATCTTTGCTGAATCACTTTCACCTTCTTTTCAATATCCTTACCAAGTTCAGGAACAATCACTTTATACTCGTCCAGTTCGGTCCAACATACTGGAGTCCAACATTTCCTACCATAGAGAGCTTCATACAGTGCCATACCAATACTCATCTGATTATTGTTGTATGCAAACTCCATCAATGCAATATATTTATCCCAACTCCGCAATTTGCGGTAGTGTCGAAGATTATAGGCGACCTCCTCTGTGTTACGGCAGTGCCAGAGATTATATGTGAACTCTAATATTTTCGACAGTGCTGGAGATTATAGGCGAACTCCGCTGCTTGCGGCAGTGTCGGAGATTATAGGCGAACTCCGCTGTTTGTGACAATGCTAAAAATTATAGGTGAACTATGTTGTTTACGGCTATATCGGAGATTATAAGAGAACCTCGCTGTTTGTGTCAGTGCTGGAGATTATTCTCTTGGATTGGTTTTCAATTTTGAATTTCTCTTTCTTATTTTTTTTTTGAAGATGCACTTTTGGGCTTGTGAATTTTTGGGATTTTGAATGTGTTCCCTTTCATGAATTTTTGGAATTTTTTTTTTTTAAAAAATTTCACATATTGAATATGTTTTGATTTTGACTTTTTGATTTGTTTTTTATTATTTTCTTTCCTTGTTTTTTTTTTTTGTGAATCTTTGCAATTAGGATACATTTTTTATTTTTCATGTGAATTTACACCTCGGGTGCATTCCGCATCTTTGCCATTAGTGAGTGGATCTTGAGTGAAATTTACATTTTAAGTTTTTTTTTTTAAGGTACTGCATCCCATGTGAATTTTCACACTAGCTTTTCTTTGTGGGAAATGCGTCCCTTTGGGGATTTTCACATAACCTTGTGCCTTATTTTTGCCTAGAATGGACCCAACCCATTCCAACAGCTTTTTTTTTTTAGGACAGACTGCCTAAGTTTAGGTTTTCACCTTGTCCTTTGGCCTAACTTTTGCTTAGAGAGCCAGTTACGGTTTCCATCTGTAATGGACTTCTTTTTTTTATTATTTTTTAAGAAAGGTACTGTCGCATGAGGTGCTGCTACTGCCGTACCAAAATTGAGCCCATGTGTCCTTTTACATGCAATAAATTTCTTTTGACCAATTAATCATATGCTCATGCTTAGCCTATGTATGCATTCCTATCTATATGCACCATATAGCAATAACAGTAATCATAACTAAGCATGTAATACAAAAACACAAGTTTTATTTAATCTCAAGGGTGATACCTTGTGTGCATCCGACTCCTGTTATCAATCAGCCCTCTCGAGTTTTCTTGATTGAATATTTTCACTCAAACCCTTAATTTTTTCCTAGGGTGCCTTTTTCGGTTTTTACCCTAGTGGAGTGCGCAATTTTAGCGAGGTCGTCTTTCTTCGATTTTTGGCCCGTGGTGCTTATCCCTCCCTCTTTTTTATCCTTTTTCTTTTTCATAGAACTTTTTTTACTCCGTTACACTTCTTGATTTCGTGAATCTTCTTCCAATATTGCCGGCGAGGATGTCAGCCCTTTCTATTAGCAGCTTCTGAAAATTCAACTTGTGTAACCTGGAGCATTTGGTCTGAGTTACTTGTATGCCAGGTTACCTTCTTTCCAACAACAGCTCTTAACCTACGTCCAGAACATTAAGCCAAACTTCCTTTTTGCAAATTAAACCAAGGTGATGAGCTCTCATTTTAAGTTTAACTGTAAGAGTTCATATTTTGCTCACTTCGGCTCTAGATGGTTACAAATCAGTCTTTTTTTCTTGTGGGCTTTGTGATGACTATCTCAAATGGTTGGATGGAAAGGAATTCTGAGACTTGGTTCTGACAGGGTGTATTATGGTTTTTTTTTCCTTTATTTTTTCTTTTTTTCTTTTTTTTTTTCTTTTTTATTTTTTTTAGGATAAGAGAAACACCATCCCCAACCACATCCAAGTAGATAGATCCTTCCAAACATGTTATTTCATATGTAGTCTCTTTCCTACGTGGGCTTAATCCATAGGTTAGCGAGGAACCCAATGGACGCGTATGGTGCACGGTGAAAAACCAGCAGCATAACACCTCTCGATTTAATGTACATACGTATGGCTTTTGATCATTGTATCTTTAGGCAATCAAAATAAACTAGCATAGGCCTATCATGGCATGAAAGCCTTTGATTAGGCGACCAACCAACTGGATTTGTCCAATACAAAGTGATCCATATAGCAAGCATAGTATTATGGTTCATACCACCTAGGGAAAGTATCTACTTTAATTACATGAGTTTTGGCCAGGGTGATGATACTTTAGGTTACCCAATTATGGTCCCTGCTAACGGGTCTAGATCATTATGATAATAGCGACCGGTTGGGTCATCATTTAATATATCAAATGGTACTAGCCTTAGGCTGGTGATTATCCTTAACACTTTCCTACATTGAGTGAACATAGGGTTGTGCTTCAAGAATACACCAGGGTTAAAAGAGGGACCAAACTAGCATAGATCTAAGGCTCTAATGATATGCTGTGCAATTTCGAAGAGGGGTGAGATTTTAAATTAAAACTCAATTATATGTTTTAACCAAGTTATTTTTGAAGCGAAGTCTCTTTTAAGTCCCTAGTGGAGTCGCCACTATGACACGCGTAGAACCCCGGTGGCCCCGAGAACTGCTTTTAGGGTGTTCAAGAGAGGTTCATAAGACCCATAAAGATTACAGGGCATCTAGTTTAGGCAACAAGAGGTGTTTTGGAGTCGCCACCCAATAAAATATTGGGAAAGTTCATCTAGCCTCACTGAGCCTAAGATAGTGCGTATATGTCTATTTTGGGCAACAATAAGGTATTTTGGAATTTCCTTTCCAATAGAGCATTAGAAAGGTTCATCTAACCTCGTGAAACCTAAGACAATGCATAAAGGTCTATTTTGAGTAGCAGGAGATATTTTGGAATTCCCTTTCTAATAGAACATTGAAAAAGTTTATCTAACCTCGTGAAACCTAAGACTAGAGAGAGTTCGGGACTCCACTCCTATTCATACCTCGGTTAAAGTTATAAGTGAGTTTTGAAGTTAATTTCAACCCTTTTCTCATATAGTTTAATGTAGTTATTAAAGCACATATCAACCACGTAATGAAAGCAATAAAGAAAATAAATTCAGAATAAAGTAGATAAAATTATCATAATTTACAATAAAATTACGGGCGGAATACAACCCTCAATAAAAAGACAGGTAAATTATGCATAAATCGGGATATTCAATTTGAGGTGAGAACATTAGTCCTTGCATGCATGCTTAAAAGAATAATATTAAAGGTGGAAATTTATTAGGATGGAAAAACTACGATATTGATCCCATTTTATTAGAAAAATTCTAAATTAATTAATATAAATATTTTTGTGATTTTCTTTTTTAATGTGCATAAAATAAATAATTTTGTTACAAATTATATGACCAAATAAATAAAGAGCCAAATAAAGAAAATAATATAAATAATAAAAATAATAAGTCAAACCAAAACGAGTCTCCTGGATCTCACTGTTTGCTCGTGACAATGTCTAAAAAAGGAAGAAACAAATTATTGAAAGCAAAAACAAACACAAATAAGATTAATGTTAATAATTAATTCAGGAAAATCAATTAGAAACATAAAATGATAAAAATGAATTAAAATAAGTAAAATGAAATAAAAAAAAAATAAGGGATCGAATCCAAAATATTTACCCTCAGAATTCGGATTCAATGGAGGAAAAAAAACATGGTTGATTTCCTCGTCTTGATCCACAAATTTAGAATTAAAAATAATAGAAATTGGAGCTGTATTCCAAGAAATAAAATTTGCTTAAAAAATAATGGAAGAAAATAAAAATTTTCAAGAACAAAAAATTATTTTCCTTATCTCAAGAATGATTTTTTTTTTTATTAAGAATTAATTTAAGAAACTTCTTTGAAGAAGAAAACTAAAAAAAAAGTAGAGAGAATTCTCTTGAAAAAGAATAAAATTTTGTGAAGAAGAAGAAATGAAAAATCAGAAATCCCCATCCTTTTCTCGATCTTCAGCCAGCTATTTATAAGCTAACTAAAGATAAGATAAAAAAAATTCAAATTAAAAAATTCAAATTTTTTTTAAAATCAAATTAGATTTTAGAAGATAAAATCTAATATTTTTGAATTTAAATTAGATTTGGAGACAAAATCTATTCAAATTAGAATTTAGAACATAAGATGAATTTTTGATATTTATCTTAGGGATAAACTTAAAATAATAATAATAATAATAAATAATTTATCACCTATCTTAATTTTAAAAATTGAAAACACTATGAAAATACCAAAAAAATGGGATAAAAAAATCAATTTTGGGGAAAAATCTATTTTCGGTAAAAAATCACATTTGCAGCTGCGCAAGGGGCGACCGACGGGCGTCAGCGAGCGCACTGGCAGGGCTTCGCTCGAGCGCCCAGGTGAGTTACGCCCCCTTCGCAGCGCCAGCGGGCGCGTGCACATGGGCGCTCGCCTGGCACGCGAGGGAGGCCAGCCCTCGCGCATAGGCTGCCGCAAGCGCCCGAAATTTCTTTTTTATAAAGAGCAATTTTGACTAAAACACTATAATTTCCAATCTCCTTTTTTTTATTTTTTTATTTTTTATTTTTAATAAGCAAATTTGATAAGGAAGCCATCACTTCCAACCTTTTTGCCTGTGAATAGGCATTTAATTTCATCATTTGGTAACCTTGATCTAGGCTGCCTTGGGACCCGATGTCTACAGCATACATATGAGATTTAGCTATTATATATTTGAGCACTTCAATTAAATTAAAATAGGCTCACCAGGGCACGAAAGCCTTTAATGAATGTCTATTTAATTTAGTTGATTTTACTCAATATATAATGGCCCACATAACAAGCACATTATTAAGGTACATGTCACCTAATGGAAGTTTCTATTGCCATTACATGAGCTTTAGTCAAAGATGATGATACTTTAGGTCTACCTAAGCATGGTCCCTGCCAATAGGTCTAGCTCATCGCGAGCATAATGACCAATTGGGTCTCCATTTCATATACCAAGAGGTACCAGGCTTGGGCTAGTGATTATCCTTTACACTTTCTTATATTGATTAAATGTTGGGTCATGCTTCGGAAATGCACCGGGGCAAGAATAGGGACCATCTGATGTAGTTCTAAGGCTATAATATGGATTCAATGTAAGTTTTAAAAAAGCGATAGAATTTTAATTTTAAAATCTCAATTATATTTAGTAACCAAGATACTTTTGAAGAAAAATCTCAAAGTCCCTAGCAGAGTCGCCACTGTGATGTGTGCCGAACTCGTATGGACTCTCGAAGACCCGCTTTTAGGGTTCGAGAGAGGTTTATAAAACCCGTAAAGATTACGGGCGTCTATTTTTGGCAAAAAGAGGTGTTTTAGAGTCGCCACCGAATAGAACATTGGGAAAGTTCATCTAGCCTCATTAAGCCTAAGACTATGGAATTCCCATCCTTATCAAACATTGGGAAGGTTCATATAACCTTATGAAACTTAGGACCAAAGAGAGTTCGGAACATCACTTTTATTTATACCTTGGTTAAAGTTATAAATGAGTTTTTAAGTAAATTTTCATCCTTTTCTCATACAATTATTGTAACACCCCGATTTGGACCCTAGTAGGATTTAAAGAGTTAATTGCATGATTAAGGGTATAAGTGTAATTTGATAAGTATGGAATTGGATTATGAAAGGGTAAAATTGAAAAGGAATTAAAGTTAGTAAGGGAAAGAATTTAATTAGTGAGTAAGTGGTAATTGAACAAGGACTTAGTGGACATTTGTTAAGGATGGGATAAGTTGAACCAAAGAGGAAGTGACAAATGGCAAGAGTGGTTGAGAGCATTAAATGAAGAAGGGAAAGAAAGGAAGAGAGAGGGAAAGCAAAAATCAGATTTTTGCCCTTGGTTCCCACTTCTTCCTCTCTTCTTGCTCACGTTTCCCATTTCCCTTTCTTTTTCTTCATTTCCTTGCTCTTTGCTTCTCTATCTTGGGTTAATCTTCAAGGATTTTGAGTTGAGATTGAAGGTGCTTAGTGATAGGAGCTTAATTGAGGTATAATTTAGTATTTATTTTGTATGTATTTATGTAATTAATCATGCTATTGTGTGTAAATTTGATGTGATGTGTTAGTTTATGATTATTTGTATTAGATTGCATGTTTGTGTGTTTACTGTTGTTTTTAGGTGAAAAATGAAGAGAAGAACCAGATAAAGAAGGAGAGGATCACAAGAGAGGAGCAGGTCACGTCTCATACAAGGAGTCACGCGACGTGAGCAGTGGTAACGTGACGTGATTGGATCAAGAAGAACGAAGAGGAAGGAGGAAAAGAAGAGAAGAAGCTGAGAGAGAAGCGTCACACGACGTGAGCGGAGGTGGCGACTCGTGACGACACAGAGAGGCCAGGAAAGAAAGGGAAAGAGAGAAGAAGAGAAGAGAAAGGAGACGACGAGGCGAGATGTGAGCGCCAGTCACGCCACGCACACTCGAAGACACGCCGTGATGGGGAGTAACGAGTCATGACTGGCCAGAGAAGGAAGAGAAAACCGAGAGAAAGAAAGAGGAAAATGGACCAGCGTGTTCTGTCGCGGTCGCGACACTGTTGCGAGCGCGACAGGAATGACCGTTGGACAGTTTTGAGCCAAAAGTCACTTGAAAAGTCACCTATTTTCACCAAAAGTTGTAACTATTCTCAAGGGGCATTTTCAAGAGACACAACTCTCAAATCAACATCTATAAATATGTAGTTTAACTGTAATTTTAGGAGGATGAAATTTTATTTAATTAATTTTCTGTATTTTGTAGACAGTTTTAGTTTTATTTTCTTACTTAGTTCTTATGATTTGAAGAAGAAGATCAAGGAGAAGAAAATTTGTTTCAAGAGATTGAGAAAAGGGTTGAAAGGCTTCTATCTTATTCTCTTATTTTTAGTTCTTCTCCATTATTTCAATGAATATCATTTCAATGAATTTGCATGTTATAATTTTTTCTATTTTCATCTACTTTCATGATCTTTCAATGTAGATTCGCTATTAGTATATTTTGCATGATTTTTACAAGTTAAAGTAATTCGAGAGTTTGCTTTTTCTGACATCTAATAGAGTTTCATTATCAAGGTATATTTTGAGAAATCGGTATATTGAGATAATTGCTATAGGTTAGTGTTTATTCTTAAAATATGTAATTAGAAACCTCTAATTCATTAATGAAAATTGTGAGTTAGAATTTTAATTATATGTTTTAGGCATTTTAATTCATGTGGAGAGAGTGAGTTAAAAATTGATTCTTACTTGGCTTGCATAAAAAGATGAAAGATGTTAATAAATTGATGAAATCAAGTTCATTGTCTTTAATTCTCCATGATTTATTTTATCTTCTTTTGACTATCATTAACTAGGTATATTTAGTTTACATGTTAGATTAGATTAAAATCAACTCTACCATTAATTAATCATTGTAAACAAGATTAAAATCAATTAGTAATAGTGTGTAAAAACGTTCCTCGTGGGATTGACATCTTAAGTACTATTGCGGTACACCGTATACTTGCGGTATAATTAGCATCTATAGAAAATGCTCAACAAGTTTTTGGCGCCGTTGCCGGGGAACTGTTGTTTGCCATTATGAAAATTGATTTATGATTTTGGATTACAATATTTTGTTTGTTTTAATTTGTTTGTGTGTTTAAATTAATTTTGTATTTTGTTTTTGTTTTACAGGATTTAGAAGTTCATTCCTAGTACAAGGAGATCTTTAGAAGAGCTTGAACCCTTAAATCCTGAAATTGAAAGATTCTTGTCAAGTAACCGAAAGTCAAATAGAAAGAAGAACAAAAATAGGAGATCAATTATCATGGTGGAAGAAAATCCACCTAGACTCATGGACTTTGCCACACCTGCTTTGAGTGGTGCTCAACAAGGAGTTGTAAGACCAAAGGTAAATGCAAATCAATTTGAGATTAAGCCTTCATTATTACAAATGATTCAAAATAGTATACAATTTTATGGTTTGGCAAATGAGGATCCAAATGCTCATTTAGCCAACTTTCTTGAAATATGTGATACCTTTAAGATAAATGGGGTTTCGGCTGATGCAATCAAGCTTAGGCTTTTTCCGTTCACTTTGAAGGATAAAGCAAAAGCTTGGTTGAATTCCCTAACAAGAGGATCTATAACTACTTGGGACCAATTGGCCCAAGCATTTTTATCAAAATATTTTCCATTGGCCAAAACTGCAAAAATCATAAAGGATATTACTACATTTGTTCAAAATGATAATGAATCATTATATAAGGCTTGGGAAAGATTCAAAGAATTGCAAAGGATATGTCCACACCATAACTTGCCAAGAGAGCTGTTGATGCAAACATTCTATAATGGAGTAAATCCTACCACAAGGGGGACTATTGATGCTGCCGCTGGAGGTTTTTTGATGAGAAAAACCATTGATGCAGCATATGAGCTATTGGAAGAGATGGCAATGAATAACTGTATGTGGCCTCCTGAAAGAGTAAGGGAGTATAATAATTCTAATGCTAGGGGGGTACATTCAGTAGATTCTATGGTTGCATTACAAGCCCAAATTGAAGCATTGAATCATAGAGTTAATAGTCTAAGTATGGGTGGTAATTCATTAAATGCATGCAATGTTTGTGGTCAACAAGGACATAAGAGTGATAATTACAATTTAGGCATGGTTAATAAGGAAGAACAAGTTAATTTTCTTCAAAGCCAAGGTTGTGGAAATCCTTATTCTAATACTTATAATGCTGGTTGGAGAAACCATCCTAACCTTGCATGGGGGAATAATAATGTTAACAACCAAAATAGAGGTGTAGGATACCAACAACCACAAGATAGGTTTGGGGCCTTTGAGGTTAAAATTGATAAGTTCATTGAACAAACTAATTGTAAGATGCATTCTCAAGATGAAAGTCAAAAGAAACTTGAAGAAAAATTTGATCAAATTGCTAAAAATCATGCTGCTACTATTCATAATCTTGAGGTTCAAATAGGCCAACTTGCTAATTCCTTACCTTCTAGAAATCTAGGATGCCTTCCAAGTAATACTGAGGAGAATCCTAGGGAGCAGATTAAGTCATGATATTTCCAATTTTTTATTTAGGTTACTTAGTTATATTGTTTTTATTTAGGTTTTGTACGTTATTTTAAATTTGTTTATATAGTTTTATTTATGGTATTATTGATTTTCATGCTAATAACACATTTGTTTTTAAATGATAGCTAATTTAGTAAGATTAGATTTGTTTAATAAATATATAAAAAATTATATAGAAAAATAAATAAATAAAAAAAAATAAAAAAATGTTTTTGCAGACGTTGTATTCTGTCGCGATCGCGGCAAGTATCACAATTGCAACAGCAAGCTATTTTTGCAGGGCGTGCGTCTCGTGATGGAACTTCACGCGACATGACGGGCTGAGGAGATGGACTTCGCCCAGGTAAGTGAAGAGCGTCATGAGTCGTGACGTTGTCTCACGACTCGTGACGCGTGATGTGCATCAGGTAAGCTTTAATTTTTTCTTTTCTTTTCTTTTCTTTTCTGATTTTACTTATTTTTCTATTATTTGGATTTGTTTTCTTTTCTTTTCTGATTTAGATGACTTAATTTCAATTTCATTAACTTAATTTTACCATTTAAGCATTAAAACACAGAAAAAGAAGAATTAAAAGCGGGAACTTAAATTTAAAACCCTAAAGTCGTGACTTTTCGTTTTCTTCCTTTTCTACTTCATTTTACCTGTTAGTTTTCTTTCTTTCACGCCGGTCACGAGTAAAAGCCCTTCATTAGTCATATTTCTTCATTTCTTTTTTTTTCTTCTTCCACAGAGCCTTTTCGAACTTCCATACCCTGTTTTCTTTTCGTTACTCTCGTTTTACATTTCAGCATTCTATTTCTATTTCTTTTCTTCAATAGACTTAGGGATTACGGGATTTTCATTCTCTTTTCAGGTTTGTAACTTTCTTTCCATTTTTCTTTGTTTCATTTTATTTTTCATTTCTATTTTTCATTTCATTTCATTTTTCTTTGTTTCTTTGTTTCTTCTCTGTTTACATTCCCTTTTTCCTATCTGTTTTTACATCTCTGTTCTTGTTAATTTCTTGCATTGTCTTCAGATTTACTTCCCTATATTTTGCATTCATTGTTAACACATTCAATAATGGTGAGAACAAAAAACCCATCATCTTCAAGGGTTGAGCAGGAGGCTAAAGAGGTGAATATTGCTGCTCATTATGGTGCTTTATTTGCTATATTTTCGATAGATGAAGGCAGTAGGTATTTAACTCTTCGTGGTAGGCATTTGATGCAATGTAAGTATTTTCCTAATTCCTTGCTTATTCAAATTGGCATGTTAGATGTAGTTAATGACATGTTACGAGTCTGTGGCTTGTTGAAATTTGCATCTATGCATGAAGAAGTTCGTCCTGATTTAGTTTTAGAATTTTACACCACATTGAAAAAGAATGATAATAATGAGAATTGGTTAGATTTTAGGATGGCTGGTAAACCTTATACTTTGACCTATTTTATGATGAATAGGATGTTTAGATTTTCTCAAACTGGTTTAACTGATCCACCTAAATCTTTTAAGCCACATGAATTTTGGACGTTTTTAACTGATTTGCAAACACCTTATAGGGCTAGGGATGCTAAATCCATGTTTATTAAAGATTTGAGATATTGGATTTTGCATAGGGTTTTAGCTTCTCTGGTTTTTAATAGGTCTGAATTCAATAGAGTTTCATATAATGAGTTGTTTTTGATGTGGTGTGTACAAAGACGTAAGGATGTATGTTGGCCTTTTTGGATAGTTAGTCAATTGCTGCAATGTGTTAATAAGCATGATTCACCTTTAACTCATGGGCATGTTATTTCTAGTATTGCAAGCACTTTAAATGTGGATCTTGATGCTTATTATCGCATTTTTCCTTGCCTTTATTTTAATAAGAATGTGTTAGTTCGTGGAGAAGTTGTTGGTAATAATTTTCAGGAAATTCCACCTCGTGCTCGATCATGTTGGAGGGATATTGCTGGAACTTCTGAGCCACAAGAAGAGGCACAAGAAGAAGAAGGTGGTGATGAGGAGGGAGCAAGTGAAGATGAAGTGATGCCCGATATTCCAGCAGATGTGGCTGCTGCTCCTGAGGTTGGCTCGTCTAGCCATAACATTCCATCGATGTTATCTGATATGCAAGAACAACTTTCTTCCATTGAGCGACGTCAAAGGAGGTTGGAGTATAAATTTGATAATTTCATGATACAAGCTGGTTTTGTGGTTCCATCGCCTCCACCTTCACCATGATAGGGGAGTTTTTCTTTTGCTTCATTTTATTTGTTTCTTTTAATTGTTTTTGTGTGTCATTCCTACACATTGAGGACAATGTTGGTTCTAAGTGTGGAGGAGTGAGTTAGCTTGTTTGATTATTATTTTATATGCTTGTGTATATGTTATTTGCATTGTTTGTTGTGTGTTTTTATATTTCAATTAGGTTTTTAGTAAGCTTTATTATGAGGAATTATTTATTTGGTATATTATATAGGTTGTTAAGTCGATTATTCTCTATGCTCATTTTAATCAGTTTTTCAAAATTTTTTTGCATGTGTTTTAAGTTTTTCAAGTTATTTTGTTTTACTTATTTCAACATTATAGATTATTTAGTCTTTTTAACTAACCATGTTTTTAAAGTTAGAATTTGCTCATTTAGTTAAAAATTTTAAAGTTTCTAGTTGTTTAAGGAAACTATAGCCATAATACTTACCTTTTATCTTTTCAATAATGGATGAGGACTAAGAATAAAAATAAGTGGGATGGAGCATAAAATGCACCCACTTAAGTTATACAAAAGAAAAAAAAGAAAGCAAGATATATATCAAAATTGCAAAAATATGGGATGGAGTGTAAAAAGCACCCATATAACTTTCTCTTGCATAGAAAATAAAAAAAATCAAAAGAAAAGAAAAACAAGCAAAGTCTAAAAATGCCATGAGATTGGATTAAGGGTAAGTGAGCTCAAAATATCCTAAGTGCAACTAGTTGCTTGAGAATTTTAACTTTATAGTTAATTTTCTTTCTTTTAAGTCATGTTTAGTTTTGATGGACTTCATACTCTTTATGTTGGCATTCGTAAAGTTAAGTAATTTGTTGAATTTGGGATGCATACTTTAAAATTTTGACTTACTGATCTTTTTCTGAGTATATGAGATATTTGGTTCTTTTCAATTCTATTACATATGCTAAATGAACAGTATTTTGTAATGATGTTTACTGGCTATTGAATTTTCTTATTTCTTTTCTCTTGCTTGAGGACAAGCAAGGGTTAAGTGTGGGGGAATTTGATAGGAGCTTAATTGAGGTATAATTTAGTATTTATTTTGTATGTATTTATGTAATTAATCATGCTATTGTGTGTAAATTTGATGTGATGTGTTAGTTTATGATTATTTGTATTAGATTGCATGTTTGTGTGTTTACTGTTGTTTTTAGGTGAAAAATGAAGAGAAGAACCAGATAAAGAAGGAGAGGATCACGAGAGAGGAGCAGGTCACGTCTCATACAAGGAATCACGCGACGTGAGCAGTGGTAACGTGACGTGATTGGATCAAGAAGAACGAAGAGGAAGGAGGAAAAGAAGAGAAGAAGCTGAGAGAGAAGCGTCACGCGATGTGAGCGGAGGTGGCGACTCGTGACGACACAGAGAGGCTAGGAAAGAAAGGGAAAGGGAGAAGAAGAGAAGACAAAGGAGACGATGAGGCGAGACGTGAGCGCCAGTCACGCCACGCACACGCGAAGACACGCCCTGATGGGGAGTAACGAGTCGTGACTGGTCAGAGAAGGAAGAGAAAACCGAGAGAAAAAAAGAGGAAAATGGACCAGCGTGTTCTGTCGCGATCGCGACACTGTTGCGAGCGCGACAGGAACCACCGTTGGACAGTTTTGAGCCAAAAGTCACTTGAAAAGTCACCTATTTTCACCAAAAGTTGTAACTATTCTCAAGGGGCATTTTCAAGAGACACAACTCTCAAATCAACATCTATAAATATGTAGTTTAACTGTAATTTTAGGAGGATGAAATTTTAGTTAATTAATTTTTTGTATTTTGTAGACAGTTTTCTTTAGTTTTATTTTCTTACTTAGTTCTTATGATTTGAAGAAGAAGATCAAGGAGAAGAAAATTTGTTTCAAGAGATTGAGAAAAGGGTTGAAAGGCTTTTATCTTATTCTCTTATTTTTAATTCTTCTCCATTATTTCAATGAATTTGCATGTTATAATTTTTTCTATTTTCATCTACTTTCATGATCTTTCAATGTAGATTCGCTATTAGTATATTTTGCATGATTTTTACAAGTTAAAGTAATTTGAGAGTTTGCTTTTTCTAACATCTAATAGAGTTTCATTATCAAGGTATATTTTGAGAAATCGGTATATTGAGATAATTGCTATAGGTTAGTGTTTATTCTTAAAACATGTAATTAGAAACCTCTAATTCATTAATGAAAATTGTGAGTTAGAATTTTAATTATATGTTTTAGGCATTTTAATTCATGTCGAGAGGGTGAGTTAAAAATTGATTCTAACTTGGCTTGCATCAAAAGATGAAAGATGTTAATAAATTGATGAAATCAAGTTCATTGTCTTTAATTCTTTATGATTTATTTTATCTTCTTTTGACTATCATTAACTAGGTATATTTAGTTAACATGTTAGATTAGATTAAAATGAACTCTACCATTATTTAATCATTGTAAACAAGATTAAAATCAATTAGTAATAGTGTGTAAAAACGTTCCTCGTGGGATCGACATCTTAAGTACTATTGCGGTACACCGTATACTTGCGGTATAATTAGCATCTATAGAAAATGCTCAACACTTAGGGTTAAGTGTAAGTTGCTAAGGTAAGTGGTTGTAGATTTGGTGCCTCCTTTCCTCCTTCTTTCTTTTTCGTTGGTTGTGTTTTGGGGTGGATTAAGATTATTTTGGTTTGGTTTGGTTTGTGCAAGAATCCGTTGACAAGAAGAAGGATAAGGGTAAAGAGAAGGTCAGACCTTGAAGAGTGTGGTTGAAGCTGCATTTTTTAGGGTTGGGAGTTATGTAATTTAATTGTATTGCTTTTAAGTTTTTGTGTGGTGAGTTTGCTGGAAATTTAAATTAAAAGTATGTTCAAATGCATGTTTTAAGTTGAATCTTGACATTTCTATGATGTGTTAGAATTAATTTGGCATATGAAAGTTAAAATGTTAAATTGTATGATTTAGGCCAAAATTCTGGATTTGTTGCTTTAATTGTACATTCTTACCAATTTATTCGGTTTTAATAAGTGTAAATTGTTACGAATATGATTATAGGCATGTTTTGAATGCAATTGTTGAGTGAATTAATGTTGTATGCATGATTATATGATTTTGGAGTAGTTGGGTTTGAGAGGGGCTGTAAGTGTTTGTTAGTAGTGTGTAAATTATGACTCTGTCGTGAGCACGACAGAGTGCATGATAGCTGAGCTCCTGTTGAGGTGCTCTTTGTTGCATGCGCGACCTAAGCCGTGAGCGCGACAGAGAGCTCAGTAAGCCAAGCTTTCGCCGGATTGCTCTTCGTCGCGACTGCGCGAGCACAACGGGGAACTAACCGCCTTCTATCACGAGCGCGACAAAGATCTGCCAACCCCCTCTCGCGAGCATAGAACACATCGCTAACGTGACCTTGGGGCTATATTCACCTTTGTCGCGGGCACGACGGATCGTCATAAGCACGACCCTACCCTGTTCCTCAAATGTATATGAATTGTTACACTTTGCATGGTTTCTTGAATGAGGCATGATTTTAGTTGTGTGAGCTATTGATGGTACTTTTCAGATGTCTAAACTGACATTTATATGTGCATCATGCGGTTTGATTACTGAATTAGAGTAGAATTAGAATGTAATATAAAGAGTGTTTATTTTAAGCCTAAATGGTCATAGTAGGGGATAGATAAGCATTCTTATTTAGGGCCAAAGTTGTAGCTACTAATGTCGGCCCCATTTAGGTCTAAAGTCGGCCCCGTTTGGATCTAAATGCTTTGAGAGTTCAGTCTCTTCTTATGTTACCTTCGGGTATAAATGTTTTGAGACTCACGTCTCTATATGTTCAATACTGTGTCCAATCAGTATCAATAGCACCCGTATCCACCACAGATGGGAATTCAAGCTATTGTATGACTCTATATATGCAACATATTCCTAATATATTTATATGTATAAGTGTGCCAAAGATGCATTGATATGTGATAATCTGTTCATTATGATAAAGGTTATTATTTATGTACATGTTAAAGCATATCTAGAGCTGTATGAATCGTTTTGGTTGAGATTAAAATGCATATGTTATTTACGTGCTCGTGTTTTATTATTTATGAATAAATATTAATGTGTGATGAGCATGTTTATAATGATGTATGTGATATTTGTGACTTCGTCCGAAGTATTTTTCTTTTGTTCCTCCCCACTAAGCATTATCGCTTAGCATGGGTGTTTTCCCCATATAGGTGGCAGGTTCGTTTCGAAGTTGGGCATCTGCAAGTCATGGCCACTAGGAGTTTAGTTGTAGCTCTTTATGTTTTGTTATTATATTTTGTATAGTCCTGTATATGTATTTGCAGGAGATTTTATGTTTAAGTTAATGTAAAGGTTTTGTATATGAATATTTCAGTATATGTATATGTAAATGTTATAAGGTCGGTTTTGTAATTATTATGGTTTATGTATGAATTGTAATTAAAGTTAAGTTATTTCCTTTATGATATATGTATTCAAATTTGTTTGCATTTGCCCCCTTTGTTTTTCTTCTGCTTCTGTATGTGTATGTTTGTGCTTATGCGCTTGTAGCGCCCCGATATCCTCCCAAGGGGTATTGGGGTGTTACAATTATACAACTTATCAAGGAGCAAATCAAGCACATAATGAAAGCAAATAAATAATACAATTTAAACAAGGCAAAAAGAGCACATTAATTTACAGTAAAATAGGGGGAGAATACAACCCCAACCAAGAAATCATGCATAAAATGAGACATTTATTTAAGGAGGGAACATTAGTTCCCTCATGTATATTTACAAAAATGATAATTTTTAAGGTGACATTTTATTGGAGAAAATCTAGGACATCAATCCTATTTTATTAAGGAAAACCTTATTCTATTCATAAAAATATTTTTAGTGCTTTTTTATATTAACGAACACAAAAATAACATTTATGGTAACTAAAGCCAAATAAAAAAAAATTGAGAAGAATAAAAACTAAATAATACTAAAAGAGAAGGATTGAAGAGAATGAACCAAAATAAAGTTGCTTGTCTAATTTGAGCCTCTATTCTATAATCCATACTTAAAAATAAAACTCATAAAACAAAAACAAAATAACATATTAGAAACATCAAAATAAAGAATTGAAGGCAGAATAAATGACAAAACAGTTGAGGAACATTAAAGAAACATTTAAATTAAATAAAGCAAAATATAATATAAGGAAAGAAAATAAAACAATCAAAAATAAAGAAGAAATAGACCAGGGATAGCCAAAGAGTTGAGGGACGGCCGTCCGAGTTTAAAAGTGAAGGATTGAAGAGAATGAACCAAAATAAAGTTGCATGTCTAATTTTAGCCTCCATTCTATCATCCATACTTAAAAATAAAACAAATAAAACAAAAGAAAAATAACATATTGGAAACGTCAAAACAAAGATAGAATAAATGACAAAACAGTAGAGGAACATTAAAGAAACATTTAAATTAAATAAAGTAAAACATAATATAAGGAAAGAAAATAAAACAATAAAAAATAAAGAAGCAATAGACTAGGGACGGCCAAAGAGTTGAGGGACGGCCATCCGAGAGGTGACCGATAGGAGGAAGAAGTGTTTCGCGATGCCCCGTAGCTCGCTTGAACGACAGCCGTCGGTCGGGCGTTCTTCCCATCAGTCATCTCAAGAAGTCAAAAATAAACGACAAAATCCATTTTTAAAATGTACAAAGCTTAAACACTTATATTTATGAATTTTAAGACATTATTTCATGCAATTGTGTTTTACAATCTCTCAATAAAACAAGTCTAACATAAAAATAATAAAAATACCTGTAACACCCCCATCGCCGTCCCCGTTGGAAGGACGCCGACGGACGCGCTACACGACGCTCACATATACAGATATACACATGCACAATGCGGAAGCATACATTCACACATAACATGCATACGGAAATACGGGTTAATTAAAAACTTACCTTGACTTACCTTGCGGTACAGACTGAACATGCAATAACTCACACACACACAGGCACTCAGCAAAAGCATACACAGAGGCATACATATGACCCTTCAACGGAAGCATAATTGAAATAATAAAACCAAGGAATAACTAAACATAAGGACATACTAACTATTACATTTCCAAAAGAAAACTCAAGAACGAAACATAATAATTACATATACAATACTACCGAATACAAAAGCTGAAATACAGAAGCTGAACAAAATACAGAACTTCTAACTCCTACGTGGCCGACCTTGCAGAAGCGCGACTCGAACAGAACCAAACCTGCCACCTGCACGGAAAGAAAATCCGTGCTAAGCGATAAACGCTTAGTGGGGAGAACACACAAGAGTATGGACGGCCATTCACAATGGTCGCCAAGGCATAACACATTCAAATGGCAAATGCGGATATTCATAGCATATGAATAATCAGGCTGCATAATAAAGGCACTCAATCGATAACTCATAAACAGACCATAAACTCATGTCCAGGATATACCAAAATAGACATCATACAATATACGATACAAATGTCATCATGCCGAACTACATACTATAACTCATGCATAAACCTACATGGGTATCAAATAATAGCATCTTACCATGCGGAGTCACAAGAGCTATACACATGCAATAAATATAACTAAGTACCCATGCATGAACTGACAATCAAACCATCATGTTAAGCATGCTAGTTAACCAACATACTTAAACATGTCAAACATATACACTAGTCAAATACCCAAGAGACAACATTTAGAGCATCACAATACCGCTGCGCAACTCTAATATATATTAAGCATCATGCAGAAACACTCTGATAGCGGGAACTGAAGGCATAAACACTTAGTATTACATTCATATCATCATCATGCAGAGAGTACAGTAATCATCACATACTTACCATCACAGCTGCTTCGGTTCACAATCTAATATATTAACAAAACATGTTTAAGTCACATACATAAATTCTCTAGTCGCATCATAATCAAAGCATTCAGAAACTTATAACAAATCACATGACGAGTACGAATAATCATGTTAAATATAAAGTCATGCTTACTTAGTACAGATATACATTCTGAAGCCCATAGTCACATCTATATACACATAAACTGATTCCTTAGATCTTTATCATAATCAACCGGATATCACATTCAGATAATTATTTCAAAGTAATACAAACCAGTAAAGCACCTGCTGACTCACAATAGTGGATAACGAGTGTACTGAACTGATTAGTACCTTACGGGTACAAGTCGACTGAAGGTACCTTACGGGTACGAATCGAAAACCATTTTATTTATCACAAAAGCATTTTACTGATGGGGGATCTTAACCCGATCCAAATTCATTAAAAAGGATCACGAGGATCCGTACTGAGGGGGGGGGGGTTCGCGAGGAACCATACGGGGGACCTGATCAGGGTCCAATACGTTCAAAGGGCGCTGCAGCTACTGAAAGACTCTATTAGGCATGCCTAACTATCCACTAGACTGACTCTCGCAGGTCATGCATAAACCAATTCACATTTCGGATCGCATAATGCATAAATATATAAACATCATGCATAAATCAGAATACGGTAGACATATAAATATGCTCATAAAGTCGGTCATATATCATGCAAATCGCATTGCAAAACATATTACAGTCCATACATTCTAACATTAAACAATATTCTAAAGCATGCCAAGAATCAGGTAACGAAGCACTACCATGCTAATGATTAGCAATACAAAATCTTAATCATACATTAGGTGCAGATACTAAGCATAAATCATGCATAGTTCAAATTACATCTAAACATAATACATTGAGTTCCAAGGCTAAAGCATAACCATGCATTCAGACATTTACCATATTATTCATATAAATATAGCATAGCATAATATCAATCATACCTCATTCAAGTCATATTTTGAAGCATGCAATAGGTCAATCCATCACATTTTATCACTACTCCACTTACTAGAGTATATCAAGAACACATGTGTAATCATATAATGCCAATGATTAAAAACGTATAATCTGAATCATGGATTGATACAATATTCTTAACATGGCATGTTAATTTAGATAAGAATCTGATCCAGGACAGGCATAACATAATGCTGAACACAACTAAGATAGGCTAACCATACAGATAGGATAGCACACAGTAGAGAAAAGAGTCATAGAAGCACTTGAAAGTCATTTTATAATAAACTAGTCACGGGGGAACAAATCAAAACAGAAGAGCCATACTGGAGCATATAACAGTATGACATAATTTATACAGCAGTAAAGACCCATACAGAAGAAATAGGAAATTCATTTTGGGTTAAACTGGGCAAAATCGGACAAAGGAGCTGAAGAGGGGTCGGTCACTGACTGACCTCAAAGGGGTCACGCCGTGACCTAGTGTCACGTCTCGTGACTCTCCTAGAGAATCACGGGACGTGACTCTATGTCACGCCTGGCCTCACAGGAGTCACGCCGTGACTCTAAGTCACGAGACGTGACTTCCCTCTCACAGAGAGAGGAGTCACGCTTCGTGTCTTGGAGTCACGCCTTACCCTTACCAGAGTCACGTCGTGACTCTAAGTCACGAGACGTGACTTCCCTCTCACAGAAAGAGGAGTCACGCTTCGCGACTGGAGTCACGCCTTCGCCATTCACAAGGGTCACGTCGTGACCCTAAGTCACGAGACGTGACTTTCCTCTCACAGAGAGAAGAGTCACGCTTCGCAACTGGGAGTCACGCTGCCCTTCACATGAGTCACGTCGTGACTCTAAGTCACGAGACGTGACTCGCTTCTCACAGAACACTGGAACTGGAAATTCTACAGAGACGCGATTTTCCATTTCCAGGTTACCTAGAACTCCAAGAACTCGATAAAATCATTTTCAATCTGATTCAAAACACATCCAACTCCTCTTACCTTTCAATCGGTCTTCCAAACATTAATTTGACATAAAACCAGCTTAATCCATCAATTAGAACAATCAAAACCATGCATAAACACATTCAATCCATTTAAGAACATAAACCCTAAAAGTTACAGTAGATTCAAAACACAAACTCAGAACTTCCAAATCAATACTTGTCTTGCATTACTAACACATTTACTCACTTAATTATGCATATACACATTTCAAAACACATCAATTTCCAGAAATGCAAACACATATACACCCTAAGTGAGAATTAGGGCAGAAACACTAAGAACTTCAAATACAGTAAACAGAGCTCCCAAACCTCAAAATCACGTTCCAAAATCAGGCTTCCAGCTTCAAGATCAAATCTCTCTCTTTTCCTTGCCTTTACTTTGCTTCTTCTTACAATCCAAGGCTTGCACAAACAAAACCCACAATTATTCTTCAAACCCTAACTCAACCAAAACCAAAACCAGGAGAAGAAGATGAAGAAGAAGAACAGAACGTAAATCCAACTTACCTCTTCAAAGCAAAGCACAACCCAAGCCAACCACAACTCCAAACCAAGGAAAATGAAAGGAAAAGCAGAGGAAGGGAGAAGAGAAGAAGAAGAAGAACGTGAGAGGAGGGGGACGGGAATGCAATCTGTGTTCCCTCTCTCTTCCACTTTCTTTTCTTCTTTTCCCCATTCACTGCCCACCTAACAGTCCACTTGGCAACATCCTATTGAACCCCAAACTCCACTTAGCATTTCAAACCATGGCACAATACTAGAGTCATACCCAAACATTGCCTTAATAAATATCTTGTCTTAATGCTCTTTAGTCCTAAGACAAAATACAATTCACTCACTTACACAATTCTTTCTTTACCAACTTAATTATCTTATCAATTAGGTCCTTAACATTCCAAATTTCTCAAACACAAATTTACTGAAATACCCTTCCGATCCCGACTTAACATGCACAATCCGACCAGGGCTATTTTGGGATGTGACAACTCTTCCCTCCTAAAAGAATTTCGTCCTCGAAATTCACAGCGAAACACTTACATCCAAATAACCCAAACAAACAAAACTTACTTAAACAAAAGCTTGCAAAGTAACTTACCAGAAGAACCTGCGGTCTCCTTCGAATCCTTGCTAGATGCTACAAACTCTGAAGACACTCGAGAAGATCTGAGCAAATCCTCGACTTCCTTTCTAGCTTGCCCAGCTAGACTCTCACTTATCTTCTTAGGACAATCGGCAATCCGATGTTCCATACTGCCACACCTGAAACAAGCACCCGAAAGCTTCCGACATGGGCCACGATGTCGCTTCTGGCAGTGCTGACATACTGACGGTACCCACTTCTTACACTTATTCCCATGTTGCCTCTGAAATTGTTGACACATCGAAGGTTCTCGAACCCTTTTCCCTGCTGACACTTCACTAACCGATGCTTTTCTCTTCTGAGGAACATGCCGCACAACTTCTTGAGAGGCGCAAGGAGCAGTCAATCTATCCAAAATCCGAATCAATCCTCGTACTAATGCCCTATCATCAGAAACACGACCAGAATCTTCAACTGGAAGATGCTCGGAAACATCCTGATCAGCACTAACTCGGTTCACACTTTCTGTAGTCTCGCCCACATTCTCACTAGGATCAGACTCCATCTAGACATGACACAAAACAAGACGCATCTGCATTAGGCCACGACACAAAACCGACTCTCATGCAAAGACTCAACACATAACAAACAACACACCCAGAACCATCAAACCTGGGCTCTGATACCACTAACTGTAACACCCCCATCGCCGTCCCCGTTGGAAGGACGCCGACGGACGCGCTACACGACGCTCACATATACAGATATACACATGCACAATGCGGAAGCATACATTCACACATAACATGCATACGGAAATACGGGTTAATTAAAAACTTACCTTGACTTACCTTGCGGTACAGACTGAACATGCAATAACTCACACACACACAGGCACTCAGCAAAAGCATACACAGAGGCATACATATGACCCTTCAACGGAAGCATAATTGAAATAATAAAACCAAGGAATAACTAAACATAAGGACATACTAACTATTACATTTCCAAAAGAAAACTCAAGAACGAAACATAATAATTACATATACAATACTACCGAATACAAAAGCTGAAATACAGAAGCTGAACAAAATACAGAACTTCTAACTCCTACGTGGCCGACCTTGCAGAAGCGCGACTCGAACAGAACCAAACCTGCCACCTGCACGGAAAGAAAATCCGTGCTAAGCGATAAACGCTTAGTGGGGAGAACACACAAGAGTATGGACGGCCATTCACAATGGTCGCCAAGGCATAACACATTCAAATGGCAAATGCGGATATTCATAGCATATGAATAATCAGGCTGCATAATAAAGGCACTCAATCGATAACTCATAAACAGACCATAAACTCATGTCCAGGATATACCAAAATAGACATCATACAATATACGATACAAATGTCATCATGCCGAACTACATACTATAACTCATGCATAAACCTACATGGGTATCAAATAATAGCATCTTACCATGCGGAGTCACAAGAGCTATACACATGCAATAAATATAACTAAGTACCCATGCATGAACTGACAATCAAACCATCATGTTAAGCATGCTAGTTAACCAACATACTTAAACATGTCAAACATATACACTAGTCAAATACCCAAGAGACAACATTTAGAGCATCACAATACCGCTGCGCAACTCTAATATATATTAAGCATCATGCAGAAACACTCTGATAGCGGGAACTGAAGGCATAAACACTTAGTATTACATTCATATCATCATCATGCAGAGAGTACAGTAATCATCACATACTTACCATCACAGCTGCTTCGGTTCACAATCTAATATATTAACAAAACATGTTTAAGTCACATACATAAATTCTCTAGTCGCATCATAATCAAAGCATTCAGAAACTTATAACAAATCACATGACGAGTACGAATAATCATGTTAAATATAAAGTCATGCTTACTTAGTACAGATATACATTCTGAAGCCCATAGTCACATCTATATACACATAAACTGATTCCTTAGATCTTTATCATAATCAACCGGATATCACATTCAGATAATTATTTCAAAGTAATACAAACCAGTAAAGCACCTGCTGACTCACAATAGTGGATAACGAGTGTACTGAACTGATTAGTACCTTACGGGTACAAGTCGACTGAAGGTACCTTACGGGTACGAATCGAAAACCATTTTATTTATCACAAAAGCATTTTACTGATGGGGGATCTTAACCCGATCCAAATTCATTAAAAAGGATCACGAGGATCCGTACTGAGGGGGGGGGGGGGGGGGGGTTCGCGAGGAACCATACGGGGGACCTGATCAGGGTCCAATACGTTCAAAGGGCGCTGCAGCTACTGAAAGACTCTATTAGGCATGCCTAACTATCCACTAGACTGACTCTCGCAGGTCATGCATAAACCAATTCACATTTCGGATCGCATAATGCATAAATATATAAACATCATGCATAAATCAGAATACGGTAGACATATAAATATGCTCATAAAGTCGGTCATATATCATGCAAATCGCATTGCAAAACATATTACAGTCCATACATTCTAACATTAAACAATATTCTAAAGCATGCCAAGAATCAGGTAACGAAGCACTACCATGCTAATGATTAGCAATACAAAATCTTAATCATACATTAGGTGCAGATACTAAGCATAAATCATGCATAGTTCAAATTACATCTAAACATAATACATTGAGTTCCAAGGCTAAAGCATAACCATGCATTCAGACATTTACCATATTATTCATATAAATATAGCATAGCATAATATCAATCATACCTCATTCAAGTCATATTTTGAAGCATGCAATAGGTCAATCCATCACATTTTATCACTACTCCACTTACTAGAGTATATCAAGAACACATGTGTAATCATATAATGCCAATGATTAAAAACGTATAATCTGAATCATGGATTGATACAATATTCTTAACATGGCATGTTAATTTAGATAAGAATCTGATCCAGGACAGGCATAACATAATGCTGAACACAACTAAGATAGGCTAACCATACAGATAGGATAGCACACAGTAGAGAAAAGAGTCATAGAAGCACTTGAAAGTCATTTTATAATAAACTAGTCACGGGGGAACAAATCAAAACAGAAGAGCCATACTGGAGCATATAACAGTATGACATAATTTATACAGCAGTAAAGACCCATACAGAAGAAATAGGAAATTCATTTTGGGTTAAACTGGGCAAAATCGGACAAAGGAGCTGAAGAGGGGTCGGTCACTGACTGACCTCAAAGGGGTCACGCCGTGACCTAGTGTCACGTCTCGTGACTCTCCTAGAGAATCACGGGACGTGACTCTATGTCACGCCTGGCCTCACAGGAGTCACGCCGTGACTCTAAGTCACGAGACGTGACTTCCCTCTCACAGAGAGAGGAGTCACGCTTCGTGTCTTGGAGTCACGCCTTACCCTTACCAGAGTCACGTCGTGACTCTAAGTCACGAGACGTGACTTCCCTCTCACAGAAAGAGGAGTCACGCTTCGCGACTGGAGTCACGCCTTCGCCATTCACAAGGGTCACGTCGTGACCCTAAGTCACGAGACGTGACTTTCCTCTCACAGAGAGAAGAGTCACGCTTCGCAACTGGGAGTCACGCTGCCCTTCACATGAGTCACGTCGTGACTCTAAGTCACGAGACGTGACTCGCTTCTCACAGAACACTGGAACTGGAAATTCTACAGAGACGCGATTTTCCATTTCCAGGTTACCTAGAACTCCAAGAACTCGATAAAATCATTTTCAATCTGATTCAAAACACATCCAACTCCTCTTACCTTTCAATCGGTCTTCCAAACATTAATTTGACATAAAACCAGCTTAATCCATCAATTAGAACAATCAAAACCATGCATAAACACATTCAATCCATTTAAGAACATAAACCCTAAAAGTTACAGTAGATTCAAAACACAAACTCAGAACTTCCAAATCAATACTTGTCTTGCATTACTAACACATTTACTCACTTAATTATGCATATACACATTTCAAAACACATCAATTTCCAGAAATGCAAACACATATACACCCTAAGTGAGAATTAGGGCAGAAACACTAAGAACTTCAAATACAGTAAACAGAGCTCCCAAACCTCAAAATCACGTTCCAAAATCAGGCTTCCAGCTTCAAGATCAAATCTCTCTCTTTTCCTTGCCTTTACTTTGCTTCTTCTTACAATCCAAGGCTTGCACAAACAAAACCCACAATTATTCTTCAAACCCTAACTCAACCAAAACCAAAACCAGGAGAAGAAGATGAAGAAGAAGAACAGAACGTAAATCCAACTTACCTCTTCAAAGCAAAGCACAACCCAAGCCAACCACAACTCCAAACCAAGGAAAATGAAAGGAAAAGCAGAGGAAGGGAGAAGAGAAGAAGAAGAAGAACGTGAGAGGAGGGGGACGGGAATGCAATCTGTGTTCCCTCTCTCTTCCACTTTCTTTTCTTCTTTTCCCCATTCACTGCCCACCTAACAGTCCACTTGGCAACATCCTATTGAACCCCAAACTCCACTTAGCATTTCAAACCATGGCACAATACTAGAGTCATACCCAAACATTGCCTTAATAAATATCTTGTCTTAATGCTCTTTAGTCCTAAGACAAAATACAATTCACTCACTTACACAATTCTTTCTTTACCAACTTAATTATCTTATCAATTAGGTCCTTAACATTCCAAATTTCTCAAACACAAATTTACTGAAATACCCTTCCGATCCCGACTTAACATGCACAATCCGACCAGGGCTATTTTGGGATGTGACAACTCTTCCCTCCTAAAAGAATTTCGTCCTCGAAATTCACAGCGAAACACTTACATCCAAATAACCCAAACAAACAAAACTTACTTAAACAAAAGCTTGCAAAGTAACTTACCAGAAGAACCTGCGGTCTCCTTCGAATCCTTGCTAGATGCTACAAACTCTGAAGACACTCGAGAAGATCTGAGCAAATCCTCGACTTCCTTTCTAGCTTGCCCAGCTAGACTCTCACTTATCTTCTTAGGACAATCGGCAATCCGATGTTCCATACTGCCACACCTGAAACAAGCACCCGAAAGCTTCCGACATGGGCCACGATGTCGCTTCTGGCAGTGCTGACATACTGACGGTACCCACTTCTTACACTTATTCCCATGTTGCCTCTGAAATTGTTGACACATCGAAGGTTCTCGAACCCTTTTCCCTGCTGACACTTCACTAACCGATGCTTTTCTCTTCTGAGGAACATGCCGCACAACTTCTTGAGAGGCGCAAGGAGCAGTCAATCTATCCAAAATCCGAATCAATCCTCGTACTAATGCCCTATCATCAGAAACACGACCAGAATCTTCAACTGGAAGATGCTCGGAAACATCCTGATCAGCACTAACTCGGTTCACACTTTCTGTAGTCTCGCCCACATTCTCACTAGGATCAGACTCCATCTAGACATGACACAAAACAAGACGCATCTGCATTAGGCCACGACACAAAACCGACTCTCATGCAAAGACTCAACACATAACAAACAACACACCCAGAACCATCAAACCTGGGCTCTGATACCACTAACTGTAACACCCCCATCGCCGTCCCCGTTGGAAGGACGCCGACGGACGCGCTACACGACGCTCACATATACAGATATACACATGCACAATGCGGAAGCATACATTCACACATAACATGCATACGGAAATACGGGTTAATTAAAAACTTACCTTGACTTACCTTGCGGTACAGACTGAACATGCAATAACTCACACACACACAGGCACTCAGCAAAAGCATACACAGAGGCATACATATGACCCTTCAACGGAAGCATAATTGAAATAATAAAACCAAACCAAAAAATTGACAAAATAAATTAAGACAAAAATTGACAAAGAAAATAGAACAGATCATATTTCATGCATTTTCATCACTACATTTGGGACTTGCGTTAAACAGGAAAGTAAAAATGTCTGGGCACTTGCAAAAATACAAAGGAAAACGTTTGGGTACAGTGTAAGGAGGAAAGAAAAAAATCGAAGGAAGGGGGAGACGGAAGGTGCACTACTCGTGCATCATCGTACGAGTCGTAAGCACGACTCGTGCAGGGATGCACGAGTCGTGCATGGCCTTCATGACTCGTACAGGAATGCACGAGTTATGAAGGTTGCCAAACGGGACACGAGTCGTGCTAGAATGCACGGCTCGGATGGGGATTGCAGGGGAGCACAACACGTGAAATGGAACACGACTCGGGCGAAAGACTCACGACTCGTGCAGAAAAGCAAAGACTCACGACTCAGATGAAGAGCATGACTCGGACAGAAAATCATGACTTGATCGAAAAACCAAAAGCACGACACTGACTCAAAGCACGATTCGATCGGACAAAAGCGAATCGAACAAAACAAAGGCAAAATCCGATCGGGCAAACACGACCCTAACCAAACAAAGGTATGATCCGACCGGGAAATGCGATTCGAGTAGAAAAAACACAGGCAAGACTCAAATAAACAAAAAATAGAGACGAACAGAGTAACGTTAACAGACTAACAAATATGATAATGTACCATCAAATACATTAACAATAAGACAACAAACATGCCGATTAATCATAATAACTATTAAGGTTCATGTCTGATAACAAAAAACAATAAACATACGATAAACAGATTAACAAAATCAAATGAGAAATAAATAGAGTATGTACAAAGAGAAGAACTAACTGGTAAAGCAAAACGAGGAAGAGAAAGAAAAAGGAAAAGAAAGAAAGAAAAGAAAGAAAAAGATGGTTATCCCAATACTTACCCTCAGAGATGATTTTTGATCTGCAAATGAAGAAGTATTGTTCCCTTGGTTGATTTCTTTGAAAATAGATAAAAACAGAGAATGAGAAAAGCTTCAAACGAGAGTTACGTTGAAGGAAGAAATGCAAGATGATTGAATCTCAAACGTCAAGAATTAATTTCCTGGGCTCAAGAGCAATCTCAGAATACTTTGAGAACCAACAATCACTTTTTTGCTCTCAAAGTTCTTCCTGTATGTTTTCATTCGGCATTTTCAAAATAACCTCTCCCTCTCTTGTTCTTTTACTTTTCCTTTTATATGTGCAGTGAAAAACTAGGGTTTCTCTAGGTAGATCCCTCTTAAAACCCTTGATTCCCTTTTCCAAATCAGACATGCAGCCTGTCTTTTCCAACCAAATCTCGGGAAAAACGAAAAAGGAGAGCTAGGGCAAAAATGCGCGTGAGGCAGCCTCTCACTAATGTGAGGCTGCATCTCACGTTAGTGAGATGGGCCTCACTACACAGGCCCCCAATTTTTTTTTTTAATTTTAAAAAATGAAAAGCACTTTTTTTTCGAGAAAATCATCACTTCTATTTGTCTTTTGCCTGTGAACAGGCATCATTCTCATCATTGGGTAGCTTCGATCTGGGCTGTCTCAGGACCCGGTGTCTACAGTTGCCCCCAATTTTGGGAAACGTAGTGCCTGGGTGCTTAGGTGAGCCAAAACTCAAAGAAAAAAGGAAAAAGACACGTACCTAAGGAAGCTGTCTTTTCGAACTTGGCGATACTATTGTGGTGGTTGTCGCCATGTTGTCGGCGTGTTATCCTTTGTTGAAGCGGTAGTGTCATGATCGTGCTAACCCTCCATAGAGTGGTAGTGTCGTCATCGCACTAACCCTTCTGAAGTGGTAGTGTCGTGGTCGTGCTAACCTTCTATAGAATGGTAGTGCCGCCATCGTGCTAACTCTTCTGAGATTTAAAGTGGTAGTGTCGTGATCATGCAAACCCTCCGTGGAGCGGTAGTGCCGTCATCGCGCAAACCCTTCTGAAGTGGTAGTGTTGTGGTTGTGCTAACCTTTCGAAGAATGGTAGTGCCGCCATCGTACAAACCCTTCTGCGATTTGAAGTGGTAGTGCCGTGATCGTGCAAACCCTTCGTGGAGCGGTAGTGCCGTCATCGTGCAAACCCTTCTGAAGTGGTAGTGTCATGGTCGTGCTAACCTTCCGGAGAATAGTAGTGCCGCCATCGTGCAAACCCTTCTGGGATTTGAAGTGGTAGTGCCATGATCGTGCAAACCCTCCGTAGAGCGATAGTGCCGTCATCATGCAAACCATTCTGAAGTGGTAGTGCCGTGGTCGTGCTAACCTTCCATAGAATTGTAGTGCTGCCATCGTGCAATCCTTTCTGAAGTTGTAGTGCCATGGTCGTGCTAACCTTCCGTAGAATGGTAGTGCCACCATTGTGCTAACCCTTCTGAGATTTGAAGTGGTAGTGCCATGATCGTGCAAACCCTCCGTGGAGCAGTAGTGCCGTCATCGTGCAAAACCTTCTGAAGTGGTAGTGCCGTGGTCCTGCTAACCTTTCATAGAATGGTAGTGCCACCATCGTGCAAACCCTTCTGAGATTTGAAGCAGTAGTGCTGTGATCATGCAAACCTTCTTGGAGTGGTAGTGCTGTCATCATGCAAACCCTTCTGAAGTGGTGCCCCCCTAAGAGCCCTTTGGTTAATTGCCCCCTGAGAGGTCTTTGGCTGATTGTTTGGATTGATATTTGGACTGATGTCATCACTCGGCTTTTGTCGGTGTCCGCATCGAATCTTTCTTACTACAAAACTGAAAAACCGAATATGTAGGAAAAATAGTGAGCATGCAAGTGAAATTCATGAGTCATGTAGGAATGCAGGACAAGAGTTCATCTAAATGAGTTTAGAAATAATAGTTAGGCTGGCTGCAATTTGCAATAGGATCGATGCCTTTTAAAGTTGCTTTTGAATTTATTTCCTTTGGGATTGCAAGGTTCTCGTATGATACTTGTAGTCAGTTTTTGAAGGTAGTGCATCCCTTGTGGATTTTCACACTAGCTTTTCTTAGCAAAAAATGCGCCCTTTTCGGATTTTCACATAGCCCTATGCCTTATTTCTTTTTTTACCTAGAATGGACCCAACCCAATCCAGCGGCTTTTATTCATTTCATTTTTTGTAGGACAGACTACCTGCTTCCAGGTTTTCACCCTGCCCTATGGCCTAACTTTTGCTTAGAGCGCCAATTATAGTTTTCATCTCTAACGGCTTTTTTTTTTTGCAAAGGGATTGAAGCTGTTACCAAAGATCTTTCAGGTATGATTGGCATGTACTTATGTCTCAAATCATGATCGTATAAGCTTGATTCCTATCGCGAAGGTACTGTAGAATTGGCCTCACAGTTGATAACAGGATGAGTTGACTGAAGTACTTGAGTGGACAGAGCATCGGAGGGTAGATAGTACAATTGTGCTAATTCTATGCTGGAACCAGACAACTTTGAGTATGCAAGATGAAAGGCTCTGGTCACATCAATATATCATTGCATAAATGCATATATTTTAACTTGATTTCATAACACATGATCACTATTTGGCATTAACTCAAAAAATATGAGACCCCATCTAATCTTGGAATAGATCCTGAAAGTATCAAACTCCTGTTATCAATCAGTTCTCTCGGGTTTTCATAATTGAATATTTTCTCTCCTTTTTATTATTATTATTTTTTTTGGCCTTTGCCATGAACACTCCTTCAATCTGTCGGTGTTGATTGAATTTGCTTTCATCTTCATTAGCCGGGGAGGCTTCTCCTTCTGATGGTGTTCCTTCTTTGGCCTCAAAGTCTTTTCCTTGGCCCTTGTGCAAACTGGGTGAGACGATGAGTTCTTTATTTTGGGCTTGAATGTGAAATCCCACACCTTACTTTTGTCGGCTTTAGTGGTTCAATTTTTGAAATGACTTTCAATGATTGAGATTGGGGGACAGATTAGGCTCAGATGGTCCGGGGCAAAATTGTGGTTTTTTTTTTTTTGCTTGTGTGTTTGTTTTTTTTTTCATTGAAAGGTAAAGAGCTATCCTTCTAAGTTTGACTATAAGAGTCCTAAATGGTTAAAGGTCAATCTTAATTGGTTTTAGGGCACACATTTCAAATGGTTGGGAGAAAAGGGGTCATACAGCTTGGTTCTAATGAGTCGTGTATTCCCTGTGAAGGTCCTGTGTTTCATTCGTCCAACTTTTGATATAGCCCTCGGAGTTTAATTTTGTTTGGCAACATCATATGCATCCTAGATGTTGAGGTTGTGAAAGAATGGCTTTCAAAATTCTGCTTATCGTCATGTTGGCATGTGGAAGTAGCATTGTCTCAACAATGTCTTTGTCAATTTTTAGCATATCATACCTGGTCAAAGCAAAGGCTCCTTTTTTTTTCTTTCTTTCTCTTTGTTTTTTTAACATTATCTCTCAAAATGATCCTCTCTTCAGGAGTTATATCAGATACTATGAAGATTTTGTTTGGATTCCCCAAAGTTTCGAGATTAGATGGAGCTGTATTAATTGGGTTAATGTCAAAAATGAATGAATCCATCGTGATCATAGGAAATGAAATCGTTAGAAACACCACACAAATAAGTAAAATTGTTCATCGTATCAAAATAGCCAAACTGTCATAAGGAGTTCTTGAAATAAAAAGAAATAAAGCATCTAAAAACATAGTCTTCTGCTCCACTCTCTTAACGAGTGACAGCAACATATTCATCTCCATATAGCTCTTGCCAAATATGCCGCTCAGGTGGACCGGACCCGATCATATATCTGGTGGAGGGATTGCATTATAGCCTGCCTTCTTCTTCTTCTCTCTCTTCTCAGGATCAGTGATCTATTTGGTGTCAATAAGATCTTGGATCTTATTCCTCAAAGTTCGGCAGTAATCCATCAGGTGCCCAGTGTATTGATGGTAGGCACAGTACTGGTCATCTCTGTGTCCTGGCTGTCCCTGATTCACAGCTGGCCTAGGCGTCAAAGGTCGTAGTTTGCCCTCCTTTATCAGTCTCTCCAATATCTAGATAGAGAGCGGCCTAAGTTAGAGTAGTACCTCTGACCCTATCTAACCTCAGTAGCTGCAACCTCGGCCGCCTTTCCATTTCTATTATTGCTTCCAGAACCACCAGATCTATACCCTGACTGGTTCCCAAAGTTCTTTCCAGCAAAGTTATTTTTACTTGCTTTCTTCGCCAGGTAAGCCCCCTCAGCCTCTACAACAATGTCTTTAAGTGACTCCTAATCTCTGAGCCCCTTAAAGCTGAGCAAGTCCCTCAGGTAAGGGCAAAAGTTCCTGATAAATAGCCTGATCTGGTCAGCAGTGTCGGGCTTTCGCTTCATCTCCATGACCCTATTCCTCCACTTGGTGAGGTATTCATGGAATGACTCGTCACTCTTTTGCTGTAAAAGTTCAAGGTCCTTCAGGGTGACCTCCATTCTGGTGCTGCAGTCGTACTGCTTCATGAATTCATCAGTCAAAAGGTCTCAGTCCTCTTTGGATCTCCTATCCAGCCCAAGATACCAGTCTACCGCCGTACCCACTAGACTGACGTAGAAATATTTCACCTTTTGCCTCTTGGTCAACCTTGTGCCCTTCATCACCAGGGTGTATTGCTTCATGTGTGCAGACGGGTCCGAAGTACCATCGAACTTCGGCAGCTCAGGCATCTTAAACCTCTGGGACAGCAACTCTTCATCCCCCAAATCTCTGTTCTCGGGGTTGATCCTCTTTCCAGCCTATAACATACGGGTGATAGCCTCAATCTGTTGTCTCATCCCTTTCATAGCCTTATCTTCTACCCTAGGTGCCCTACCCCTCACTGTAACACCCTTATACCCTATACGTATACTGCCGACTTAGCGATACTGTGTGATTACCATGATCGATTAACTGTCATTCACTTATGAAATTACGGGTCAATTTTTTTTTCTTGCACTCATATTTATTAACATTAAGTTCACTTAACACTTTATTCACTTATTCACTTATTCACTTTACATATCCTTTAACATTTACATTTACATTTACTTAGTTACCGATGACCCATAATTATCTTATTTACTATTCTTTTGGTATAAATTTCGGCAGTATAACGGCTTGTAAATTGCACTACCCAAACCTACAAATTGAAATCTCCACAGCCCCGGCAAGGGCACAACAACAATATCATCCTATATCCATACATTTTCCATCGGCCATTCATCACACAGTCACAAAATAATCCACACAGATAAAATAACATATAACATCATTACATGCCCAAAATCAAATACTAGACAAGTATATACATGCCACAATTTATCCATTACACATACAAAATAAAATCCACTTCTGCTCCATTAGCTTGCTCCACCAAAATACCGAGGTATGCTGTTCCAGTCCTATGGGGTACCTATACGCAGTAAAAAACAACGTGCTGAGCATTAGAATGCTCGGTGGTGGTTAGCAATCTAAAAATTTCCTAACTAATCTTATTTAATTAACATAATATAAATACATATACTTATTATTTTCACTTATTATTATTTCTTCCTATTTCACTTAATTAATCGCATTAATATTTATTTAATCACTTAATTGTTCTTCTAACTATAGATTAAATCATTTAATTACACTTTTATTTACTTAATTGCATTATTTATTTTATTAGCACACTTAATTCTTTATTTCCCATTAATTACATTTTAATCACTAATCTTTTTCTCGTATTTCCACTTATGTCCTTAACATTTCCATTAATTCCCACTACATCCTCTCTTTTTCATTAATTACCAGTATGTCCTTACAATTACATTAATCCGCATTATATCCCATTTTCCACTTTAATTACACTTATGTCCTCATTTAACACTTAATTACCAAAATATCCTTATTTATCAAATATTTACACTAATAAATTCATTTATGCTTATTTTCCACTTTTACCCTTAATTAACTTATTTAATTACAATTATACTCTTTTTAGTTCATTTTTCCACTCTTTAACTTACAATTTAGCCAAATTATATTTTAGTCCCTGTTTTATCACTTTTTCACTGTTTCACTATTTAAGCATCATAGTTTACCAAAATTACCATTTTACCCTTCCATTTAAACTTTTAACTTATTTTTACCAAATTTTACCAACTTTTAGAAAAATTACCGTTTTACCCCTAAACTATCTTTTTACTCCATTTTTGTCATGTTTTTACACATTTTCACCAATTTCATTATTTTAATCATTTTTATAGCATATTTACCAATATGCCCCTAGTATGGACCCGGTAGAAAATCTACTGACCGGATATGCGGGACATGGGCCCCACAGACCCATTCACTCACTATAAAATGATCCTAGTAGGACCATTTTCACTGCACTACACTATTTTATACACTGAATTACACTGTACACTGTGATAAGCTTTCATCGGCTTATCAATAGTGAGTCGCCATTACTCATACCGCGGTGTGGAATCCTTGTGGCTAACCATCTATATCTTGAACTAGATTTCACTACCAGACAACAACTAAGGGCAATATTTTCTCAAAATTCATATAATTATCTTATTATTACAATATGCATAATTTATCATACATTTCATTTTCACTTACCACTTTGCATGCACACTCATTTATCATCATATAGTCATAATATGCCATTATATTACATATAAAATAAAAATGCACATATAGAAACTCACATGTATCATTCGGTCAAGAGTTCAAAATTCCATATTATTCACTATAATTTCTCTTAATCACTTAATTACACTTATTTCAGGTTATACATGCCTCAAATGTCCATAATATGCCAATATTCATCATATAATTCACTTAAAGTCACATTATACCATTCGGCCATAACACTCACTCATTCATTATGGTTTCTTTTAATTCTTCTTTTCACTCAATCATGCATTACACTTGTTAAACATGTTATAAACATCAATTTTATGCCTTAAAACCCATTAAAACGTCATGGTTTCTTAAGAATACCATTTGGCCACTATTACACTTTTCATACCACTTCGATTTAATTTCACTTAATCATGTTTATACACTATATTAAGCCCACTAAATATAAATATTAAGTTAGATTTAATTAAACACATCATTATCACATACCTAACCTTAGACATAACCCTAAAATCAACATAAACATTAGGAAATGGGTAGATTTAGTAACCCAAAACCTCTTTTCCAAGCTCTATAGCACTCTAGGGTTGCTTTTCGCCTTTAGCTTGAGAAATCTCCTCCTCACCTTAATTTCCTACATGGGCCGAATATAAACATCCTCATAACTTAAAAATCAAGTCTCAAATGTAAAATATAACATCATAAACATGTTCTACAGCCCCAAAAACCTCTATAGGGACCAATAAAATAAATTATAAACCCTTGAATAAAAACCAAAAACTCACCCTAACCTTTGATCTCTTGATTTCACCCACTTCCAGTGCACCAAATGAACTCCAAATATTGCTATAGGATTGTAGAGGAGCTGAAATTTAGTTAGAGAGCTAAGATTTGAGAAGAAATTGGAGTAGAAGAGAAGAAAATGGAGGAGAGAAGTGAGAAAAACCATACGGTTTTGAAAGGGAGGAGATATGCCAACTTTGGATGGATTTCTCTAGAGAAATCCAGCCATTTCTCCCTTTATATAGTTCTCTAATGAATCAAACTGGTCCAGCTGAAGTGGTTCAACCAAAATAAACCAAAATTTCTATTTTTCGGTTCATTTACACTTTTCCAAAGTATCTATATGTTTCTCTCATTATTTTCACTTCTAACCAATTCCATTGATCTTAAAACATCAAAAATAGGCCTTTTACAAATTTTTAGCTCAATCAGAGTCCATTTGGGCATTAGTTCACTTAAACCGGTCCGATTCGATCCATTTTCCTTCTGCCGTAAAATACAACTCTAAAGCTGTCAAAATTCACAGAAATCACTTCCATTACATTATTTAACACACTAAAATTCTATTGGGCCACATAAGTCTCTCATAACCCTTTGGTCAAATCTCGGTCAAATCCCGGTTCAAATTGAACCGAACCGGAGGCCAACTTTAGAATGACTTTCGGAGGTCGTTTTAGCTTCAATTTCAGTTCCGATTTCACCACTAGACTCCTTATGACCTACAGATCATTTTTGCGAAATTAAAATTTTTTGGGCGCTGGACAACCGGGTTCACTTTATAGCCACCCCGGTGTCACCTAACCCGGAATCACTATAATTTTAACATACTTAACACTGAACTCCGACACTGGTAAACTCACTCACTACATTGTTTGACACTACGATTATCATGGTAACACTGCAATAATGTACTGACACTTCTAGACCGGTATTTGGGCCATTACAATTCTACCCCCCTTTAAGAAAATTTCGTCTTCGAAATTTACCTGAATGGAAAAGCTGGGGATACTGCTGTTGCATGGTTGCTTCAAGCTCCCATGTCACTTCTTTCACACTGTGATGATTCCAAAGCACTTTCATTAAGGGAATCTGCTTATTTCTAAGCTGTCTGACCTCTCTAGCTAAAATCTTCACTGTGTATTCTTCATAAGTCAGGTCAGCTTGCACTTGCACTTCTTCTGGTTTAATCACATGGCTTAGATCAGATCGATATCTCTTGAACATCGATACATGGAACACATCATGGATCTTTTCCAAGGCCTGTGGAAGCTTTAACCTGTATGCCACTAGTCCTACTCATTGAATCACTTCATAAGGCCTAATAAAACTAGGTGATAACTTACCCTTCTTCCCAAATCTCAGAACTCGCTTCCATGGAGAAACCTTTAGGAACACTTTGTTACCCACTTGAAATTCTATATCTTTCCTCTTCAAGTCAGCATAGGATTTCTGTCTGTCACTAGCTTCTTTCAGTCGCTGCTTGATCACTTTAACCTTTTCTTCGGTTTCTCTAATCAAATCTGCCCCCAGTAGCTTGTTCTCACTCAATTCTGTCCAACACAAAGGAGTTCTGCACTTCCTGCCATACAAAGCTTCATATGGGGACATCTTAATACTTGACTGATAGCTATTGTTGTTTGCAAATTCTGCCAAGGGCAAGTATCTTTCCCAACTGTCTTCGAACTCAAGCACACAACATCTAAGCATATATTCCAAAATTTGAATCACTCTCTCTGATTGCCCATCTATCTGTGGGTGAAATGCAGTACTATAGTGCAATCTGGTACCCAAAGCTTCCTGAAGCTTTTTCCAAAACTGAGAAGTGAAGCGAGGATCTCTGTCTGAAATGATGGAGGTGGGTATTCCATGCAATCTCACTATCTCATTGATATACAATTCCGCCAGTCGAGTCAATGGAAAATCCATCCGCACTGGTAAGGAATGGGCGGATTTAGTAAGTCTGTCGATAATCACCCAAATTGCATCATGCTTCCTTTGGGTGAGAGGCAACCCAATCACAAAATCCATTGTCACTTGGTCCCACTTCCATTCGGGTATGGTGATAGGCTGAAGTAACCCGGATGGCACTTGGTGTTCTGCCTTCACTTACTGACATATCAGACACTTACCCACAAAATTTGACACATCTCGCTTCATTCTTGGCCACCAATAATGCATCTTCAAATCTTGATACATGTTGTTACCCCCTGGGTGCATAACATAACTACTGTGGTGCGCTTCCGTCAATATACTTTTCTTTATTTCTGGTTGATTTGGCACACATAACCTTTGTTTGTAATATACACTACCATCTGGGGCCACTGTATAATCATCACTGCCACTATTCTTCACTAGATCTATCACTGCCATCAATTTGTCATCTTGCTTCTGAGCGGCTTTAACTTGCTGCATAAAGTCAGGCTTGACTTGTAACTCAGCTATTAATGCTCCACTGTCAGCTACATCAAGCTTCACATTCATAGCTTTCAATACTGCCATAAACTTTCTACTAAGTGCATCAGCCACTATATTAGCCTTCCTTGGATGATAATCAATGAAACGTTCATAATCCTTTATCAATTCAAGTCATCTTCGCTGTCTGAGATTTATCTCCTTCAGTGTGAGCAAGTATTTCAAACTTTTATGATATGTGAAGATATAACACTTTTCACCTTAAGGGTGGTGCCTCCAGATCTTCAGTGCAAACACTATCGCTGCTAGCTCAAGATCATGTTTGGGTAATTCTTTTCATGATTCTTAAACTGGCGGGACGCATAAGCAATCACTTTCCCATCTTGCATTAACACACAACCCAACCCATTCTAAGATGCATCACTATAGATGGTGAAGTCTTTGCCTGATTCGGGTTGAGTTAACACTGGAGCTTCTGCCAACATTCTCTTAAGCTGATCAAAGCTGGCTTGGTACTTTTCTGTCCACTCAAATTTTGCCTTCTTTTGCAATAGGCGTGTTAAAGGTGCTGCAATAATAGAAAATCCTTTAACAAACCTTTTGTAGTAGCCCGCTAAACCTAAGAAGCTTCTGATTTCAGTGACATTCTTGGGTGTTCTCCACTGCAACACTGCTTTAATCTTCTTAGGATCCACTTTAATACCTTATGCTGACACTATATATCCAAGGAAAGACACTTCATTCAACTAGAAATCACACTTACTGAACTTGTCATACAGCTTCCTATCTCTAAGAGTCTGCAATACAATTCTAAAATGATTATCATGCTCTTCTAGAGTCTTTGAATACACCAAGATGTCATCAATAAAAACCACTATGAACTGATCTAAATATGGATGGAAGATCCTGTTTATAAGGTCCATAAAAACTGTTGGTGCATTCGTGAGTCCAAAAGGCATTACTAGAAACTCATAGTGTCCATATCTAGTGCGAAAGGTTGTCTTAGGAACATTTGATTCTTAAATATTCAACTGGTCAAACAAATCTTCAATACATGGCAATGGGTATTTATTCTTGATTGTCAACTTATTCAACTGCCTGTAGCCGAGATAACGTTAGATAGAAAATCTTATCTTTGACCCACCACTGTTATCTCTTGATCATCTGAAGTCTTAAGGGTCACTCTCTTTCTTTTACAGTCAACCATCACATGGTGAGTGGCTAACCAATCCATTCCCAAAATGACATCAAACTCGTTGAAGGGTAACTCAAATCAGATTAGCGGGGAAAACACAATTCTTGACACTGACGGGGCAATTTCTATACACTTGATTCACTATAACACTGTGACCCAATTAGTTGCTCACTAAGATATCATGATCCAGGGTAGAACTATCTAACCTATTTCCCCGTGCAATATCTGTGCTGATATATGAATGTGTGGACTCGGGATCTATAAGTGCATACTCTGAATCAGAAAATATGGAAAATTTACCTACGATCATATCTGGAGCATCCTCCTAATCACGGGCCCTCACTGCATAAGCTTGACCCAAAGGGCGACTCTATCCCAGAGTTGGTGGTGGAGATCTGGCTATAGTGTGGAAGGCTGTCCCCCTGCCTCTCCCTCTAGGTGCTGAAGAACCTACTCCTGGTGCTGGGGAGGTCACTGACTGTGGCACTACATCTGGGCAATCTTTGACTAAATGTTCCTTTGACCAGCACTTAAAACAAGCACCTGACAGGTATCTACACTCGCCTGGATGAGATCTGCCACAATGGTCACACTACTGTGGCACTCCTCTACCTTTGCCTCATCCATCTGGGATGTCTCCACCTTAATACGTGCAGCTACTAGAGATCTCAAGTTTGTATGATTCTGTCCACTAATTATCTGCTTGATTTTGTTGTGAAGGCCACGCTCAAATCTTTCCATCAATCTAAGTCCAGTCCTCAGCACATCATCGAGGTAGCCACTTAATCTCTCAAATTCTCTTTCATACTCTACTATAGTTTTGTTGCCCTGCTTCAGTTTCCAGAAAGCTTCTTGCATAGCAGCTTTATATTCAACACCTATATACTTCTTTTCAAACTGCTCAATGAAAAACTCCCATCTTTTTAAACTGCTCCAGGATAGGCTTTTTCTGTATTGGAGCTACTTGTGGCACTAGCACTGGCTGTTGCGGTTGTTGCTGTTGATGTTGTTCCATCTCAATATGAATTCGGTGTCTAATGTAGTCCGTTATCATAGTTAAAAACTCAGGTTGAGGTGGGGGAGGTGGCACTGAAGAAGTCGAATGCTGTCGTGGAGTCCCAGCTCGACCCACACTGGCCGAGGCTCCACTCTCGCCGTCCCCAACACTGTAGCTTCTATCGGATGCCATTTGATCAATATAACGAGGAGCAAGCATACATTAGTAATATAACAAAATATTCACTTCCATTGGCATGTATATACATCACTTAACAATCCCCACTCCGATCTTAGAATCGCCTAAACCATTGCTCTGATACCAATATAAATGTAACACCCTTATACCCTATATGTATACTGCCGACTTAGCGATACTGTGCGATTACCATGATCGGTTAACTGTCATTCACTTATGAAATTACGGCTCAATTTTTTTTTCTTACACTCATATTTATTAACACTAAGTTCACTTAACACATTATTCACTTTACATACCCTTTAACATTTACATTTACATTTACTTAGTTACCGATGACCCATAACTGTCTTATTTACTATTCATTTGGTATAAATTTCGGAAGTATAACGGCTTGTAAATTGCACTACCCAAACCTGCAAATTGAAATCTGCATAGCCTCGGAAAAGGCACAACAACAATATCATCCTATATCCATACATTTCCCATCCGCTGTTCATCACACAGTCACAAAATAATCCACACAGATAAAATAACATATAACATCATTACATGCCCAAAATCAAATACTAGACAAGTATATGCATGCCACAATTTATCCATTACACATACAAAATAAAATCCACTTCTGCTCCTTTAGCTTGCTCCACCAAAATACCGAGGTATGCTGCTCCAGTCCTATGGGGTATCTACACGCAGTCAAAAACAACTACATGCTGAGCATTAGAATGCCCAATGGTGGTTACCAATCTAAAAATTTCCTAACTAATCTTATTTAATTAACATAATATAAATACATATACTTATTATTTTCACTTATTATTATTTCTTCCTATTTCACTTAATTAATCACATTAATATTTATTTAATCACTTAATTGTTCTTATAACTATAGATTAAATAATTTAATTACACTTTTAGTTACGTAATTGCATTATTTATTTTACTAGCACACTTAATTCTTTATTTCCCATTAATTACATTTTAATCACTAATCCTTTTCTCTTATTTCCACTTATGTCCTTAACATTTCCATTAATTCCCACTACATCCTCTCTTTTTCATTAATTACCAGTATGTCCTTACAATTACATTAATATCCATTATATCCCACTTTCCACTTTAATTACACTTGTGTCCTCATTTAACATTTAATTACCAAAATATCCTTATTTATCAAATATTTACACTAATAAATTCATTTATGCTTATTTTCCACTTTTACCCTTAATTAACTTATTTAATTACAATTATACCCTTTTTAGTTCATTTTTCCACTCTTTAACTTACAATTTAGCCAAATTATATTTTAGTCCCTGTTTTATCACTTTTTCACTCTTTCACTATTTTAGCATCATATTTTACCAAAATTACCATTTTACCCTTCCATTTACGCTTCACTTATTTTTACCAAATTTTACCAACTATTAGTAAAATTACCGTTTTACCCCTAAACTTTCTTTTTACTCTATTTTTGTCCTGTTTTCACTCATTTTCACCAATTTCATTATTTTAATCATTTTTATCTCATATTTACCAATATGCCCCTAGTATGGACCCGGTAAAAAGTCTACTGACCGGATATGTGAGACATGGGCCCCACAGACCCATTTCACTATAAAATGATCCCAATAGGACCATTTTCACTGCACTGCATTATTTTATACACTGAATTGCACTGTACACTGTGATAAGCTCTCATCGACTTATCAATAGTGAGTCACTATGACTCATACCGCGGTGTGGAATCCCGATGGCTAGCCATCTATATCCTGGACTAGATTTCACTACCAGATAACTACTAAAGGCAATATTTTCTCAAAATTCATATAATTATCTTATTATGTAAATATGCATAATTTATCATACATTTCATTTTCACTTGCCACTTTACATGTGTAACGCCCCAATGCCCCTTGGGAAGACAAGGGAGCGCTACACGACAAACACGCTATAGTTAAATTCAACTAACATCACTAATCCACTTATCACCCTTTAGTCAATATTATTAACATTATGTCCGATAATTATTTACTTTCACTACCACTATATGATCACTATACCATACACTAGCACTTGTTCACTATTGGTTACTGTTTAGGTTACAAATTACATATTACAATACAGAATTAAATGTGCACAACTATACACGCTTTACTTATACAAAACAGAAATTACAATAACATATCATCATTACAATACCATAACCTACTGACAACTCCCAGCTCTTATAGTGGCCTGCAGAAATGCCTCCAAACATGATCTCCATGCTATAGAGCTACACGGGAGACAAACACCTGTGCTAAGTGATAACGCTTAGTGGGAATTCACAAAACATATAGACCTCTAACAAGACCACTAGATCATACATCCTGTATATCACTAATTCATATACTTATTATGCCTTAACATTTCAATATCAATAGTCCCAAACAACATATAACTATACCACTACAATGATTATGCTTATTAAACAGGTTCACATAATAAACGATAACTAACATACCATGAGGCATAGCATTGATATCACTCAATATGGCATAGCCAACAATAGCTTTATTCAATATTAGCACTGTCATGTTACATGTAAATTAAATATTAGCACTAAGTATACAATATCATTCTTTTGGTTGATAGCCTGAGTCATTATACGGAACAACAGAGCATACTTTTACTATACAGTATACCATACAATAGCAATTCAACAATATCTCAATAACATGCCAATATTCAATAATCCATAATATACGATACCAACATTCAATAGTTCACTAAATAGTCAATAATATGATAGCATGGCGATATTCCATAGTTCATATTAAACAAAATATCATACAATACTCAATACACTATGTCAACAAAAGACTTCACTATCAAGATCACTAGTTCACTTAGCATCATAGAAATTCATGCAATAACTATAAGTCGATAATCACATGCCCATGCTCAATACCTCATACTTTACCATGCCAGTAATCACTACACTATGCCAGTGGATGGCTTCACTAACATGATCACTAGTTCATCTAGCATGGCATGGATATTACACAATCAATAAGAGTAATATTATCAATACATATAAAGAATACAATCATATTATAACACAACATCATAATCAATCATTCACATGCATTTATTCTTAATAGCCTGAATCATTTTAGAGGTGGATACGGGTACACTATTCAATAAACGCTAGAGACCGAGGTCTCGAACACTATATCACTAGAGATAGAAGTCTCGAACACTATATCACTGGATACCCGTCGGTATCAATCACTAGACACCCGTCGGTGTCACACTAGCAGCTGCAAATCACTAGCCCTTCATAAGCATGCTTATTTATCCATGACTCGACTATAGGCTTATAAACATATTCATTCATTCTTTACACATGCATAATCATGGCATCATTCATTCACATATCATTGTTCATTCTCATAATATTACTCACTCGCATGCATAAATCCAAACACATAAGTTACTTACCACATTTAGTTAATTCGCATAGTGATGCAATCAAGCTTAGTTAGGCTAATCATGCATCTCTAGTTCACATTTAGATAAACTCGCATACTGATGCAATCAAGCTTAGTTAGGCTATCATGCATCCATAATTCGCATAGTCATCTTAGTTGTATGCATATAAACTTCATTTAACATTAATATAATGGTCATACAATAAGGTCCTCAATCATGGATATAGTTTCATCAAATACACACACATATATGTCGAACTATTTGCTAACCTTCACATACTTATATATTATTACTTTATTAGTTAAATTACCAATCTTAATCGTACTTATAAGTTTTTCCCAATGATAACTACTTTTATAGTCATTTAATAGCCCTAATCATGCATAATAAGTTGAGGGAAAGATAGGGAACTGATCCATACCAACCATGGGCTCAAAATTAAGAAGAAAAGGCTTTATACATGTTGTTCTGTCGCGAGGTTACGACTCTGTCGCGATCGCGACATTAGCTCCCCTCAGGTGCCTTACGAAACTGGTTTTCACTCCAGTATTGCATCGCAAAAACCGACCTCTAGACCTCATTTTTGGGCAAAGCGTCCTTCATAACATTTGTTCCTCTATGGCTTATCTTACAAACGAGACAAGTCTCAGGTCATTTGGACTCTTAAATTAAGAGATATACATTAAACACTACAGACTATTCAAATTAACCCGGCTAGACAGGAACACGTCCGTTTATTGCCATTTTTTGGCCTCTTAGAGACATAATTAATTTATGGTATCTCTTAGACTTTTAAAGGTATGGAAGTTATGGTTCAATGGTGTAATAAACACTTCAATTGGAGTTGTTACACTCCAGTTATGATAAAAACAATACACAGAGGTCTGGTCGGATATAAACGGGATTTTCCCTTAACACTAGGGTTCATACTTGATCACATACAATACTCATGGCAATTCACTTAACACTTCAATACACATCCATTTTGTATTTAATCTATATCAAACATCAATTAACACATATAGTTTCAAAACACATTATACATGCATTAATTAAAATACAATCCCAAACCTCTTGGAGCAATCCTTCCTTTACTCTTCTATATCACTTTCTCTTTACCTTTGGCAGCTCTACTTGCCTCTTTAACTCACATACACATACAATACATATACAAGTTCATTAGACTTTACTCATAATCTTAATAATCAAAATCAGAATTAGAAGAAGATGAAGGAGATACACTACATGCTACATACCTTTCTAGTCAGTACCCTTCTTCTAAACTATCACTATCCACTCTTAGGACTCCATGATCAAAGAATAATTAAAAGAGAGAGACAAAAGGAAAGTAAAATTTTTGAGAGAGAGGACCGGATCAAGGGATCAAAATGGCTGAATCAAGGAACAAAAGACAGGTTTACTCACAAATCCACCTCATGCTTGCATGTAAGTGTGAGGTGTCAAGTTCTCACTCTCCCTACACAAGGTGGCTGATTCACACACTAACACATGGAGTCCACTAACATCCAGCTAAATCCACTAACATACAGATGATCCCACTAGCTTTTGATTAACTTAATTAATAGCCATTGCACTAATTAATCTTCATTTGCTAGTTAATCATGCAAAGTACAATTCAGCCACTACAATACTTTATTTTTCTTCAATTAAGTCCCTCATTGCACCTTTCTCAATTAGGTCCAATGCTGTAAACCCTAATTATCATGCACACTTTTACACTAATAACACTCATTTCTACTACGGCACTTTCGGGGTGTTACAACTCTCCCCCACTTAAGGAATTTCGTCCGCGAAATTCTTCTTAACACATTCGATAACTTTAACCATACAAAACATTACGCGAAAACATTAATTCAATCAAACATATCAATCACTCTAAACATCATCTGCATTAGGGCCATACTCTAAACAAACTCCTAACAATTCTATTCACTATAACTTCTATAGTCTAGAACCGCCTAAACTTATGCTCTGATACCACAACATGTAACGCCCCAATGCCCCTTGGGAGGACAAGGGAGCGCTACACGACAAACACGCTATAGTTAAATTCAATTAATATCACTAATCCACTTATCATCCTTTAGTCAATATTATTAACATTATGTCCGATAATTATTTACTTTCACTACCACTATATGATCACTATACCATACACTAGCACTTGTTCACTATTGGTTACTGTTTAGGTTACAAATTACATATTACAATACAGAATTAAATGTGCACAACTATACACGCTTTACTTATACAAAACAGAAATTACAATAACATATCATCATTACAATACCATAACCTACTGACAACTCCCAGCTCTTATAGTGGCCTGCAGATATGCCTCCAAACACCATCTCCATGCTATAGACCTACATGGGAGACAAGCACCCGTGCTAAGCGATAACGCTTAGTGGGGATTCACAAAACATATAGACCTCTAACAAAACCACTACATCATACATCCTGCATAACACTAATTCATATACTTATTATGCCTTAACATTTCAATATCAATAGTCCCAAAACAACATATAACTATACCACTACAATGATCATGCTTATTAAACAGGTTCACGTAATAAATGATAACTAACATACCATGAGGCATAGCATTGATATCACTCAATATGGCATAGCCAACAATAGCTTTATTCAATATTAGCACTGTCATGTTACATGTAAATTCAATATTAGCACTAAGTATACAATATCATTCTTTTGGTTGATAGCCTGAGTCATTATACAAAACAACAGAGCATACTTTTACTATATAGTATACCATACAATAGCAATTCAACAATATCTCAATAACATGCCAATATTCAATAATCCATAATATACGATACCAACATTCAATAGTTCACTAGATAGTCAATAATACGATAGCATGCCGATATTCCATAGTTCATATTAAACAAAATATCATACAATACTCAATACACTTTGTCAACAAAAGACTTCACTATCAAGATCACTAGTTCACTTAGCATCACAGAAAGTCATGCAATAACTATAAGTCGATAATCACATGCCCATGCTCAATACCTCAGACTTTACCATGCCAGTAATCACTACACTATGCCAGTGGATGGCTTCAATAACAAGATCACTAGTTCATTTAGCATGGCATGGATATTACACAATCAATAAGAGTAATATTATCAATACATATAAAGAACACAATCATATTATAACACAACATCATAATCAATCATTCACATGCATTTATTCTTAATAGCCTGAATCGTTTTAGAGGTGGATACGGGTACACTATTCAATAAACACTAGAGACCGAGGTCTCGAACACTATATCACTATAGACAGAAGTCTCGAACACTATATCACTGGATACCCGTCGGTATCAATCACTAGACACCCGTCGGTGTCACACTAGCAGCCGCAAATCACTAGCCCTTCATAAGCATGCTTATTTATCCACGACTCGACTACAGGCTTATAAGCGTATTCATTCATTCGTTACACATGTATAATCATGGCATCATTCATTCACATGTCATTGTTCATTCTCATAATATTACTCGCATGCATAAATCCAAGCACATAAGTTACTTACCACATTTAGTTATTTTGCATAGTGATGCAATCAAGTTTAGTTAGGCTAATCATGCATCTCTAGTTCACATTTAGATAAACTCGCATACTGATGCAATCAAGCTTAGTTAGGCTATCATGCATCTATAATTCGCATACTCATCTTAGTTGTATGCATATAAACTTCATTTAACATTAATATAATGCTCATACAATAAGGTCCTCAATCATGGATATAGTTTCATCAAATACACACACATATGTCGATCTATTTGCTAACCTTCACATACTTATATATTGTTACTTATTAGTTAAATTACCAATCTTAATCGTACTCATAAGTTTTTCCCAATGATAACTACTTCTATATTCATTTAATAGCCCTAATCATGCATAATAAGTTGAGGGAAAGATAGGGAACTGATCCATACCAACCATGGGCTCAAAATTAAGAAGAAAAGGCTTTAAACATGTTGTTCTGTCGTGAGGTCGCGACTCTGTTGCGATCGCGACAGTAGCTCCCCTCAGATGCCTTACGAGACTGGTTTTCACTCCAAAATTGCATCTCAAAAACCGACCTCTCAACTTCATTTTTAGGCAAAGCGTCCTTCATAACATTTGTTCCTATATGTCTTATCTTACAAATGGGATAAGTCTCAGGTCATTTGGACTCTTAAATTAAGAGATATACATTAAACACTACAGACTATTCAAATCAACCCGGCTAGACAGAAACATGTCCGTTTATTGCCATTTTTAGGCCTTTTAGGGACAGAATTCATTTATGGTCTCTCTTAGACTTTTAAAGGTATGGAAGTTAGGGTTCCAATGGTGTAACAAACACTCAAATTGGAGTTGTCACACTCTAGTTATGATCAAAACAATACACAGAGGTCTGGTAGGACATAAACAGGATTTTCCCTTAACACTAGGGTTCATACTTGATCACATACAATACTCATGGCAATTCACTTAACACTTCAATACACATCCATTTTGCATTTAATCTATATCAAACATAAATTAACACATATAGTTTCAAAACACATTATACATGCATTAATTCAAATACAATCCCAAACCTCTTGGAGCACTCCTTCCTTACTCTTCTATATCACTTTCTCTTTACCTTTGGCAGCTCTACTTGCCTCTTCAACTCACATACACATACAATACATATAAAATTTCATTAGACTTTACTCATAATCTTAATAATCAAAATCAGAATTAGAAGAAGATGAAGGAGATACACTATATACTACATACCTTTCTAGTCAATACCCTTCTTCTAAACTATCACTATCCACTCTTAGGACTCCATGATCAAAGAACAATTAACAGAGATAGACAAAAGGAAGGTAAACTTTTTGAGAGAGAGGGCCGGATCAAGGGATCAAAATGGCTGAATGAAGGAACAAAAGACAGGTTTACTCACTAATCCACCTCCTGCTTGCATGTAAGTGTGAGGTGTCAAGTTCTCACTCTCCCTACACAAGGTGGCTGGCTCACACACTAACACATGGAGTCCACTAACATCCAGCTAAATCCACTAACATACAGCTGATCCCACTAAGTTTTGATTAACTTAATTAACAGCCATTACACTAATTAATCTTCATTTGCTAGTTAATCATGCAAAGTACAATTCAGCCATTACAATACTTTATTTTTCTTCAATTAAGTCCCTAATTTCACCTTTCTCAATTAGGTCCAATGCTGTAAACCCTAATTATCATGCACACTTTCACACTAATAACACTCATTTCTACTAGGGCACTTTCGGGGTGTTACAGCATGCACACTCATTTATCATCATATAGTCATAATATGCCGTTATATTACATATAAAATCAAAATGCACATATATAAACTCACATGTACCATTCGGCCAAGAGTTTAAAATTCCATATCATGCACTATAATTTCTCTTAATCACTTAATTACACTTATTTCAGGTTATACATGCTTCAAATGTCCATAATATGCCAATATTCATCATATAATTCACTTAAAGTCACATTATACCATTCGGCCATAACACTCACTCATTCATTATGGTTTCTTTTAATTCTTCTTTTCACTCAATCATGCATTACACTTGTTAAACATGTTATAAACATGAATTTCTTGCCTTAAAACCCATTGAAACGTCATGGTTTCTTAAGAATACCATTCGGCCACTATTACACTTTTCATACCACTTCGATTTAATTTCACTTAATCATCTTTATACACTATATTAAGCCCACTAAACATGAATATTAAGTTAGATTTAATTAAACACATCATTATCACATACCTAACCTTAGACATAACCCTAAAATCAACATAAACATTAGGAAATGGGTAGATTTAGTAACCAAAAACCTCTTTTCCAAGCTCTATAGCACTCTAGGGTTGCTTTTCCTTCTTTTAGCTTGAGAAATCTCCTCCTCACCTTAATTTCCTACATGGGCCGAATATAAACATCCTCATAACTTAAAAATCAAGTCTCAAATGTAAAATCTAACATCATAAACGTGTTCTACAGCCCAAAAATCCTCTATAGGGACCAATAAAATAAATTATAAACCCTTGAATCAAAAACCTAAAAACTCACCCTAACCTTTGATCTCTTGATTTCACCCACTTCCAGTGCACCAAATGAACTCCAAACACTGCTATAGGATTGTAAAGGAGCTGAAATTTATTTAGGGAGCTAATATTTGAGAAGAAATTGGAGTAGAAGAGAAGAAAATGTAGGAGAGAAGTGAGAAAAACCATACAGCTTTGAAAGGGAGGAGAGATGCCGACTTTGGATGGATTTCTCTAGAGAAATCCAGCCATTTCTCCCTTTATATTGTCCTCTAATGAATCAAACCGGTCCAACCGAAGTGGTCCAACCAAAATAAACCAAAATTTTGGTTTTTCGGTTCATTTACACTTTTCCAAAGAATCTATATGTTCCTCTCATTATTTTAACTTATAACCAATCCATTGATCTTAAAACATCAAAAATAGGCTCCTTACAAATTTTTAGCTCAATCGGAGTCCATTTGGGCACTAGTTCACTTAAATCGGTCCGATTCGATCCATTTTCCTTCTGCCGTAAAATACAACTCTAAAGCTATCAAAATTCAAAGAATTCACTTCCATTACATTATTTAACACACTAAAATTCTATTGGGCCACATAAGCTTCTCATAACCCCTTAGTCAAATCTCGATCAAACCCCGATTCAAATTGAACCGAACCGGAGGCCAACGTCAGAATGACTTGCGGAGGTCGTTTTAGCTCCGATTTCAGTTTCGATTTCATCACTAGACTCCTTATGACCCAAAGATAATTTTTGGGAAATTAAAATTTTTCGGGCGCCGGATAGTCGGGTTCGCTGTGTAGCCAACCCGGTGTCACCTGACCCGGAATCACTATAATTTTTACATACTTAACACTGAACTCCGACACTGGTAAACTCACTCACTTCATTGTTTGACACTGCGATTATCATGGTAACACTGGAATAATGCACTGACACTTCTAGACCGGTATTTGGGCCATTACAACCGCTTGATAGGCTGCTATCTCCTTAACTTCCTCTTCCATCATGAAATCCTCATCAGGGTTTGGGACCCTTGCCCTTCTTGTCTCAGCAGGCACAGCAGCAGCTTTAGGCTCATTGATAGGTTAGTGTGTAGCATTACCTATAATTGGGGCCTCTTCGTCGATAGGTAGCTCAACTTGCCCCCAAGGAGGGATTACTGGTGGTTGTTAAGCGACAGGTGCTTGTGGAGCCATCGGTGCTTATGGGGCAGGAGGATGAGCAATCCTTTCGGCCATGGTGCCCATCATTTCTAACATCCTCCGCTCAAAATCCTCCAGTCTCCTGGCGAGGTCTTGAGTGGTTAGAGCTCTGGTCTCTTCTGCCATCGAAGATGATTCACTAATTGTTGAGAGTGACTCAGAATCCCAAACAGGCACTAATTCTAGCAATCCAAAGGGCGAGTCTGTCCTCACTAGTCGACCATCAGAAGCTCTAGTCCACTTGGATGAATCTATGGTGGCTGAAAGATTCATATTGTTAGAATGATGCATGGATGACAGGTACAATGCATGATCGTGAGTTGTGTAACATTTCGCAACCACATACGAGCAAGTAGATCCTTCCAACCTTTTTACTCCCACACACAAGGTCAAATAGTCTTTTCTTAGGTGGGCTTAACCCATGGGTCAACGGGGAACCCAATGGGCGTGTATGGTGCATGGTGAAAAACCAGCAGCATAACACTCTTGATTTAAAGCACATGCGCATGGGCTTTGGCCATTATATATCTGGACCTTTTAAACAGACTAAAATGAGCCCACCGGAACATGAAAGCCTTTGATGAGTGCCCAATTAATATATTTAAATTAGTTGGATACATAAGGGCCCACGTAACAAGCATCGTATTAAGGAGCATATTACCTAATGGAAGTTTCTATTTCCATTAAATGAGCTTTGGTCAAAGGTGGTGTTACTTTAGGTCTACCCAAGCATGGTTCCTGCCAACGGGTCTAACTCATCACAAGCGTAGCGACTAATGGGGTCTCCATTTGATATACCATGATGACACGAGGCTTGGGCTGGTGATTATCCTTAGCACTTTCCTACATTGAGTGAACGTAGGGTCATATTTTAGGAACGCACCGGGGTAAAATAGGGACCAACTAATTTAATTCTAAGGCTCTAGTGGATGCAATGCAATTTTGATTAGAAATGGAATTTTTAATTCTTAACAACTCAATTATAATTTTAACTTAAGTCACTTTCAAAGCGAAATTTCGATCATCCCCAGTGGAGTCGCCATTGTGACGCGCGCCGAACCTAGCAAAGGCCCTCTTAGGCGAGACCCACTTTTAGGGCTTGAGGGATTGGTTCGCGTCTTTTGATCTTGGATGTCACGAGACATCTTGGACACCTCCTTCCCAATAGAACATTGGAAAGGATCATCTAGTCTCATGACACCTTTAAGCACCTTTGAGGTATTTTAGAGTCGCCACCCAATTTGAGAGAAATTGGAAAAGGTCATTTAACCTCTATTGGTCTAAAACCAAATCAAAATTCCGTCTCTCATCTCACACGATTATGCATTGAATTTAACGCGCATTGCATGCATGTTGGAAAGCATTTAAATAAAGCGGTAAAGAAATAAATAAATTACACGTAAGAATTGGGACAGAACAATCCCCCAAAATAAGAAAGCATAAAAATAAAGTTTGCCCCAAAATTAACTACAAGGGCCCAAAATGGATAAATAAACACATAAAAAATAATTAAGGTGCATCATACATAAATCGAGAGATTTATTGAATTTTAGAAACATTGGTTCCTTTTTGTTAACTTAAAAAATTAAAAAACTATTTTTGGGCATTGATTGAGAAAATAGGGATGAGTGATCCCATTTTATGAAAATTAGTTCTCCATTTAAAAGTGAGATTTTTTTGGTTAAAATAGGACATTGGTCCATTTTATTAAGAAAAATTCTGAATTATTAATTATTGTAAAAAAGCATGATTTTCTATAATGCGGGGAATTTAAAATACATTTTATATACAACATAAAATAATAAAATAAAATAAATGCAACAATTAAAAATGCAAACCCTAAATTTGAAGGTCTTTGATCTCCCGATTCTCCATCTTGTACGCAAATTTAACTTGCATAGACAAATAAATTTTGAGACAACAAAACAAACAAAAAATGAAATAAAATGTTAGTAAAGTAAATTAAATGAATAATGTATAAACAAACAATTAAAATAAAATACTAATAAATAAACGAATCAAATAAGCCAATAAAAATAATTAAATCTTAACAAATAATTCAATAATAGCATTAATAACTATTAATAGAGATAATTTGAGTAAAAAACCAAAAAATTGACAAAATGAATTAAGACAGAAATTGATAAAGAAAATAGAACAAATCATATTTCATGCATTTTCATCACTACATTCGGGACTTGGGTTAAGTAGGAAAGTAAAAATGTTCGGGCACTTGAAAAATACAAAGGAAAACGTTCGGGTACAGTGTAGGGAGGAAAGAAAAAAATCGAAGGAAGGGGGATACGAAAGGTGCATGACTCGTGCATCCCTACACGAGTCATGCAAGGAGAGCATGACTCGTGTAGGGATGCACGAGTTGTGCATGTCCTTCACGACTCATGCAGGAATGCACGAGTCGTGAAGGTTGCCGAATGGGACACGAGTCGTGCTAGAATGCATGACTCGGACGGGGAGAGCAGGGGAGCATGACATATGAAATGGAACACGACTCAGGCGAAAGACTCACGACTCGTGCTGAAAAGCAAAGACACGACTTCGACGAAGAGCACGACTCGGACAAAAAATCATGACTCGATCAAAAAACCAAAAGCACGACTCAGACTTAAAGCACGATCCGGTCGGACGAAACGCAAATCGAACAAAACAAAGGCAAAATTCGATCGGGCAAACACGACCCTGACCAAACAAAGGCACGATCCGATCGGGAAATGCGATTCGAGCAGAAGAAACACAGGCAAGACTCAAATAAATAAAAAACAGAGATGAACAGAGTAACATTAACAGACTAACAAATATGATAATATACCACCAAAATCAAATGAGAAATAAACAGAGTATGTACAAAGAGAAGAACTAACTGGTAAAGAAAAATGAGGAAGAGAAAGAAAAAGGAAAAGAAAGAAAGAAAAGAAAGAAAAAGATGGTTATCCTAGTATTTACCCTCAGATATGATTTTTGACCTGCAAATGAAGAAGTGTTGTTCCCTTGGTTGATTTCTTTGAAAATAGATCAAAACAGAGAATGAGAAAAGCTTTAAATGAGAGTTACATTGAAGGAAGAAATGCAAGACTATTGAATCTCAAATGTCAGGAATTAATTTCCTGGGTTCAAGAGCAATCTCAGAATACTTTGGGAACCAAAAATCACTTTCTTACTCTCAAAGCTCTTCTCTATATGTTTTCTTTCGACGTTTTCAAAATAACCTCTCCCTCTCCTATTCTTTTATTTTTCCTGTTATATGTGCAGTGAAAAACTAGGGTTTCTCTAGGTAGATCCCTTTTAAAACCCTTGATTCCCTTTTCCAAATCAGACATGCAGCCTGTCTTTTCCAACCAAATCCCGGCAATAATGAAAAAGGAGAGCTGGGGCAGAAATGCGCGTGAGGTAGCCTCTCACTAACGTGAGGCTTCATCTCACGTTAGTGAGATGGGTCTCACTACACAGGCCCCCAAAATATTTTTTTTAATTTTAAAAAATGAAAAGCACTTTTTTTTTTTTGAGGAAATCATCACTTCTATTTGTCTTTTGCCTGTGAACAGGCATCATTCTCATCATTGGGTAACTTCGGTCTGGGCTGCGTCAGGACCCCGTTGTCTAGACCGGCCATTCTCCCTAGTTCCAATTTCTATTCTGTTCTTTCTTTCTTTCTCATTTCTTGCTTCTTCTTCTTCTTCGTTTGAATTTCAAGAGCTTTGGATTGGTTTAAAGAGGTCAAGTGATAAGTTGGAAAGCTATGGATAAGATAAAAGACAAGGCAAAGACAAGATTTGAGCTAGAAGAGGAGTTGGTCAAGATGCTCTTTTTGAGGTTTGGGATTGTACTTGATTTTTTAATTAGATGCATGTTTGATTAAATGGGGGAAATTCTGGGTTTTAAGGAGTTAAGTAACTCTTCTAGCTATTAATTTACACATGGGTCAATATTGATGAGTTGATGAAGTCTTGTTAAGATATACCATGTTTTGATTCTTGCATGATGATTTTGTGTTGTTACAAATTGTGTATGAGGAAGATATTCATATGTGATTATTGTTAGAGGGCCATTTTGGCTAGATTTGGTGTTTGATTGATGATTTATAAGTCATGAATATAGGAAAGTGTTTGATAGAGGTATGTGGAGTTGGGAGTTTGAACATGAAGTTCAGGCTCTATCACGAGCGCGACAAGGGTCGCAAGCAAGACAGAGGGCTCCATCGGGCAAAGTTCTTAGACTATGTTCTGTCACGAGTGTGAGCTTCATCCTGGGCATGACAAAGGTGATTTGGGCATTCTACCATGAGTGCGACATCTGCCGCGAGCGTGATAGCAGAGTGTATGGGGTTCTATCACGAGTGCGACATATTTGAGTTATGCATGATTCTTTATTTAATCTGAATTATGTGAAATATGGTACTAGCTTATGAATTACCTTGCATATGGAATCTATAAATGCGATAATTTAAGAGAGAAAAATGACATGTTTGATGAGTTTGGGTATGCTTAGTGTACAACAAGAATTTAAGATATTTTTATTTACCATGCGAATATGTTGATTAAATATGAGCATGTCAAATAGATATTGTTTGGGCATGACTGATAAACAAATATGCATGTATGCTCATGGTTTGTATAGCTAATATATGATTTGAGTTGAATGTACAGTGGTTTGATAAGATAACCAAGTAAGTGTTATGTATATGAATAGTGAATGAAGTCTATATTAAGCCTGAATTAGTCAAAGTAGTTGATAGATAGGCATGGCTATAAAGGGTTAGAGTTTTGCAGCTGCCAGAGTAGCACCGTTTGGTGTCTAGAGTTTGTACCTTTCGGTATCCCGAGATTGTCACTGTTTGGTGTCCAAAGTTTGTTACCTTTTGGTATTTAGAGATTTGAGACCTCGGCCTCCAGATGTTTAATACTACTTGTTAGTATCCAGAGTACCTTTATCCACCATCGATGTGAATTCAGGTTAGTGTATGTTCATAAATGTATAAGAAATGCAATGGTATGTTTACTTGTATATGAATGTATATAAGATGTAGTAGTATGTTATCGTTTATCGTATATGATAATTGTTAAACTAGAGATTATATGCATGTTGAAGTGAACGTAAATGATATAGAGATGATAATAATGTGCTCGTTTTGGTGTGTTGGCTAATGAATGTTATTATGTGATAAGCATGATTATTATGGATATGCATATTGTGTGATGTTTGTGACTTCATTAGAAGTCTATTTGCTTTTGTTTATCCCCATTAAGCCTTCGCTCAGCACGGGTGTTTTCCTGTGTAGGTATGCATGTTCGGTATAGAGAGTTGTGCATCTACAGGCCATTAAAATTAAGCTTGGAGTTTCTTTTCATATACGATAGGATTCTTTTTTTATTGATTAGTATAGTGATATGTAAAGAATTTTGTATATTAAGTGTAAATGTTTTAAAAGAGTATGTTCTTGTAATGTAAGGAAGATATTGATATTCTGCTAAATAAATAACTAAAGTTTGTATAAGCATGTTCATCTAGTTTTAACAATAATATTTTTGGTTATTAATAGCTTAACCAATTTGATTGTGTTTATTTGATTTGTATTGTATGGTCGGTGTGTTTGTGTGCGTCCCTTGTATCCTCTAGGGTGTATTGGGGTGTCACAATTGCAATTTTGGGCCATTATAATTAATTTATTTTTTTTAGCGATGGATGTTCATTTCTATAGCAATTAATGCCACATTTTTTTGTTGTCATATTTAGCGACGGTTTAATTCTTTCGTCACTAAAAAAGGCCTGTAAAAAATGGAACGAATATTTGCCTCATTTTTTAGCGAGGAAAATTAATTTTCGTTGCTATTTTGCTATGAAAATTATTTTTTTGTTGCTATTTTCATTGCTATATTTCCATCGCTATTTTTTCATTTTTTTGTCGTGAGGGATTATCTATAACAAGTGATGGAGCTATTGTAGCTAAGTTGAGGCTTAAACCAAACTAGTTATAGCAAGTCAAGGAAGCACAGAAGTGAGATGAAAAGCTAGTCACCATTCTTAAACAAATCCAAGAGGGAAAGGATAGTGAATATACAATGAAAGAGGATGGCTACTTGTATTACAAAGATAGAATCGGTGTTTCTAATGATGATGAGCTGGAAAAGAACATAATGAAGGAAGCCTATAGCAGTTCATATGTTATGCACCCAAGAAGCATTAAATGTACCAAGACTTGAAGACACATTATTGGTGGCCAGGTATGATGAGAGACATTGCATGCTATGTTACCAAATGTCTTATATGCTAACAAGTAAAAGAAAAATATCAAGTTCCATTGGGTTTACTTAAACAATATCAGTACTCGAGTGGAAATGAAATCGAATCACGATGGATTTTGTGGCTAGATTGCATTAAACTAGGAAGAAGTATAATGCCATATGGGTGATTGTAGATATATTAACTAAGTCAACTCACTTATTGCCTATTAGAATTGACTACCAACTCCTAAAGTTAGCATAATTGTTAAGATAGTAAGATTGCATGGAGTACCATCTTTCATCATATCCGATCGAGATCCAAATTCACTTTAAGATTTTAGAAGAAATTACATGAGGCCTTGGGTACTAAGCAGAATTTTAGTACAGCTTTTCATCGTCACACTGATGGATAATTAGAAAGAGCAATTCAGATAATCTTTAATGGTTACAAATGAATATGTGACTGTCACACCCCATTTGCCCCCTAGTAGTATGAGCCATTTGTGTGATCCATTGTATGTGTATGCATTGGGTGTATTTTGGCATGTCATAAGGGTATTTTGGGTAAATTGTATGTTTGTGGGTTTAATGTAGTGTGGGTGCACATATTGTGATAGGGTGTGAATTAGTTGGGTTGTGATTGGGTGTGCTTGAGCATACCATAGTAGGATGTGTTTGTGGGGTTAGGGTTGTGCTTGTGTGTGTGTGCTCACACATTTGTATGGTGTTGTAAGTGGGGATTGCATTGTGTATGTGCAATGTATGTTGTTAGGGTGTGAGTTATTAAAACCCACCAATCATGTTGTGCCATGTGGAAAGGGGAATAGTGGGGGTTGGATAATTGAGGAAAGAGAAGGGGAAGTTCATTCCTGTTCTCCCCTTCTCTTCTCTCTTTTGCCTTCCTTTCTACTCCCTCTTCCTCTTCCTTTCTTTGGCTAACTCCTTGTTGGTTAGATTTGGTGGATTTTGATAATTCTTAGAAGTAATTGGTGAGTTTTCTGCATTTCCATTTTGTTCTTCTTCTTCTTCATATTTTCTGGGTTTAGATTTAATCTAGGGTTTGTATTTTGTGTGTTTTGTTAGGTTGTTGTTAGTTGAGCCTCCTCGTGAGCCTAAAGGCAAGGAGAAGGCATCGGGAAGTGGTGCTCACTAATTAGGAGCTAAGGATATTCAGGTTTGGGAGTTTTGTGATTTTTCATTTTTGTGGTTGTTGCCCTTTTGATGAAATTTCTAGAAAAATATAGCGATCTTGATGTGTATTGTAGTTTAAATGTTATGGGTTTTGATTTAGATGTGTTAAAAAGGCTTGAATGTGGTTTAATGAACTTAATTGTGTTCTTGAGTGAGATGATGATGAATAGTGCTGATATTTCAACTTGTGTAAATTGATGTTGTTATTGGCATGATTTAATTGGAATTCTTGGTATAGATGTTGTATTTTATGTTGTTAATGATATGTGGGTGGCTGGAGATGAGGTAAGTTGATGTTTTGATGTTTGGTTTGAGATTTGGGTGTTGTGAAATTGGATTTTATGCAGATTTCTCGTGTAAGGGCTAGAATTCACGACTCTGTCGCGAGCGCGACAGAGCCCGGTGAAAGCAGCCCTCGCATGTGTCCGAGCTCTCCGCCGAGCTGTGCAGCGAAGCCTCTGTCGCGAGCGCGACAGAGATCTCAACTGTCGATCTGTTAGGCGATCTGTTCTGGGCCAGCTGCTCACTGTCGCGAGAGCGATAGTGAGGTGTCCTTGCTCCCTCACGAGATTGCGACGGGTGTCGTGGTCGCGCCTCGGCGCAAGCCCGCCTCTGTCGCTAGCGCGACAGTGCCTTTTTCCTGCCCTATTTTTTTGATTTTGCCTTCTCTTCTAAAATAAATTTCAAATGGTTTCTTCATGAGTTTTACCCCTGTATGCGATATAAGATGCTTATTTATATGTGCGATATGATGAATCTTTCATGATAAGTGATATGTTACGATTTAGAACCTGAATTGTATTACGTATGACCTGCGAGAGTCAGTCTAGTGGATAGTTAGGCATGCCTAGTAGAGTCTTTTAGCTGCAGCCTCAGTTTTGTTTGTACCCCGATCAGGTCCCCGTTTGGTTCCTCGTGAACCCCTCAGTATTTGGATCTTGTTTAAGGTCCCCTCCGTAAAATTATTTGAATATGATAAATAAATGGTTTCTTGATTCGTACCCGTAAGGTACTGTCTGTATTCAATTCGTACCCATAAGGTACTGTCTGTTTACTCGTTATCCACTATTGTGAGTCAGTAGGTGCTCTGTTTGCTTTGGTTTGCTTTGATTTGATTATCAGAATGTGATATCCGAATGAGCATAATGATCAGTTTATATGCATAAGAATGTGGACATGTGCTATTGAAAGTATGGCTTTAGCATGCAAGCATGTTTGTATATATATGTATATGTTATATTATGAAAATCTGCATGTACGATTATGAATGTGTTTTGCTTTGACAACCATTGTGAATGGCTGTCCATATCACTTGTGTGTTTCCCCACTAAGCATTTATCGCTTAGCACGGTGTTTTTACCCGTGCAGTTGCGAAAGGTGCTGTGTTTTGGGAGAGTCGCCGCCAGTCAAGCCAACACAGAAGGGATTAGTGTAGGGCTTATTTTGTAGCAGTTATGATGATCCTTTTGTAATAGAACTCTCTTGTATCAGTGATTTGTATAGCTTTCGCATGTGTATATTTTTGGGTATGTAATTCTTTTGTATCAGCAAGTTTGATCAGAACATTATTGTAATAGATGTTGTTATATTAATGTATGATCAGCTGTTGCTCCTATTGTTTCGCAAGGTTTTTAATTACCTCGTATCTATGTATGTATATTATGAATGAATGCATTTTTTTTTTTGTATTATATCCACATGGTGGCACCCTGACTCGTACGACATCTCACTCCTTATCGGATGGGATAGCCTATGTATGGGTAGGGGGTGTTACAGTTTTTGGTATCAGAGCCTAGGTTTAGTCATTTCTGGGTGATGTGTTGTTGTTGTTTGTAGATGTGCATAGTATATGTCTAGGACTGTGTTGGCTGATGCGGTTGTCCTCTTGTTTGTTTTAGATGGATTCCAATTTTATTCGAGGGTCACTTGAGGAGTCCATTGAGAGGGTGAATCCTCAAGCTGCTGATCCTTCGGCCTTTGGGTCGGCTCAACCTGCTAGGGTCCAGCCCGAGGCTACAGCCATGCCCTTTGAAGCTATGCTTAAGCTATCTCAGGATATGGCTCGAGTCTTGGAACGAGTGACAACCCCTAAGGCCCCGACTGAGTGTTTGAGAAGAGCTGGTGCAGAAGATTTCAATGGAACGGGGCTAGATGAGTCAGAATTGGCTGAGAAGTGGTTAGATAAGGTGAAGCGTGCTTTGACAGAGGTGCGGTGTCCTCCTGACCAGCAAGTAGAGTGTGCTGTGGCTTTGCGGCAAGGGTCTGCATATATGGTGGGAGTTGGTTTGTAGGCATCCTCAGTTGCCTGATCCGGTTACATGGGACTTCTTTGTAAGAGAGTTCACGAACAAGTATGTGACTCAGACATATAAAGATGCTAGGTGGGCACAGTTTCTGAGTTTGAAGCAGAGGGCTATATCGGTCTCGGAGTTTGAGAAGGAGTTCAACCGGTTGGCTAGGTATGCTCCTGAAGGTATTTTGACAGATGAGTTCCGAATTAGGCATTTCGAGGCCAGGTTGAATGAGTCCTTGAGAGCCATGTTGATCTCTTTGATGAGTACTCCAGGAGTGAGTTACTATCAGATTGTGCAAGCTGCTGTTAGGGCAGAGAGGTCAGAATCAGTGTTGAGAGAGAGAGCCCAGAGAAGGTTCATCTTCTTCATCCTCGGGTAAGAGATCAAGGAACCCGCAGGATGAGTCATCATCTGGTCCGACTACTATAGGTAGAAGACAAGGTTCAGTAGCAGTGTCTGGTTCTGGTAGAGGTGGTGCTGGTGGTAGAACAGAGTCGATGCCCATATGTTCGCATTGTAGTAAGCCTCATCGGGGTGAGTGTAGGTGGCTCACTGGTGGGTGTTTCAAATGTGGGAGCACTGAGCACTTTTTGGCCAACTGTCCGAGGTTGAATGAGGATTTGGGTGATCAGAGAGAGGCCAGTAGAGTTGGTTCGAATGCCACACATGCTACCCATGGTAGAGGCAGAGGTAGGGGTCGAGGTGGTCGACCTAGAGAGAGTGTTGTATCTGAGTCAGTTAAGCGCCAGTTTCCAGTTCCAGCCAGAGCTTATGCTGTCAGAGCCAGAGAGGAGCAGCATGCGCCCGATGTGATTGCTGGTAAGTTCCTACTCCATGACACTGAATTGTATGCTCTAATTGACCCTTGTTCCACACACTCATATTTGTGCACGGATAAGATTGTTGATAAGTTGCATGCAGTAGATCAGTTAGATTATGAGATATGTGTGACCAGTCCATTATGGCATAGTGTCAATGTGAGTAGAGTCTATAGGAATTATCCCCTGGTGGTTGAGGGAGCTGTTTTTCTGGCGGATCTGATTGAGTTGCCTTTCAGAGAGTTTGATTTGATTTTGGGAATGGATTGGTTGGGTAAGCATCAGGCTTTTATCGATTGTCATAGGAAGACAGTTGTTCTTCGAGTTAGAGATCGGCCTTCTGTATTTGTGAAGGGTTTGGGTACTAGTTCCTTGAATAATGTGATCTCTATAATGTAAGCTAAGGGTTGTGAGGCTTTTCTGGCAGTGGTGTTGGACTCTAAGAGAGATCAAGTTAGGATTGAGGATATCCCCGTTGTGCGGGAGTTGGGTGATGTGTTTCCGAGCGAGTTGCCGGGTTTGCCTCCTGAGAAGGAAGTGGAGTTGTCCATAGAGATTATGCCGGGTGCTACGCCCATTTCTAGATCACCTTATCGGATGGCTCCTGTAGAGTTGTGAGAACTCAAAACTCAGCTACAAGAGCTATTGGATAAGGGGTTTATTAGACCCAGCATATCTCCATGGGGAGCTCCGGTTCTATTTATTAAGAAGAAGGATGGTTTGTTGAGGATGTGCATCGACTATAGGCAAATTAATAAGGTCACAGTGAAGAACAAGTGCATATGAGAAGCTATTAGATGTACATAGATATGCTAGAGATATGACATTATGTTTATACGTATACGAATTTACATGAGAGGCAATGATAATATTTTAAGTGTTGATTCTAATAATAGAAAAGTTAAAAGAACATGAACATGAAATAGGATATATAAAAGTTATAGATATGTTAAAAGTATGGTTGATAGTATACTTAAATGTATATAAGTGGATATGATACGCAATGATAAGGTATTATATGTTATATGAGTTGATAGTTAGAGTTAGATGAATATGAACATGATATATGTTACATGAAATTGTAGACATGTTCAAAGTATGTTGATGATAGATGGTTGTGACTTCATCAGAAGTCTATTACTTGTGTTATCCCCACTAAGCGTTATCGCTTAGCACGGATGTTTTTCCTGTGTAGGTCACAGGTTCAGGAGGAGGTGGACATCTGCAGGGTTATAGCCACTAGGAGTATAAGTTGAAGTTTTTTTGTATTAGTGATACATTACTTTTGTATAGTTCAGCATATGTAAATGTATAGCATTTTTGTATATGATATGTAAAAGTTATAGTAAATGAATGTTCTTGTAAGTTATAAAGAACAGCAATATTTTGCAATGTAAATGCCTATAAGAGATTTGTTTTTAAGCATGTTGTAGTTTGTATGTTGAGATGATAATACACTGCATATGTTCAAGTATGATTACAATTTTCGCTTTAGCATAATTGTTTTGTATGTATATATGTGTGTGGCGACCTGATATCCTCCCAAGGGGTATTGGGGCGTTACAAGTTGTGGTGTCAGAGCATAGGTAGATAGTTTAGGACGATAAGATATTAGAGTATTGATTAGATGTATGTGAGTTTGTCTAGAGTCGTGGCCTAATGCAGATCTTGTCTTGTGTAGAGAGTAGATGGAATCAGATTCGAGCGAGAATGTGGGAGAGATGATGGGAAGTGTAAATCCGGTTAGAGTTTATCCACCTGTACCTAAGAGCCTCCAGCTGAAGGTCTCGGTCCAGCTCAGGACAATCCGACACTAGTGTAAGGGTTGATGCAGTTTATAGATAGACTGATTGCTCCTAAGGCTCCTTCGGATCTCATTAAAAAGAGAGGAGCAGAAGAGTTTTGTGGGACTACTTTGGGTCATTTGGATGTGGCTGAGTTTTGGTTCGAAAAGATGAAAAGGATACTGCAAGAAAAAATTTGTGCTCAGGACCAGCGAGTGACTTGTGTAGTGTCATTACTGTAAGGTCCAGCCTATGACTGGTGGAAACTGGTGCTTCGGAATCCCCAGCGACCAGTTGAGTTTACGTGGAACTTCTTTGCCTAAGAATTTGAGAAAAAGTATATCACCAAAGCGTATAAAAAAGCAAAATGGAAGGTGTTTGTAAGTCTGAAACAAAGAAGTATGACAATAAGAGAATATGAGAAGGAATTTAGTCGACTAAGTAAGTATGTGCTAAATACACTGCTAACAGAAGACTTCAGATGTCGACAGTTTGAGGACAGATTAAGAGAGTTTATTAGAGGACCTCTATCAGCAATGGCTGTTATGCAGTCGGCTAATTATTATCAGTTAGTTTTGGCTGCTATGAAATTGGAAGATGCTGAATTGGTAAAGCAAAGGAAAGAGCAGAACAGGAAAGTATCAGGAAATGATAGAGTTAGTAACAAGAACGCTAGAGTAGTTGTAAGTGGACAAGATACTAGAGGTTCGATTCGAGAGCCTGCATCGAAGGCTAGTGTTATACAAAATTTCAGTAGAGGTAGCACAATAGCTAAGTGTGGACATTGTCAAAGGAATCATTGGGGTACATACCGGAAGCTCACGGGAGCATGCTTCAAGTGTGGCGGTATAGACCACATGTTTGCTAACTGCCCGGAGATTAAAGAGAGTATGGGTTCACAAGTGAGTAAAGGAAATGTGAATGTGTCCGGATCAGTCAGAAGTGGTAGAGGAAGAGGTGGAGCCGCTCAAGTACTATCGAAAACAGTAGAGAGGCCCATTGCTCCTAGCAGTCCGAGTCAGGTCTTTGCTATGATCGGGGAAGAGATCTATGATCCTACCGGTCCGTCTGGCAAGTTTTGCATTTCTGTATTAATTGGAATGATTTTCGGTTTATAACTGTGGAAATTTCGAGGATGAAATTTCTTAAGGAGGTGAGAGTTGTAATGGCCCAAATTGTACCCTAGAAGGATTGTGGTATCAACTGCATAATACGGTATAAGATGATTGGAATAAGTATAAGATTATGAGTAAGTAGGGATGTAATTGAAAGAAAAGTTGAGAACTTGAAACACATAACTTTAAGGGAGGGATTAATTGGCTATTTCCTAAGGATTAAGGTGGATATTTTTAGGTGGAAGTGAGTGCATTCCACGTGTGGAATGCACCTCTTGCGAACACCCACTTTGCATGCACATATAACGGTTTAGGAGACAGATTAAAGAGGCAGAATTTTCTCTTTTGCATGTTGATCCGGCTCTCCACAGTTGCGCTCTCCTTCTCTTTCTTCTTCCTTTCTTTTACTTCTTTGCATATTTGATTTTCAAGAGTTGGTTGGGTTTGAAGTGATTTCAGTGACAAGCTAAAAAGGTAAGTTTGGATTGGAATTTGATGTCTTCTTCTTCCTCTTCTACTCATTACTATTTTGTTGGATTTTTAGTTTGGTTTGATAAATGGATTAATAGTATGTGTTTTGATTTGTTGTGCAAGAAAAATTGGATAAGAGGAAGGCTAAAGGCAAGGAGAAGGTCTAGCTAGTGAGAGGGTGCAGTAAGCTTCTTGTTGAGAGGTTTGGGATATATGTGTTAATCTTGCTTAAGTGATGTGCATGTGTTGCTTAGTTTGGAACTAAAGTGTATAATTGATGTATGAATGTGTGGTTTGAGAAATTGAGTGTGATTATGGGATATTTGATGGAAAGCACAACTGAAGTGTGTAATTGATGGGTGATGGATTATTGAATATTGGAATAGCCATGAGCATGGAATGTGAACAAGCTTTACCCCTAGTTTAGAAGATGTGAATCATAATTAGTGTGATTATTAGCATGTTAATTGTATGTAGACATATGAACTAAACGCATATTATATAGTTATAAGTGTATGTGGATTGTGTTATTGTGTTGGTGTTAAATTGAAAAGCATGTTCATGATATGTATAGAGAGGATTATCAGTGTGCTGTTGAGCACAGCTGTGTTTTGGCAAAATACAGATGTGTATTGGCATTTTTGCATAGGTCACGGTGACAAGCAATCTGGTTGCCACCGTGAGATATGCAAGGATTGCATTATGTCCGGATGATTTTGGAATGTTACAGTGACAAGCATTTTGGTTGCCACCGTGAGATACCCTAATTTCCATTCTGCCTGGATTCTGGTAGTATGTCACGGTCCCAATCAAAGTGATTGCCACCGTGAGGTACTCTCAAATGCATTCTATTTTGGTAATTCTTAGCATGTCACGGTCACAACCAAATAGTTGCCACCGTGAGGTATCTTCAACATGGGAATTTCCTTGTTGTGCATTATCAAATGTTAATCACAAAAGTTAGTGGGATTCTTAATGAGGTTAATGATTCTAATTAAGGATCCTAAGCATGATGAATCATGTTTGCTTATGTGAATAAATATGTGTAAACGATAAGTATCAACATGTGTAAGTGATGTGTAAGCCTTAGCAATGTATAGTGGATAGAATATACGAATTTTATGTTGTATTGGGCTATAAGATACATGTCTACAAGGAATGAGAATGTAAATGAGTATATGCATATAACTTGACATGAATAACTGTTATAAGCTTGAGATGTTCATAGAAGTGGATAGATGGGCATGCCTATAAAGGGTTAGATGTATAGCCGCTGCTAGATGTTTGGCACCGACGGGTGTTTAGATGTTTGATACCTTTGGTATCTATATGAATTGAGACTCCGGTCTCCAGATAATTTGAGACTTTTGTCTCCAGATGTTCGATACTATTTACCAGTATTTAGATGTTTACCCGTATCCACTTACATTATGCGTCAGGCTATTAATTGTTGCAATATGCATATGAGATGTTACTATATGTAAATAATTTACAGGAAATGCCAAAAGAAGTATGTGACTATTGAACTAGAGGCTAATATGAGTTTACAAGTGCATATGAGAAGCTATTAGATGTACATATATATGCTAGAGATACGACATTATGTTTATACGTATATGAATGTACATGAGAGGCAATGACAATGTTTTACGTGTTGATTGTAGTAATAGAAAAGTTAAAAGAACATGAACATGAAATAGGATATATAAAAGTTATAGATACATTAAAAGTATGGTTGATAGTATGCTCAAATGTATATAAGTGGATATGATACGCAATGATAAGGTATTATATGTTATATGAGTTGATAGTTAGAGTTAGATGAATATGAACATGATATATGTTACATGAAATTGTAGATATGTTCAAAGTATGTTGATGATTGATGCTCGTGACTTCGTCAGAAGTCTATTACTTGTGTTATCCCCACTAAGCGTTATTGCTTAGCACTAGTGTTTTTCCCGTGTAGATCATAGGTTCAGGAGGAGGTGGACATCTGCAGGGTTGTGGCCACTAGGAGTTTAAGTTGAAGTCTTTTTGTGTTAGTGATACAGTACTTTTGTATAGTTCAACATATGTAAATGTATAGCATTTTTGTATATGATATGTAAACGTTATAGTAAATGAATGTTCTTTTATGGTATAAAGAACAACAATATTTTGTAATGTAAATGGCTATAAGGGATTTGTTTTTAAGCATGTTTTAGTTTGTGTGTTGTGATGATAGTCCATTGCGTATCTTCAAGTATGATTACAATTTTTGCTTCCGCATAATTGTTTTGTATGTGTATGCATGTGTGGCGACCTGATATCCTCCCAAGGGGTATTGGGGCGATACAAGTTGTGGTATCAGAGCATTGGTAGATAGTTTAGGACGATAAGATGTTAGAGTATTGATTAGATGTATGTGAGTTTGTCTAGAGTCATGGCCTAATGCAGATGTTGTCTTGTGTCGAGAGTAGATGGAATTAGATCCAAGTGAGGATGTAGGAGAGATGACGGGAAGTGTAAATCTGGTTACAGTTGATCCGCCTATACCTTAGCGGCCTCTAGCTGAAGGTCCGCATCCAGCTCAGGACAATCCGAGAATAGTGCTTTATAGATAGACTGATTGCTCCTAAGGCTACTTTAGATCTCATTAGAAAGAGAGGAGCAAAAGAGTTTTGTGGAACTACTTCGGATTAGTCGGATGTGGCTGAGTTTTGGTTGGAAAAGGCGAAAAGGATACTACAAGAAACTAATTGTCCTCAGGATCAGCGAGTGACTTGTGCAGTGTCATTACTGCAAGGTCCAGCCTATAACTGGTGGAAACTGGTGCTTAAAAATCCCCAACGACTAGTTGTGTTGACGTGGAACTTCTTTGCCCAAGAATTTGAGAAAAAGTATGTCACCAAATCGTATAGAGAAGCAAAATGGAAGGAGTTTGTGAGTCCGAAACAAAGAAGTATGATAATAGGAGAATATGAGAAGGAATTTAGTCGACTGAGTAAGTATGTGCAAAATGCACTGCTAATAGAAGACTTCAGATGTCGACAGTTTGAGGACAGATTAAGAGAGTCTATTAGAGGACCTCTATCAGCGATGGCTGTTATGCAGTTGATGAATTATTATCAGTTAGTTTTGGCTGCTATGAAATTGGAAGATGCTGAATTGGTAAAGCAAAGGAAAGAGTAGAAGAGGAAAGTATCAGGAAATGATAAAGTTAGTAGCAAGAAGGCTCGAGGATTTATAAGTGGATAAGATACTAAAGGCTCGATTTGAGAGCCTGCATGGAAGGCTAGTGTTGTGCCACCTTCCAGTAGAGGTAGCACAATACATAAGTGTGAACATTGTCAAAGGAATCATCGGGGTACATGTAGGAAGCTCATGGGAGCTTGTTTCAAGTGTGGCGTTATGGACCACATGTTTGCTAACTGCCCGAAGATTAAAGAGAGTATGGCATCACAAGTGAGTAAAGGAAATGTGAATGTGTTTGGATTAGTCAGAAGTGGTAGAGGACGAGGTAGAGCAGCTTAAGTACTTTCGAAAATAGTAGAGAGGCTCGTTGCTCCTAGCGGTCCGGGTCAGGTCTTTGCTATGATCGGGGAAGAAGATCGATGATCTTGCCAGTCCATCTGGTAAGTTTTACATTTATGTATTGACTGGAATGATTTTCTGTTTATTACTGTGGAAATTTCGAGGACGAAATTTCTTAAGGAGGTGAGAGTTGTAATAGCCCAAATTGTACCCTAGTAGGATTGTGGTGTCAATTGCATAATATGGTACAAGATGATTGGAATAAGTATAAGATTATGAGTAAGTAGGGATGTAATTAAAAGAAAAGTTGAGAACTTGAAACACATAACTTTAAGTGAGGGATTAATTGGCTATTTCCCAAGGATTAAGGTGGATATTTTGAGGTGGAAGTGAGTGCATTCCACGTGTGGAATGCACCTCTTGCCAACACCCTCTTTGCATGCACATATAAAGGTTTAGGAGAGAGATTAAAGAGGCAGAATTATCTCTTTTGCATGTTGATCCTTCTCCCCATAGCTGCCCTCTTCTTCTCTTTGTTCTTCTTTTCTTTTACTTCTTTGCATGTTTAATTTGCAAGAGTTGGTTGGGTTTGAAGTGATTTCCATCAGAAACTAAGAAGGTAAGTTTGGATTGAAATTTGATGTATTCTTCTTCCTCTTCTACTCATTTCTATTTCGTTGGATTTTTAGTTTGGCTTGATAAATGGATTAAGAGTATGTGTTTTGATTTATTGTGCAAGAAGAATTGGATAAGAGGAAGGCTAAAGGCAAGGAGAAGGTCTAGCTAGTGAGAGGGTTCAGCAAGCTGCTTGTTGAGAGGTTTGGGATATATGTGTCATGTGTTAATCTTGCTTAAGTGATGTGCATGTGTTGCTTAGTTTGGAATTAAAATGTATAATTGATATATGAATGTGTGGTTTGAGAAATTGAGTGTGATTATGGGATATTTGATGAAAAGCATAATTGAAGTGTGTAATTGATGGGTGATGGGTTATTGAGTATTGGAATAGCCATGAGAATGGAATGTGAACAAGCATTAACCCAAGTTTAGAAGATGCGAATGATAATTAGTGTGATTAATGGCATGTTAATTGTATATAGACATATGAACTAAGGGCATATTGTACAGTTATAAGTGTATGTGGATTGTGTTATTGTGTTGGTGTTAAATTGAAAGGCATGTTCATGATATGTATAGAGAGGATTGTAAGTGTGTTGTTGAGAATAGCTGTGTTTTGGTAAAACACAGATGTACATTGGCATTTTTGCATAGGTCACGGTGACAAGCAATCTGGTTGCCACCGTGAGATATGCAAGGATTGCATTCTGTCCGGATGATTTTTTTATGTTACAGTGACAGGCATTTTGGTTGCCACTATGAGATACCCTGATTTGCATTCTGCTTGGATTCTGGTAGTATGTCACGGTCACAATCAAAGTGATTGTCACCGTGAGGTACTCTAAAATGAATTCTGTTTTTGTAATTCTTAGCATGTCACGGTCACAACCAAATAGTTGCCACCGTGAGGTATCTTCAACATGTGAATTTCCATGTTTAGCATTATCAAATGTTAATCGCAAAGGTTACTGTGATTTTTAATGAGTTTAATGATTCTAATTAAGCATCATAAGCATGATGAATGATGTTTGCTTGTGTGAATAAATATGTGTAAACGATAAGTATGAACATGTGTAGGTGATCTGTAAGCCTTGGCAATGTATAGTGCATAGAATATATGAATTTTATGTTGCATTGGGCTATAAGACACATGTGTACAAGGAATGAGAATGTAAATGAGTATATGCATATAACTTGACAAGAATAACTGTTAATAGCTTGAGATATTCATAGAAGTGGATAGATAGGCATGCCAATAAAGATGTATTGCAGCTGCTAGGTATTTGGCACCGACGGGTGTCTAGATGTTTGATACCTTTTGTATCTAGATGAATTGAGACTCCGGTCTACAGATGATTTGAGACTTCTATCTCCAGATGTTCGATATTGTTTACCAGTCTTTAGATGTTTACCCGTATCCACTTACGTTATAAGTCAGGCTATTAATTATTGCAATATGTATACGAGATGTTACTATATGTAAGTGATTTACAGGAAATGCTAAACAAAGTACGTGACTATTGTACCAGAGGCCAATATGAGTTTACAAGTGCATATGAGAAGCTATTAGATGTACATGCATATGGTAGAGATATGACATTATGTTTATATGTATACGAATGCACATGAGAGGCAATGACAATGTTTTACGTGTTGATTGTAATAATAGAAAAGTTAAAAGAACATGAACATGAAATAGGATTTATAAAAGTTATAGATACGTTACAAGTATGGTTGATAGTATGCTCAAATGTGTATAAGTGGATATGATACGCAATGATATGGTATTACATGTTATATGAGTTGATAGTTAGAGTTAGATGAATATGAACATGATATATGTTACATGAAATTGTAGATATGTTCAAAGCATGTTGATGATTGATGCTTGTGACTTCGTCAGAAGTCTATTACTTGTGTTATCCCCACTAAGCGTTATCGCTTAGCACAGGTGTTTTTCTAGTTTAGGCCACAGGTTCAGTAGGAGGTGGACATCTGCAGGGTCATGGACACTAGGAGTATAAGTTGAAGTCTTTTTGTATTAGTGATACAATACTTTTGTGATGGAATCGAATCCGAGTGAGAATGTAGGAGAGATGACGGGAAGTGTAAATCCGGTTAGAGTTGATCTGCCTGTACCTGAGCGACCTCCAGCTAAAGCTCTGGGTCTAGCTTAGGACAATCTGACAATAGTGCAAGGGTTGATGCAGTTTATAGATAGACTGATTGCTCCTAAGGCTCATTCAGATCTCATTTGAAAGAGAGGAGCAGAAGAGTTTTGTGGGACTACTTTGGATTAGTCGGATGTGGCCGAGTTTTGGTTGGAAAAGACAAAAAGCATATTGCAAGAAACTAATTGTCCTGAGGATCATCGAGTGACTTGTGCAGTGTCATTAGTGTAAGGTCCAACCTATGACTTGTGGAAACTTGTGCTTCGGAATCCCCAGCGACCAGTTGATTTGACGTGGAACTTCTTTGCCCAAGAATTTAAGAAAAAGTATGTCACCAAAGCATATAGAGAAGCGAAATGGAAGGAGTTTGTAAGTCTGAAACAAAGGAGTATGACTATAGGAGAATATGAGAAGGAATTTAGTCGTATGAGTAAGTATGTGCCAAATGCACTGCTAACAGAAGACTTCAGATGTCTACAGTTTGAGGACAGATTGAGAGAGTCTATTAGAGGACCTCTATCAGCGATGGCTGTTATGCAATCGGCGAATTATTATCAGTTAGTTTTTGCTGCTATGAAATGGTAAGATGCTGAATTGGAAAAGCAAAGGAAAGAGCAGAAGAGGAAAGTATCAGGAAATGATAGAGTTAGTAGCAAGAAGGCTCGAGGAGTTGTAAGTGGACAAGATAATAGAGTTTCGATTCAAGAGCCTGCATCAAAGGGTAGTGTTGTGCCACCTTCCAGTAGAGGTAGCACAACACCTAAGTGTGAACACTGTTAAAGGAATCATTGGGGTACATGCAGGAAGCTCAAGGAAGCATGTTTCAAGTGTGGTGTTATAGACCACATGTTTGCTAACTGCCCGGAGATTAAAGAGAGTATGGGTTCACAAGTGAGTAAAGGAAATGTGAATGAGTCTAGATCAGTCAGAAGTGGTAGAGGACAAGGTAGAGTTGCTCAAGTACTGTCGAAAATAGTAGAGAGGCCCTTTGCTCCTAGCGGTATGGGTCAGGTCTTTGCTATGATCGGGGAAGAGATCGATGATCCTGCCGGTCCATCTAGTAAGTTTTACATTTGTGTATTGACTGGATTGATTTTCTAACTATTATGTGGAAATTTTGAGGACCAAATTTCTTAAGGAGGTGAGAGTTGTAATGGCCCGAATTGTACACTAGAAGGATTGTGATGTCAATTGCATAATAGGGTACAAGATGATTAAAATAAGTATAAGATTATGAGTAAGTAGGGATGTAATTTAAAGAAAAGTTGAGAACTTGAAAGATTTAACTTTAAGTGAGGGATTAATTGGCTATTTCCAAAGGATTAAGGTGGACATTTTGAGCTGGAAGTGAGTGCATTCCACGTGTGGAATGCACCTCTTAACACCCTCGTTGCATGCACATATAATGGTTTAGGAGAGAGATTGAAGAGGCAGAATTATCTCTTTTGCATTTTGATCTCGCTCCCCATAGCTGCCCTCTTCTTCTCTTTGTTCTTCCTTTCTTTTACATATTTACATATTTGATTTGTAAGAGTTGGTTGGGTTTGAAGTGATTTTCGTGAGAAACTAAGAAGGTAAGTTTGGATTGGAATTTGATCTCTTCTTCTTCCTCTTCTACTCATTTTTGTTTTATTGGATTTTGAATTTGGTTTGATAAATGGATTAAGTGTATGTGTTTTGATTGATTGTGCAAGAAGAATTAGATAAGAGGAGGGCTAAAGGCAAGGAGAAGGTCTAGCTAGTGAGAGGGTTCAGCAAGCTTCTTGTTGAGAGGTTTGGGATATTTGTGTTATGTGTTAATCTTGCTTAAGTGATGTGCATGTGTTGCTTAGTTTGGAATTAAAGTGTATAATTGATGTATGAATGTGTGGTTTGAGAAATCTAGTGTGATTATGGGATATTTGATGGAAAGCATAATTGAAGTGTGTAATTGATGGGTGATGGGTTATTGAATATTTGAATAGCCATGAGCATGGAATGTGAACAAGCATGAACCCTAGTTTAGAAGATGTGAATGATAATTAGTGTGATTATTGGCATATTAATTATATATAGACAAATGAACTAAGTGCATATTATATAGTTATAAGTGTATGTGGATTGTGTTATTGTGTTGGTGTTAAATTGAAAGGCATGTTCATGATATGTATAGAGAGGATTGTAAGTGTGCTATTGAGCACAACTGTGTTTTGGCAAAATACAGCTGTGTATTGGCATTTTTGCATAGGTCACGGTGATAAGCAATCTGGTTGCCACCGTGAGATATGTAAGGATTGCATTCTGTCCAGTTGATTTTAGTATGTCACGGTGACAAGCATTTTGGTTGCCACCATGAGATAACCTGATTTGCTTTCTGCCTGGATTCTGGTAGTATGTCACGATCACAATCAAAGTGATTGTCATGGTGAGGTACTCTTAAATGCATTATGTTTTGGTAATTCTGAGCATGTCACGGTCACAACCAATTGGTTGCCACCGTGAGGTATCTTCAACATGTGAATTTCTTTGTTTACCATTATCAAATGTTAATCACAAAGGTTAGTGGGATTCTTAATGAGTTTATTGATTCTAATTAAGCATCCTAAGCATGATGAATCATGTTTTCTTATGTGAATAAATATGTGTAAATGATAAGTATGAACATGTGTAGGTGATGTGTAAGCCTTGGCAATGTATAGTGGATATAATATATGAATTTTATGTTATATTAGGCTATAAGATGCATGTGTACAAGGCATGAGAATGTAAATGAGTATATGCATAAAATTTGACATGAATAACTGTTATAAGCCTGAGATGTTCATAAAAGTGGATAGATGGGCATGCCTATAAAGGGTTAGATGTATCGCAGCTGCTAGATGTTTGTCACCGACGAGTGTCTAGATGTTTGAGACCTTTGATATCTAGATGAATTGAGACTCTGGTCTCCAGATGATTTGACACTTCTGTCTCCAGATGTTCGATACTGTTTACCAGTGTCTAGATGTTTACCAGTATCCAATTACGTTATGAGTCAGGCTATTAATTGTTGCAATATGTATATGAGATGTTACTATATGTAAATGATTTACAGGGAATGCTAAAAGAAGTACATGACTATTGTACCAGAGGCTAATATGAGGTTACAAGTGTATATGAGAAGCTATTAGATGTACATGTATATGGTAGAGATATGACATTATGTTTATACGTATACGAATATACATGAGAGGCATTGACAATGTTTTACGTGTTGATTGTAATAATAGAAAAGTTAAAAGAACATGATCATGAAATAGGATATATAAAAGTTATAGACACATTAAAAGTATGGTTGATAGTATGCTCAAATGTATATAAATGGATATGATATGCAATGATATGGTATTACATGTTATATGAATTGATAGTTAGAGTTAGATGAATATGAACATGATATATGTTACATGAAATTGTAGATATGTTCAAAGTATGTTGATGATTGATGCATGTGACTTCGTCAGAAGTCTATTACTTGTGTTATCCCCACTAAGCGTTATCGCTTAGCACGGGTGTTTTTTCTGTGTAGGTCACTGGTTCAGGAGGAGGTGGACATCTGAAGGGTCATGGCCACTAGGAGTATTAGTTGAAGTCTTTTTGTATTAGTGATATAATACTTTTGTATAGTTCAGCATATGTAAATGTATAGCATTTTTGTATATTGTATGTAAATGTTCTAGTAAATGAATGTTCTTGTAAGGTATGAAGAACAACAATATTTTTTAATCTAAATGGCTATAAGTGTAACGACCCGATTTGGACCCTAGAAGTTTTTGCTACAATTTTGTCGGATTTTGATAAGTAAGAGTGAATCTAGATGCAATTATTTCAATTGTTCAAGTGTGGCTTTAGAAGAAGAGTGTTTGTTGTGTTTGAGAGTTCTATCGCGAGCGCGACAAGCGTCGCGAGTGAGACATTAGCTTAAGTGGGTTTTAAGAGACTTTGAGTTAGGATTTTTGACATGTGGCTTTGTAGGGGATTGACACATGGCAACAAGGGAATGTGACACTTGGATTGAATGAGTTTTGTATTAAGTAAATAAATGTATTTATTATGGTAATTGGCATTTATGGGTATTGGTGGGCATTTAGTGAGGGTTGAGCAGTCATTTCTTGCTTTCCTCTTCATTTTATGCTCTTGGTCTTTGTTTCCCTTCTTCTTTTCTTTGTTTCTGGTCTTGCCATGCTCCTTTCCTTTTTCTTTTCTTCTTTTTGATTGCTCCTTAAGTGGATCACTTGGATTTGTTTAAAGGGAGTGAGATAAGGGTAGAGTTGGTTCCTGAGAAGGTAAGTAGTGTGATTTTGTTAGCTTTGAACTTCTTCTTCTACTTGGTTTGTGTATTTGATTAAAGTGAAATAAAAGGATTGATTCATGGATTGTTTTGAATGATTTTGTTGAAGCTGTGGATAAGAGACTGGACAAAGGAAAGGAGAAGATCGGAATCGAGTAAAGGGCAGTGTTTGAGCTACCTAGAGGTTGGGATTTAGTGTGATTTCAGTTATTTGCATGTGTTTGTGATTGAGTAATTTATGCTCAAATAGAGATATGTATGGGTAGTGATGTATGGTGAACTTTGACTAGTTCAATAGCTCTATTAGTTGTATACTTGTTTATATGCTCTTTTTGATTGCTTGTAGTGTTTACATGAGTATAGTCTTTATATAAACTTCTGAGATAGGGTAAATTGTAATTCGAATGTTTTTGTGGTTTAATTCACATGTTGAGTGTATTTCTTCTTAATAATTAGCGTATGATGGTTATAATTTGATTACAACATGTTTTGGTATGCTTATGAGTACTGACATAAGAGTTTTGGCATGCGTGAGTGAGGTGGGTATGTTTGATTTTCAAAACAGAGTATGGAAGAGCAAATTTTGAGGAGAAATACGCTTTTGTCGCGAGCGCGACTTCTGTAAATGATTTATAGGAAATGCTAAAAGAAGTACATGACTATTGTACTAGAGGCTAATATGAGTTTACAAGTGCATATGAGAAGCTATTAGATGTACATGTATATGCTAGAGATATGACATTATGTTTATACGTATACGAATGTAAATGAGAGGCAATGACAATGTTTTACGTGTTGATTGTAATAATAGAAAAGTTAAAAGAACATGAACATGAAATAGGATATATAAAAGTTATAGACACGTTAAAAGTATGGTTGATAGTATGCTCAAATGTATATAAGTGGATATGATATGCAATGATATGGTATTACATGTTATACGAGTTAATAGTTAAAGTTAGATGAATATGAACATGATATATGTTACATGAAATTGTAGATATGTTCAAAGTATGTTGATGATTGATGCTTGTGACTTCATCAGAAGTCTATTACTTATGTTATCCCCACTAAGCTTTATCGCTTAGCACGGGTGTTTTTCCCATGTAGGTCACAGGTTCAGGAGGAGGTGGACATTTGCAGGGTCATGGCCACTAGGAGTATAAGTTGAAGTCTTTTTGTATTAGTGATACAGTACTTTTGTATAGTTCAGCATATGAAAATGTATAGCATTTTTGTATATGATATGTAAATGTTATAGTAAATGAATGTTCTTGTAAGTTATAAAGAACAACAATATTTTGTAATGTAAATGGCTATAAGAGATTCATTTTTAAGCATGTTGTAGTTTGTATGTTAAGATGATAATCCGCTGTGTATGTTCAAGTATGTTTACAATATCCGCTTCCGCATAATTGTTTTGTATGTGTATGCGTGTGTGGCGACTTGATATCCTCCCAAGGGGTATTGGGGCGTTACATCTTATGTATACAATGTGGTGTACAAGACCTGATATATGCTATGCAGTAGGCATGGTAAGTAGATATCAATCTAACCCATGCAAAGCACATTGAAAAGTAGTTAAGAGGATACTTAGATACCTCAAAGGTACAATAAATTATTCTCTATGTTATCAAGGTAAGAATCTGCATTTTAGAGGATACACAAATGCTGATTGGGCAGGAGATATGGATGAGAGGAAATCCACTTCAAGATTTGTATTCTTGCTTGGCAAGTGTGCCATCTCATGGAGTAGCAAGAAACAAGCCCGTATGGCCCTATCAATATGGAAACTGAATTTGTTGCCTCCACAGCTGCAGTACAAGAGGTAGTTTGGCTAAAACAGTTTATGGACCATTTAAGGGTAACTGCCATAAAGGAACCAATGATCGTCTATAGTGACAGTTTATAAGGACCCGAAATCTATCCTAGACGGATTCACCCATGTCTAGGGCCTAATGGTGGTTGAAAATGTGTACTTGGGTAATTGAAATAATTAAGTGTATCATGGACATGATCGAAATTAAGTAAAAAGGTCAAGAGTAATTTTGTCATTTTACATCTATGGATTAAATTGAAAGAATTAAGTAATCATGTGGGCTAATGTATGAAAAGGGATTAATTATATGCCAAATATAAGTAAAAATAAAAGATACAGGATCAAATTGGATATTTTACAAAAATCTAAAAAGAGAACCAATTGGAGTTTGATTATTTGCATTTGAGATAAGGATGGATTAATTGGCCATTTTAAGGCCAAAGTTGGCCGGCCATCTAAGGAAAAAAGGGGTAGCTATTTTCTCTTGAAATCTACCTTAAAATTCTGCTCTCTCTTTCCCTTTCCCTCATGCTCATGATCTTTCAAAGGAATCCTTGGATTCCTAATGCAATAATTAAGTTAAAGAGGTAAGTTTATGTAGTTGTATCTCTTTTTCCTTTTCTACTTGTGAGATTGGAATTTTAGGATGGAAATGATAGCAAATTGAATTTATGACATGGATTTTATAAGAGGAAACAACAAGAACAAGGAGAAGAAGTCATAAGTGAAGCTTGAATTGAGGAAGAAGCTCAAAATAGGTTTGGGAACTATCTCTTGCTCATATGTGTGTTATTTGAGAAATTGAAATAATATTGATGTTATTATGACTATATATGATGTTTGAGATTGCTTGTTATTAAGAAACTGAATGGAAACATAAATTTGGACCTATTAAAGGGGAAATTCTGTCCAAAGTACCATTTGACCTCGTTTCGATTTTTAGGCTATAAATATATTTAGGAATCTCCAAATTAGATTATTCTAGTTGCATTTGAATCATAATTTCATACCTACAAATGTCCTAGAAATGACCTTGAGATAATTTTTGCTTTAAGGGCCTCGAAATTGAGCAAAATAGAAGGGTACCTATTCTGTCCGGGTCATAAGAGCAGTTTGTATTGTTTTAAAATCTGGAGTTTTAAAAGTCCAAATGACGTGTAATTGGTACCATTGGAACTATAAGACATAGGGGAACAAATGTCTCGAAGTCCACCCACACTGAAATAATTCAAGGCATGCATAAACTTTGAAATACCCATGCATTTAAAAATGCAAATGTAAATGTTTGTCCACTAAAACTAACTCACAAATAAAAGAAAGATGAGCGTATACAACACTAACATATTTTTGCACTCGCACAAATCGCATACTTATATATCCAAAAATTCTCAAAAGTTCTTAGAGGGAATGCATAATGCGCATGCATGAAAACGGACGATGTGCTCGCGCAAAGAATAAAGACCACCCAAGCTCAAATAATTCAAGGGTTGGAGAAACTTTCACAATGCCAAGTACTTAAAAATGCAAATGTAAATATTTGTGCACTGAAAGTAATTCATATATAAAAAAAAGTTGCAAGTAGGCAACACAAAGTTGTTCTTGCACTCGCATAAAATGCACAATAATATACCCAAAAATAAGATGAAGGGCTTAGGAGGAATGCATAATGTGCACGCATGAAAATGCACGATGTGCTTGCGCAAAGAATAAGGACCACCCATGCTGAAATAATTCAAGGCATGCATAAATTTTGACACAAACACGCACTTAAAAATGCAAACGTAAATGTTCATGCACTAAAACTAATGAACAGATAAATAAAAAAAGACGAGCGCACACTTATATACCTAATTATGCACTGAAGGGCTTAGATGGAATGCATAATACGTAAGCATGAAAATGCACGATGTGCTCGCGCAAAGAATAAAGACCACCCACGGTCAAATAATTCAAGGTATGCATAAACTTTGACATAACCATGCACTTAAAAAATCAAATGTAAATGTTCATGCACTAAAACCAGCGCACAAGTAAAAAAAAAAAAGATGAGCCTATGCAATAAACATGTTCTTGCTCTCGCACAAAATGCACATTTATATACCCAAAATTGCTCCCAAGGGCTTAGATGGAATGCATAATGCACACGCATAAAAATGCACTATGTGCTCGTGCAAAGAATAAAAATCACCCACGCTCAAATATATCAATCCATGCACAAACTTTGACATAACCACACACTTAAAAAGGCAAACGTAAATATTCGTGCACCAAAACTAGCATACAAATAAAAAATTAAGATGAGAACACGCAACACAAACATGTTCTTACACTTGCACAAAATGCACACTTATATACCCAAAAATGCGCTAAAGGGCTTGGCTAGAATGCGTAAAGCGCAAGCATTACACTGGACAATGTGCATGAGTAAAGAGTGAAAACCACCCACGCTTGAATAATTCATGGCATGCATAAGATTTGACATAACTACACACTAAACAATGCAAACACACATATTCGTGCTTTAAAATTAATGCACCAATAGAAAAAAGATGCTCGCACGTAGCACAAACATGTTCTTGCTCTCACAAAAAATGCACACTTATATACCCAAAATTGCTCTAAAGGGCTTAGATGGAATGCATAATGCACATGTATGAAAATGCACGATGTGCTCGTGCAAAGAATGAAGACCACCCTGATGCGTGCACAGGGGGGTCAACATTGCAACGTTATAAACATTGCAAGTTCATATTCATGGAGATCAAATTTAAGAAGTGTTATAAAGAGCTTGAAGGAGGCTTTCACAAAGTACTTAGCCTTTTGGAAGCTTCTAGTGAAATTGGGCCAACTTAAGTCATTTTTGGGCCAATTTAAGTCATTTTTGGGTTTATACTACTTTGGGCTTTAATTGTACAAGTCATGTGCTTCATTTAAAAGTCACATGACTCATTTATTTAATGACTTAATGGGCTAAACGAATTGGGCTTTTAGATTGGGTTTAGTTTAGTTATTTTGGGTTTTAATTAGTCTTTCTTTTGGGCTTATTTTAAGTGTGTTTAATTCTTTAGTTTGGGCTTAACTTATCTTGTAAAGCCCATGGACAATTCAGCCACACCATGTTTAAGGCCTCATTAGGGTTTGTTTTAGGTTATTTGCTAGCTAGGGTTAGCCACCCTATAAATAGAACATGTTATGTTAAGAATTTCAGATTTTGAATGATATTCATTGGCATAGCCGAATTTTCTTTGCTTAGAATGAGAGTGAATTGCTTTCTTTTCTATTGCATGAAGAATTTGATTAACTTATCAATTGTTTGTGATGCGGAACCCCTAGGTTATTTAGAACCCGAAACCCCAGACACACAAAATGGCAAGAACAGAGGACAGAAATCAAATCCCCAATCTAAAGAACCCCCAATCAATAAAAATGAAAGGAAACGCTTATGATAGATTGATTAAAATAACAAGAACAGAAATTCGCCACAAGATGAATACCTTGATAAGAAAATCGTTCCTGATGCAATCGAAGAAGACAAATCCTCTCCAAAGGTGAAATTCGGCCAAAGTTCATTCCATATCATAATCTGAATACAAAATAGTTAAGGATGAATTTATATCCTCCTAAACATAACCCTAACCCTAATTAAAAAGGCCTTAACAATGGGCTGCCCAAAATACAGCTACTTAAGCCCATTCACTAAAATAAACCTAATAACAAAAATAAGTCCAATAACTTAAGTAAGATAACAAAACAACAAAACACAACTTAAGAGCCCAAATACAAGCCCACACGCCTAACATAAGGATTGGGCTGCTCAAAGCTTATTCCAATGGCTTTATACAAATTAAAGAGCCCACTTGAATTCCCTCTTGAAGATTCGACCCCAACTCCTCTTGCTTGTCCATATCTTCCACCATTCGGCCCATGTAGGCTTTGAGACTCTCCTTGAATTTCTTGGCTCTTGATCTGGTCACTGGGCCTTCTGGTAAAGCTAGCTCATCTCTTGGTTCCTTGGTCGTGCTCACATCAGTTTGATTGTGGCGTTTTTCAGGTTCTTTAATTCCCGATTATTTGCGTTTTCAGTCACAGGTTGATTGGGGGTTCAATAGGGAGGGTGTTTATCTGATTTGGTTTGCTATTCGAATTGTATGTGTGGGTTTGTAGCTCGCTAGCTATTGGGTTCCGCATCATTTGGTATCAGAGCCAAAGTTAAGGTAAATTCCTATTTATCTTAGTGTTAGGGTTTGCGTTTTCTTTTTTTTGATTTCTTTATGTTTATGCCGAATTAGGTTGCATTAAGTTTCTTAGTTAATTGTGTTTCTTTGTGTGTTTAAATTAGCCTTTTCTTTTCTTACCTTTATCTTGAATTCGTGAAATAGCCTTGAACTGAAATCTTGAACATCCTTAGCTTGAATCCGAATCCTTGTAGGAGAAAATTAGAGATTAGTTTCTGTTTTGAAAAAAAAAATAGAAATTTCGAGAGGCCATAACTTTTGTCATAGGAGTCCGATTTGTTATTTAATATCATTCCGGAAAGGGAATTTCGTGCTCTACAATCGTTACGTGGGCAAAGCCCTACGTAACTGACTTTTTCGGCCCTTAAAAACGACGTTTAAGCCTCCGTTCTTCACTTTGAAGTTTATGTGTTTTGAATAAAAAAAAAAAAAAACAAAGGGGTAGAAAACCGAAATTGAGTTCTGATCACTTTGGGCTTGTGAAGTTTGGTAGTTGTAGTCTAGTTGTTCTCTATTTTATATAAAAAAAAAAGAAGAAAAAAAAAAGAAAAGAAAAAAAAAACGTGAAAGAAGAGAAATAAAGAAGAACTTTGCGTTTGGAGAAAAGGGTAGAGGAGCAATTCGGCCAAAGGGTATTTATATAGCAATAAGGGAAAATCCAAATCCTTTAATAGGTGGAAAAACTTAATCCTAAGTGCTTGAGGATTAGGAGCAGCAATTAATCCTTTTCTAAATAGAGGTGGGAAATCCTTTAAGTAATAGGGAAAACTAATCCTATCTGTTTTGGGAATAGGAAAACTTAATCCTAAACCACCTTTGATTATTATTATCCACTTCGGATAAGGATTCATTTGTGCTACCATTTGCTTATCATTTTTGGTAACATTTTCCTATCATTTGCTATCCATTTTTTGTAACATTTTGGTACCATTTTTGCTGTCATTTTTGCACCATTTTCGTATCATTTTTGCCATCATTTGCCTATCATTTTTGCACCATTTTACCATCATTTGCCTACCATTTTGCACCATTTTGCCATCATTTTTACACCATTTTGCCATCATTTTGCACACAACTTGACACATTAATTAGAGCTTAATACACCATTCGGCCTAATCATCATTTTAGCTTTAAATTGAATTGTCTTGAGTGCATTCTATCTTATTTAGTATAATTAGGATTCTTTGTTATTTTCTTGCTTTGTTGGGTAGAATAACTAGGTTCTACATTTGATTTACTTTGTAGTGAGTCAGATTCATACATTTTGTCCAGAATTGTCATTTTTTTTAATTCTTGTTGCGTAGTTCTTTGTTTGAGCTTGCTTTTGTTCCATTACACTGTTAGAGTATCTTTGTTTGTTTTAATACTCTAATTTTGATATAATCAAGTGGTATACCAGTCTTGTCCGTGTACCACCTCCATTTTGTTTAGTGTCTTCTTTTCTAGCATTGAGCTTTCTGTTATTGTTAGTCGCTTATTTCCTTGCTTTCTAAAACGTACTCAAATTCTTGGTTTGTGTATTGAATTCTGAAGTGCAATTTAAGAGTTGCAATTAGAGTGGTAAAAGGCAAGAGCGTGTGAGTACATTAAGAGGGTAAAAGCCTTATTTGAGTGAAACACGAGAGGAGTGACATCCTTTGAGTGTAAACACGTGAGGGAGTGTGTGAGGTTATTATCTAACATCTTTTTGCAGATTTTTCAATCATGACTGAAGAATCGGGTAAAAAGGGAGCAACTCTCGACGAGGTAGTGTTCTCCATTCAAGCTATGCATGGTACGTTTGAAAAATTCATGAGAGATATGGGAAATATGAATGATAGAATAGAGAGGCTAGAATTGGGTTCAAATAGTACATCTAGGAGAACAGCAAGGAGAGGAAGATGGACTGATGAGAATGTAAGGGCTGACTTAGAAGATTTAGATGAAGAAGAGACTAGTGGTAGATTGGATGGGAATTTAGGTAACATTAAGCTCAAGATTCCTCCATTTAAAGGCCAAAACAATGCTGAAGAGTATTTGGAGTGGGAAAGAAAGGTTGAGATGATTTTTGATTGTAACAGGTACTCAGAGGAAAAGAAAGTGAAGATTGCAGCTGTAGAATTCACTGACTATGCTTTGTTTTGGTGGGATCAATTGAATATGGGCAGAAGGAAGATGAGGAGACGTCCTATTAGTAGTTGGGAGGATATGAAGGAGGCCATGAGGAAAAGATTTGTGCCTTCACACTACTTTAGGGAGTTACGTCAGAGGTTGCATAGGCTAGTGCAAGGAGCTAGATCAGTAGAAGATTATCACAAGGAGATGGAGATGCTATTGATCAAAGCTAACATAGAAGAGGAGGAAGAGGTAATAATGGCTTGGTTTCTAGGAGGTTTGAATAAAGAAATTGCGGATGTAGTTGAATTGCACCATTATGGAAAAATGGAGGACTTAGTGAACATTGCCATTAAGGTGGAGAGGCAACAGAAACAAAGGAGGGTAGCAAGGTCATTCTCAAATTCCAACAACAAGAGTTGTCCAAACTGGAGCAAAAATAAAGATTCTGAAGATATGGAATTGAGGTTTAAACAACTTTTTAGACAGCTAGATAAGTGTTTGAAAAAGGAGAAAAGAAAGAAAGAGGAAGTTGCAATGGAAGAGATTATGTGTGAAGCTGAAAGAGATTCTATAGATTTGTATGACAATGAGGTTGTGAGTGAAGAAGAATTAAGTGGATGTGACGAAGATGTTGTTTTGAGTGAAAAGGAAAACATAATTGAAAGAGAAGATGTTGCTTTGAGTGAACAGAAAGATGTTTGTGTAATTGAGATAGAAGATCAGCATGTTATAATTGACCCTACATTTCTTAAGGAGGTTGAATTGAACGTGGAAAGTGAAGATAATAATGATCAGAATGAAATGGTTGTATTGAATAATCATGTTTTTCCTAGTATTTTTGTTAAATTGCAGGAACATGATGAGTCCTCAGCTGAAGAAGCATTCATTTTATTTCCACCTGTTCAAAAGATCGTATATGAAGATGAATTCATTCTACAAGTTTTCATTCCCAACTTGAACAAGACGAAGATTCGAGGATGAATCTTTTCTAAAGAGGGAGGGAATGATGCGTGCACAGGGGGGTCAACATTGCAACGTTATAAACATTGCAAGTTCATATTCATGGAGATCAAATTTAAGAAGTGTTATAAAGAGCTTGAAGGAGGCTTTCACAAAGTACTTAGCCTTTTGGAAGCTTCTAGTGAAATTGGGCCAACTTAAGTCATTTTTGGGCCAATTTAAGTCATTTTTGGGTTTATATTACTTTGGGCTTTAATTGTACAAGTCATGTGCTTCATTTAAATGTCACATGACTCATTTATTTAATGACTTAATGGGCTAAACGAATTGGGCTTTTAGATTGGGTTTAGTTTAGTTATTTTGGGTTTTAATTAGTCTTTCTTTTGGGCTTATTTTAAGTGTGTTTAATTCTTTAGTTTGGGCTTAACTTATCTTGTAAAGCCCATGGACAATTCGGCCACACCATGTTTAAGGCCTCATTAGGGTTTGTTTTAGGTTATTTGCTAGCTAGGGTTAGCCACCCTATAAATAGAACATGTTATGTTAAGAATTTCAGATTTTGAATGATATTCATTGGCATAGCCGAATTTTCTTTGCTTAGAATGAGAGTGAATTGCTTTCTTTTCTATTGCATGAAGAATTTGATTAACTTATCAATTGTTTGATTGTGGCGTTTTTCAGGTTCTTTAATTCCCGATTATTTGCGTTTTCAGTCACAGGTTGATTGGGGGTTCAATAGGGAGGGTGTTTATCTGATTTGGTTTGCTATTCGAATTGTATGTGTGGGTTTGTAGCTCGCTAGCTATTGGGTTCCGCATCACACCCATGCTTAAATAATTCAAGGCATGCACAAACTTTAAAATAGCCACGCACTTAAAAATGGAAACGTAAATGTTTGTCCACCAAAACTGACGAACAAATAAAAGAAAGATGAGCGAAAGCAATACAAACATATTCTTGCACTCGCACAAAATGCATACTTATATATTAAAAAAATGCTCTAAAGGGATTATATGAATGCATAATGCGCACGCATGATAAAGCACGATGTGCTTGCGCAAAGAATAAAGACCACCCCAGCTCAAATAATTCAAGGCTTGGACAAACTTTGACATTGCCATGCACTTAAAAATGATCGGTGTTCGGAAAGTGTACCGAATCGATAAGTAATAAAGTGGGGTATAGTTAGGACCCCGAGTTATCGTACCCAAGGGAAAAAGAATTGTCACGTTAAATATCTATAGATGAGTGAATATGAGATGTCTCCATTTTGTTTGATAGAGAAAACTAAGCTAAGCAAGAAAATTAATTAACAATTAAAAATAAAAGTGTTCATCAAGAAATTACTCAAGGATGAAATTAAATGCTTAGGAAATTCTATCCTCATAAATGTAATTGGCAATTGGTAAAACAATATAAACATGAAATTCTGGACAACCCAACTAAACCCAAGCGTCCCATTCCGGAGCAAGCTACTCTAATTGCATGACGTCCCATTCCGGAGCAAGCCATACAACTAGCCTAAGCGCGGGTCTAAAGTCCTAGATTCGGTTTGCTTCCCATTCCGGAGCCAAACAACCCAAAACCCATCTATTCCTCACATATCTGAAAATTATAAAACTAACATCTATAAATCAAGCGTCCCATTCCGAAGCAAGCAAAATCGATAGATGTAGAGATATAAGAACAGAGCAGAAACAAATTACAACAAAAATCAGATTTGAAATTAATCATCATTCCGGACTAAATCATAATCAACTCCAATAATCATCATAAATGCAGAAAATATAATGAGAGAAATAAAAGAAATCATGAAAATATTCATTAAATCCAAAATACAAATATGATTCAAGAACTCCTAAGCAAGAATAACTACGCTAACATCAAGAATATAAACATAAATATGAAAAATCAAAGTTTAGAATACACCCTTGATGAGAGAGAAAATAGATCTTGAAACTCTTGTTCATCAACCTTCGAATCTTCTTGAATCCCTAAAATATAAATTTAAACTAAAAATAATCTAAATTAATTAAGAACAAAATTGCAATTTAAAATTAAATCTATCTAAAACAGAATTTTAAAATGAAAATTAAAACCTAAAATAAAATAAAAGACTGCTGGAAAACTAAGAAAAAAATAAAATCCTAAATCTCCTCCTCCTCCTTTAGATGCAGCGGCGCTTTCATTTAATATCTGAAGAAAAGCACAACTGTGTCTTGTAAAAGCACAGCTGTGTCCGTGAGTGTTAGGGCGTCGTGTGCACGATCAGGTGGGAAAAGACGCAGCACAGCTGTGCTTCTCGCATAAGCACAGCTGTGCTTATGGGCGAGAGAGTGCGCGACGCTGTCCTCCGTGCTCGCCCCTTGCTGCGTAGCACAGCTGTGCCTTTCACATAAGCACGGCTGTGCTTCTGGCGTGATCGGCTGTCTGCATGCTTCCTCCAAAAGCACGGCTGTGCTTTAGGCAAAATCTACCTCCTTGCACCCAATGCTCCTAAAATCAACCCCGAACCTCCAATTTAGCTCCGAATTAAAATAAAACACCTGAAAACATCCCAAAATTTATTAAAAACGATAAAAACATTAAAAACTAATAAACTGTCAAAAACTAATTAATTAATATTAAAATTAAATAAATAAAACACATAATTATGCCAAGAATTAATCTAAAATATTAATATAATTGCAACTTATCAACTACCCCAAACTCAAACCTTTACTCGTCCTCGAGTAAACTGAATGAACCTCATTCTCAATCATTTCAATCTCAACAAAAGAAAATAAGGAGTCATTCTCAATTAAGGGACAAGAAAATAGGCTTGTCAATACCAATGCTTACTAAATAACAAATAAACACAAGAATATACCAAGCAATTTCTGTGTGTGTGTGCAAAAGGCCAAAACAGAATTTTTATCATTTAAAAACAAAACTTCTAGATATAATGTTGGGAAAAGGAATCAACTCAAATGCATGAATGCACTCATGGCTTTTCATTCAAAGCTCAAGAAACACCATATGCCTCTTCTTACGTACCAAACCTTACTAAAAGGTCATCTCCACTAAATAGACAAGACAGAACAAAGAATCAAAAGGTCTTACATTTTGGTTGTAACGTTAGGCTTAGGTAAATTGGCTAACAACGGAAGATCAAGTCACTAGAGAAAAATGGCCACTACCTAAACAAAACCACAACCACCCAACTAGACTAATGAAAATTCCCAACTCAATTACGTACCATCAAAATAAAATTGGTCTTAAAGACACCTTAGCTCATCAAAGTTAGCTCAAAATAATAAATGCCACATAATATTCAACAATGAACATCTCAAGGCACTAGTTCAAGTGTTATTAACTTTTGTACCCCAAACTTACATTTTGCTCAGTTAGCTAGGAAAAACTTGCAATGCTTCTTCCTTTTCAAATTTTTTTTTAAAGAAGCATAAAAAACCAACTAGCCACTAACAATTAATGAAGTACTAAATTAATCCAAAAATATCAACAAGAACTAAAATTGAGCTCTAATTTTCAAAAGACCAATAAACCACATAAATCACATTCCTCTTTGTCAACCCCAAACTCATATCTTTAAATGGGCTCAACTCTCCATTACACATACCAATCAATCCTCAAACAGAAATTTACATCAAAAATTGACAAAAACTAAACTCCTTTTTACCCAAAATATAAACCCAACCTTACTAGAGTGGCCACTCTTCAAAGGGGAGGCAAAAATCATTTAAGGCTAAAGGTAGTTTTAATATGTGTAACAATAAAACAAGCACGCATTTAGCATACTAAAATAATAGGCTCAACGGGCTAACAAGAGACTATGAAATTAAGGTAGGAAAAGTCATTTAAAGGAGCTATACAAAGAAGGGTTGCCTAAATCATTTTCTATGTTATGTCTCATCCGAGGGTCGCTTCAATGGGTAATCAGAAAGGTTCTAGTGCTCTTAGTGAGTTTTCATCTAATTCCCTAATTGCAACTAGATTTTTCTCAATTTTTAAAAACAGGCCCAAAGTGCTCAAAATTTAGAAATTGCAAAGTATGATTAAGGTTTACATGCAGTCTAGCAAACAAAGATACAAACATAGGACTATTTCTCACTCAACTTAAAATTGAATGAAACACAAATTTCTAAAACTGAGATCAAAATTATTCACAATTGAGAACCACTAGGACGAAATAAAAAAATTAAATCGAAGGAAAATAAAAAAGAAACAACCATAAAAATATTCAGATACAAACTTGGCACAAACACGCCACAAACAAAGCAAAACTAACTAAAAACTACTCAAACACAACAAACTAAAAAGACACATACAAAACAAAACTGGTTTTGGTTTGAAAAATATGAAATGGTACTCCACCCCAAACTCGAAATGTTGCACTGTCCTCAGTGCGAAGAAATGAAGTACACAAAAAAAAATTTCAAAAATTTTCCCTTACTGTGCAAAAAAAAAAACTCATTGCAATTTAAACAATTATCGCAATCATCTCAAAATGGCAACATAAAACAATTACTGTGCAAAACTAAAAACAATCCAAAATTCCTACATGCCACCTGTGAAAAAACAAAGAAACTCAAAACCTGTGCAAAAATCCAATAATCACTGTGCAAAATGAAATACTTTGAAATCTGTGAGATTCATAGCCAACACATATAATAAGTCTATCCTATCACACGGCATTGGCTCAGCCACACGATTTCAAAAATATAACAAAGTAAATAAAATCATACATTGCCTGACTACATCAATTTCATTAACCATAAAAATAAATAAATACAAAATCTGTTGTATAAGAATCACTTCCTGAAAGATATACAATATATCATAGTGGTGGTCGTCTCAAATCTGGAGGAAATACAGTGGAAATAGGTGTAAAAAATCCGCGAATCTCACTGCTTAACCTGTCCAACTGTGTCATAATCTGGTGCTGAAACCCTCCCAAGAATGCGTCTCTCTGCTTAGCTCCCAGGACCATGTCTCTGTGCACCTGCTCCATCTGCGCCTCAATGGAAGACAAACGCTCCCAAGCTCTCTGCACTGACAGGTCCATGCCAGAGATCAACTGGTCACTCTGAGAGGCAGCTGCCCTAACCTCCGCCAAGTCTCTGCTCAACACATTTAATCTCTCCCACACCCTCTCCTGGAAGGCTGCCTGCTCCCTCCTCGACTCACTAAAAGAAGTCTGAATCATGCTGATAGAAGTCTCAAACCGTGTCATCGTAACAGTCATAGACTGCATCTCTGAAATCAAAGTCTGGACCATCGAAGCATCTGAATATGGAGCTGAGGGTGGAGGGGCTGTGGAAGAAGATGGCTCATCATGCCCCTGAGCATAGCGACTCATATCTGGAGGGGAGAATGGTATGTCACTCCTCTGTCTCACCCTCCTACTGGAAGTACTAGCTGTCGGTCTCTGTGGTGGAGGTGGTGGTGGAGCATCATCATCATGATCAGCTGGCGGGTGGGCATCATCATAATCGCCCTCTCCATCATCACCCAAGTCATGGGCCTCCAACTCCTCCACTCTCCTCAGTCTATATCCACTCTCAGAAGATGGATCCTCTATAGCTATCCGACATCTGAGTACTACCTCCTCATCAATCAAATAAGATGATGTCAAGTGTCGTCCCATATCAGCAGTAGGCAGATGTAGGGCTCTCATGATTATGGTGATCAACCCACCAATCCCGATCCTCTTCCTTGAGGTGGCTGTAGCTCTCTTCAGCTGCTTACACAACCAGGGTACGGCATTGACTCGGATCCTAGCCTCCATAGCATAAAGGAAAAATAAATCTGGTGTAGTCACATTACTGGGACACCCTGGTCGCCTAAACACTGAGGAAGTCATTACTCTTTGCAGGTACTGATAAACTGGAGAGCGGAGTTTTGTCAACTTGGTGTTTCTTGCATGAAAGTCCATATTGGGCTTCCCAATAATTGCCCAATGTGCAGCTGAATTACCCACAATGTGCACCTCTCCATCCACTGGCAATCTCAAAAATGTAGCTAAGTCTGAAATCGAAAGATAATAGGGAATATTGTGCACTCTAAACTGAATGGTATTCCTATCATCCTTAGATAACCTTGGAGAGTACTGAAAAGTACTAAGAAACTCCAATGTTATCTCAGGATGAGTCGGGCCATTCAGAGAAAAGAACTCCTCCCATCCAATGTTCCTCAGCAAAGTTAATACCCTCTCTTGAATGCCGAGTTCAATGAGTGTCTTCATACTCATAAACCTACTAGAGATAATGATCTTTGCAGCCAGCTTGTTGAATAATGTGCGCTGTGCTGGAGTCAACCAATCAGGAGGCTAAATAGGCTCTGAAAGTTGCTCATCTCTGTTGCGAACCATGGTTCCTGAAAAAGAAAGTATAAACTTTATTCAAAATATTCTTGGTTTCATTAAGCGCATACCACATCTATAACTAAATTGGAAGAATAATATCAAAACTCACAAAAACTTCACAACAGAAATTTGCAAAATAAATACACTTTCTAGCTAATGATGATGCAAAAATTGAAACATTAAGCATAAGGCAAATGTATAAACATATTGAAGTACAAAATCTATGCACAAAATAGTAAAATTTGGAAGATTGCACAAAGTAGAATTTAAAGAAATTAAAGATGAAAAGCACAAGGTGGAGAATAAAATACGCACAAGTAATTCATTATTGAAATGCAATTGCCAAGAATAAAATACATGCAATTTAATGGAGAATAATAGAGAAAAATGCACAGTTTGCTTAATCAATGCTCTATTCATAGCAAAAATATGTAGGAAAAATTCAAAGTTACATGTAAATAAGAATTTGAAAATTTGGCATCTATTACAACTTATCCTAATCCCATTAAGTCGGGAACTAGCAAACATGAAATTGTCTCAACACAATCAAACACAATATCAATTGCATCTAAATTAAAAAAAACTAAAGGCAGCAGCAAATGCTTCTAAAACAAAATAAATGCCAAGCGTAATCTCAAGCAATTTGAATTTAATTTGCAAAATATTTCTTTCCATATTCATATCATGCATCATGCCCAAATTATCTCAAAATACTTAATTCAGAATTTTGAAGTCCTAACTCCCCATTTCCAGCAGCTACATTTCAAGGCAAAACGCAAAATATACCCCCATCTAACACAATAAGTACTGAGTTCAAATTCAATTCAAATGGCATCCATCAACTCAACACTGCTATAATAGCAATTTAAGCACAAACACATATATGAAATCAGGCTCAAAATGTGATGCTCAGTGTATAAAATGTTAAGATAAAGCTCAGCAGTTAAAAACTCCAAATCAGCAGTGAATAAACAACCTGATTTATGAAAAAATTGAATTTGAAAATAACCTCAACAGATTATATTGATAGAGCTGGGTAGAAAAATAAACAATTATGTTGCATTTTCACGTTACAAGTCTCAAATCTGACATGAATTTCTCATTTCGACATTTCATCAAGCATCTGGTGAGCAGAGTTAACAAACTAAATTTTTAGCACAACTTTCTCATCCTACACACCCATTAGCAAGAGAAGAAACACCTCTCAATTCACAATGTCAAATAACAACATAAATTTTTTGATTGAAGCTCAGTGCACAAAGGAATCAGAAAAAGAACGAAAAATTTTGAATGGACAGAGTGGGAATAAAGTGTACCTGGAATCTGTAGAAATTAGCTAACTGACTTAAAAATTTTGGAAGATAAATAATGGAAGAGAGCTCTTAATTCTTAACCCCAAAAATCTGGAATTTTTGCAGAAATTATGGGGAAGATCAGAATCGGCAAAGAATAATAGAAAAACAGAAATACGATGAAAGGAATTCCAATTAGCTCCATGAAAATGCATAAAATAAAAATTACCTGAGATGAGCTTGGGTTTCAAAAGGAGATCAAAGAGAAGATTGAGAGAAAATTTTAATTTTGAAGAACAGGGGGAACAGAAGTGAAGGAAAAAGAAAAGAGCAGCAAAAATAAACACAGGCGTGTTTTAAGAGGGCTGTGCGAAAAGCACAGCTGTGCTTTTGAAAGAAGCACGACTGTGTTTTTCACAGCGCTACAAATCGGCGTGTTTTAAAATGAAAGCACAGCTGTGCTTTTGAAAAGCACAGCTGTGTTTTTGCACTTTACCTGATGCTACTGCTGATACGGATCCACCAACAATGCCATCAACCACCAAAGATCCTTTGAAGCTGCCTAGTGGCCCAATAACAAGAGGACGTGCTCAGAAGCTAAAGATGGCTATGTCATCTTTTGTTCAAGATTTTGTCACTCAAGAAATTCATGAAGAGGCTATTGAGAAATGCTATCAAGGGCTTGAAGGCCAACTTAAAGTACTTAGCCTTTTGGAAGCAAGTGAAGGAATTGGGCCAATTTAAGCCATCAAGGGCTTATACAACTTTGGGCTTTTAATTGTACATGTCATGTGCTTCATTAAAAAGGCACATGACTCACTTAAGTTGTATTTTAAAGGGCTAGGCGTGTGGGCTTCTTGTTGGGCTTAGTTTAGTTAGTCTAATTATTTATTTAGTCTTTCTTTTGGGCTTTCATATTCAGCCTTTAAGACTTAATTTTAAGTGTGTTTATTTCTTTTAGTTTGGGCTTAATTTACCTTGTAAAGCCCATGGAATTTCGGCCTATGTGTGTTCAAGGCCTTATTAGGGTTTGTTTTAGGTTTTAAGGGTAATTAGGGTTAGCCACCATATAAATAGGCTAACATAAGTTGTAAACTTCAGATTTGAATAACATTTTCTTGGCATAGCCAAATTATTTGCTTAGATTGAGAGAGTGAAATTGCTTTCTTTTCTATTGCATGAAGAATTTGATTAACTTATCAATTATTTGATTGTGGCGTTTTTTAGGTTCTTTAATTCCCAATTATTTGCGTTTCCATTCACGTGTTGTTTGGGGGTTCAATAGGGAGGGTTTTTGTCTTCTTTGTCTTTGCAATCAAAGTGTATGTTCAAGGGGTTTCGGGTTCTTCAACCTTGGGGTTCCGCATCAACTGCCCTGATGTACCACATCTCGCGGTGACAACAATTTTAATTGTCACCGTGAGATAGCTGTTAAATGCTATTGTCCAGGAAATTCCAACTTGCAATTTTGGCTGCTCAATTTTTTTTATTTTTTTACTCTTCTTGTTCTCCCTGTTAAATTCCAAAACAATAAACCAAACCAAAACCAATTAAAAACAAAAATTAAAAATCAACAAATTAACCATAAAAAACAACAAATTAACATTCTAACACACCAAAAATTTAAGGAAAATTAAAAAGACTCAAAAATAAACAACTAAAAATTAAAAACATAAAACACAAAAACACATATAAATGACATATAATTAAATAGAAAGGGTTAAGCGAAAAGTTCTGGTTTAATGAGTCCTAGGTCGACTCATGTTACTCTTTGGTGGACGAGCTTGTGAACCAAATAATGGTCTTTCCGGTTTTTGCTCCTCATTTTCCCCCATCAGTAAGAGAAAATCATCGAAAGCCACCAAGGTGGGAAATTCCATATCTTCGATGAAGTATGACTCCACCTTGGGTTCACTATAAATGAACTCCATCGGCTCTTCCAGCCTAAATAAATTCTTCAAATGGACTGAATCCAGTGCTTCCATTTGAGAATCGCACAACTCTTGCTCCTTTGGTGCACTATCCTGCACAGAAAAACTGAAATCAGTTTCCAAATAAACACAAGATTTGTCTTCAATAATAATTGGTTCCTTTTCTTCTTCATGCAACCCATCCTCAAAAATTTCAATATTCTCGTTAATCTTTATAGGTGCATGACTCAATTCACCACCATCTTTTTGATCACTCGAAGAGACAATTAAAAACTCCAACTTGGATTCCAAATTTTGGATTTCCAATGCTTGATTCTTTAATAGATCCCCTTGAGCCTTGATCCTCTCCTCTTGATAGTTGATTGTAGCCTGCAACTCTCCCCTTTTCGCTTGGTATTATTTCTCTTTACAATATATGTGGTCTAAAAGACGTTCGATGTGGGCACAGTGAGACTCTTGTGATACCCATTGAGAGTAGGGATCTTCAAAAGATGGTGAATAGGTGACTGGTGAAGTTGAATACATTTGTCGTAACTCTTGCATCTCACTCATCATATCATTCACTTGGCATCGTAAAAGAACCAACTCATAGTCTTGATCTCTATCTTGCATCATTTTGAAAATATCTCAAAATTTTCCTGCAAAAATAAACACCAAATTAAAATAAAGAAGAATAAAATAAAAAAATATCTCAAACTAACTCAACTTAAGATATAAAACAAACAACACCGTATCTCCCCGCAACGGTGCCAAAAACTTGATCGGTGTTCGGCAAGTGTACCGAATCGATAAGTAATAAAGTGGGGTATAGTTAGGATCCCGAGTTGTCGTACCCAAGGGAAAAAGGATTGTCATTTTAAATATCTATAGATGAGTGAATATGAGATGTCCCCATTTTGTTTGATAGAGAAAACTAAGCTAAGCAAGAAAATTAATTAACAATTAAAAATAAAAGTGTTCATCAAGAAATTACTCAAGGATGAAATTAAATGCTTAGGAAATTCTATCCTCATAAATGTAATTGGCAATTGGTAAAACAATATAAATATGAAATTCTGGACAACCTAACTAAACTCAAGCGTCCCATTCCGGAGCAAGCTACTCTAATTGCATGACGTCCCATTCCGGAGCAAGCCATACAACTAGCCTAAGTGTGGGTCTAAAGTCCTAGATTCGGTTTGCTTTCCCATTCCGGAGCCAAACAACCCAAAACCCATCTATTCCTCACATATCTGAAAATTATAAAACTAGCATCTATAAATCAAGCGTCCCATTCCGGAGCAAGCAAAATCGATAGATGTAGAGATATAAGAACAGAGCAAAAACAAATTACAACAACAATCAGATTTGAAATTAATCATCATTCCGGACTAAATCATAATCAACTCCAATAATCATCATAAATGCAGAAAATATAATGAGTGAAATAAAAGAAATCATGAAAATATTCATTAAATCCAAAAATCCAAAATATAAATATAATTCAAGAAGTCCTAAGCAAGAATAACTACTCTAACATCAAGAATATAAACATAAATATGAAAAATCAAAGTTTAGAATACACCTTTGATGAGAGAGAAAATAGATCTTGAAACTCTTGTTCATCAACCTTCGAATCTTCTTGAATCCCCAAAATATAAATTTAAACTAAAAATAATCTAAATTAATTAAGAACAAAATTGCAATTTAAAATTAAATCTATCTAAAACAGAATTTTAAAATGAAAATTAAAACCTAAAATAAAATAAAAGACTGCTGGAAAACTAAGAAAAAAATAAAATCCTAAATCTCCTCCTCCTCCTTTAGATGCAGCGGCGCTTTCATTTAATATCTGAAGAAAAGCACAGCTGTGTCTTGTAAAAGCACAGCTGTGTCCGTGAGTGTTAGGGCGTCGTGTGCGCGATCAGGTGGGAAAAGACGCAGCACAGTTGTGCTTCTCGCATAAGCACAGCTGTGCTTATGGGCGAGAGAGTGCGCGACGCTGTCCTCCGTGCGCGCGCCTTGCTGCATAGCACAGCTATGCCTTTCGCATAAGCACGACTGTGCTTCTGGCGTGATCGGCTATCTGCGTGCCGGCTGTGCTTTAGGCAAAATCTGCCTCCTTGCACCCAATGCTCCTAAAATCAACCCCGAACCTCCAATTTACTCCGGATTAAAATAAAACACCTGAAAACATTCCAAAATTTATTGAAAACGATAAAAACATTAAAAACTAATAAAATGTCAAAAACTAATTAATTAATATTAAAATTAAATAAATAAACACATAATTATGCCAAGAATTAATCTAAAATATTAATATAATTGTAACTTATCAAAAAATGGCAACGTAAATATTCATTCACTGAAATTAATGCATAAATAAAAAAAAGTTGCACGCAGGCAATATAAAAATGTTCTTGCACTCGCGCAAAATGCACACTAATATACCCAAAAATACGATGAAGGGCTTAGGAGGAATGGATAATGTGCACGCATCAAAATGCACGATGTGCTTGCGCAAAGAATAAAGACCACCCACGCTCAAATAATTCAAGGCATGCACAAACTTTTACATAAACACGCACTTAAGAATGCCAACGTAAATGTTCTACATTGGAACTAATGAACAAATAAAAAAGAAGATGAACGCACGCAACACAAAGATGCTCTTGCACTCACACAAATTGAACGCTTATATACCCAATAATGCGCTGAAGGGCTTAGATGGAATGCATAATTCGCACGCATGAAAACGCAAGATGTGCTCGCACAAAGAATAAAGACCACCCACGGTCAAATAATTCAAGGCATGCACAAACTTTGACATAACCACACACTTAAAAATGCAAACGTAAATATTTGTGCATTAAAACTTGCGCATAAATAAATAAAAAAAGATGAGCGCACGCAACACAAACATGTTATTGCACTCGCAAAAATGCACACTTATATACCCAAAAATGTGCTAACAGGCTTGGATAGAAAGCGTAATGTGCAAGCATGACATTAGACAATGTGCATGAACAAAGAGTGAAAACCACCCATGCTTGAATAATTCATCCCATGCACAAGATTTGACATAACTACACACTAAAAAATGGAAACACACATGTTTGTGCACTAAAACTAATACACCAATACAAAAAAGATGCCCTCACGTAACTAAAGCATATTCTTGCTCTCACAAAAAATGCACACTTATAAACCTAAAATTGGTCTAAAGGACTTAGATGGAATGTATAATGCGCACGCATGAAAATGTACGATGTGCTCGCGTAAAGAATAAAGACCACTCACACTCAAATAAGTCAAGGCATGCACAAACTTTGAAATAACCACTCACTTAAAAATAAAAAAACAAAAATATTCATCCATAAAAACTAACGCACAAATAAAAGAAAGATGAGTGCACGCAACGCAGACATGTTTTTGCACTCGCACAAAATGCATAGTAATATATCCAAAAATGCTCTAAAGGGCTTAGAGGGAATGTATAACGCGCGTACATGAAAATGCACAATGTGCTCGCGCAAAGAATAAAGACCACCTAAGCTCAAATAATTCAAGGCTTTCTCAAATTTTGACATAACCACGCACTTAAGAATGCAAACGTAAATGTTCGCGCACTGAAACTAATGCACATATAAAAAAAAGTTGCACGCACGCAACACAAAGATGTTCTTGCTCTCGCACAAAATGCACACTTGTATACCCACAAATGCACTGAGGGGCTTAGAAGGAATGGATAATGCACGCACATGAAAATGGACGATATGCTTGCGTAAAGAATGAAGTCCACCCATGATCAAATAATTCAAGGCATGCACAAACTTTAACACAAACACACGCTTAAAAATGCAAATGTAAATATTCATGGACTGAAACTAATGAACAAATAAAAAAAAGATGCGCGCACGCAAAACAAAGATGTTCATGCACTTGTACATAATGGAGACTTATATACCTAAAAATGCTCTAAAAGCTTAGATAGAATGCATAATGCGGATGCATGAAAATGCACGATGTGCTCGCGCAAAGAATAAAGACCAATTATGCTCAAATAATTCAATGTATGCACAAACTTTGATATAACCATGCACATAAAAATGCAAACGTAAATGTTCGTGCACTAAAACTATCGAACAAATAAAAAAATGATTGCAAGCAACACGAAGATGTTCTTGCATTAGTATAAAATGAACACTTATATACCAAAAATTTCTCTAAAGGGTTTAGATGGAATGCATAATGTACACACATGAAAACGCACGATGTGCTTGCACAAAGAATAAAGACCACCCAAGCTCAAATAATTCAAGGCTTGCACAAACTTTAACATAACCATGCACTTAAGAATATAAACATAAATGTCCGTGCACTGAAACTAATGAATTTCTATAAAATAAGTTGCGCGCACGCAAAACAAAAATGTTCTTGTACTTGCACAAAATGCACACTTATATACCCAAAACTGCGTTGAAGCACTTATAAGGAATGCATAATACGCATGCATGAAAATGCACGATGTGGTCGTGCAAAGAATAAAGACCACCCACACTCAAATAATTCAAGGTATGCACAAACTTTAACACAAACATGCTAATGCGGAACCCAATAGCTAACAAGCTACAAACCCACACATACGATTCGAATAGCAAAGCAAATCAGATAAACACCCTCCCTGCTGAACCCCCAAACAACTTGTGAATGGAAATGCAAATAATCGGGAATTAAAGAACCTGAAAAATGCCACAATCAAATAATTGATAAGTTAATCAAATTCTTCATGCAATAGGAAAAAAAAGCAAGCAAATCTCACAAATCTAATCTATTAGAATTTTGGCAAAGCCAAGAAAAGAGGATAGCCTCCAATGTTTAATAATTCCAATCTCTCTATACAAATTCGTTTTTGAGGAGTATTTATACTCCTTTAAGCTAATAAAAACCCTAATTAATCACATAAGCCTTTAAACATGGGCCTTACACCAAGATAACTAAAGCCCGCACTAATTAACTTAAAATACAGCCCAAAAAGCCTAAAAAGAACTAATTAAATGAGCCCAAACTAATTAAAGCCCATCTCACTTAAAAAAGCCCAAAAGAATAAGTTAAGGCCTAATATATTACAAATAATCAAATAAAAATAATAAATAAAAGCCTAAACTAAAAGCCCAAACAAAACAGCCCATTAAGTTCATTAATTAGCACATGCATTGCACATGTAATGTGTCACATGATGTGCACATGCATATGACACATGCATAGCACATGACATGGCGCATGTCTAGCACATGTCAAAGCATATGGATGGCACATATCAAGGTCACATGACTTGCACATGTCTCTCTTCAAAGTCTCTTTTTGATTCGACTTCTTCATAGCTACAGTAAACCACCTTCAAGCCTTCTTGAACTTCCCCAAATTTGATCTCTATGAATCCGAACTTGCAAAGTTTATAATCTTGCAATGTTGACCCCCCTGTGCACGCATCATTCCCTCCCTCTTTAGAAAAGATTCGTCCTCGAATCTTCATCTCGTTCAAGTTGGGAATTGGCATTTGTAGAATAAATTCATCTTCATATAAGATCTTCTGAACAGGTGAAAATAAAATGAATGCTTTTTCAGCAAAGAACTCATCATGTTCCTGCAAGTTGACATAAACATTAGGAAAAATATGGTTATTCAATGCGTACTTTTCGTTCTGATCATGGTTCTTTTCTTCCTCCATGTTCAATTCAGCCTCCTCAAGCACTACAGGATTAGTCATAACATATTGATCTCCAATCTCAATTACACTATCTTCTTCCTTTTTACAATCTTCTTCCTTTTTACTCAAACAGTCGACAACATCCTTACTTTCACTTATATCCTCCTCATTTACAACCTCATCAGCATATAAATCTAAAGCATCTCTTTCAGCTTCACAAATAATTTCTTTGACAATAACTTCCTTTTCTTTCCTTCTTTCCTCTTGTCTCATATATGTACTTAGTAGTCCAGAAAGTTGTTTAAACTGCAATTTCATATTTTTAAAATCTTCATCTTTGCTCCAGTTTGGACAAATTTTGTTGTTGGAATTTGAGAATGACCTTGCTACCCTCCTTTGTTTCTGTTGCCTCTCCACTTTAATGGCAATGTTCACTAAGTCCTCCATTTTTCCATAATTTTGCAATTCAACTACATCCGTAATTTCTTTATTCAAACCTCCTAGAAACCAAGCCATGATTACCTCTTCCTCCTCTTCTATGTTAGCTTTGATCAATAGCATCTCCATCTCCTTGTGATAATCTTCTACTGATCTAGCTCCTTGCACTAGCCTATGCAACCTCTGATGTAACTCCCTAAAGTAGTGTGAAGGCACAAATCTTTTCCTCATGGCCTCCTTCATATCCTCCCAACTACTAATAGGACGTCTCCTCATCTTCCTTCTGCCCATATTCAATTGATCCCACCAAAACAAAGCATAGTTAGTGATGCGGAACCCCAAGGCTAGAGAACCCAAAACCCCTTAAACATACAATATGGCATGAACATGAACAAGAAGAAATTCCCAATCTAAAGAACCCCCAAACAACATGTGAATGGAAACGCTTATAATAGATTGATTTAAAAACACAAGAATAGATTTCGCCACAAGAAAATACCTTGATAAGAAATTAGTTCTTGATGCAAAAGAAGAAGACAAGCAAATCCTCTCCCTTGAAGAAAATTCGGCCAAACCAAATGATGATATTCAAAAGTGTTTTTTTGATATGTCTTTTACAACTTATAATGAGGTATTTATAGCCCCCAAAAGGTAGGTAACCCTAAATAAGTCAAAAGTCCACCTAACACATGGCCACCTAACACATGGGCCTCCCACCAAACCTTAAATAAGTCAAAAGGCCACCTAACACATGGCCACCTAACACATGGGCCTCCCACCAAATAACTAAAGCCCAAATTTATTAACTCTAAAATACAACAACCCACAAGCCTAAAATAATTAATTTAAATGAGCCCAAGCTAAAGTAAGCCCAACTCACTTAAAATAAGCCTATTAAGCTATATGAGGGTCCAAAACAAGTTCAACATAATAAAATAAGCCCCTTGGGCAACCTAAAGCTACTCTTCTATCTTAAAATAGTTAATCAAGCCCATTTGATTCTTCTCATGTTCATTCGGCTCCAATCTCTCTTGACTATGGATAGTTTCAACAATTCGGTCCACATATGCATTTAGTGCTTCCTTGAACTTCTTGGCTCTTAATCTTGTCACCGATCCATCCGGCAATGCTAGCTCTTCCTTGAACTTAATCTGCTTTTGGTGTTCCTTAGTTGTGCTCGCATCATCCCCTCCCTCTTCAAAAGGATTCGTCCTCGAATCTGAATCGAGATCAAAAGAAGATAAGTCAGAAACATTGAAAGTAGCACTAACATTATACTCACCTGGTAAGTCAATCTTATATGCATTTTCATTGATGCGTTCCAACACTTGAAATGGTCCATCTCCCCTTGCATCAAGTTTTGACTTCCTTTGTTGTGGAAACCTCTCTTTTCGCATGTGCACCCAAACCCAGTCACCTGGTTCAAAAATAACCTGTTTTCTCCCTTTATTAGCCTTTTGTGCATACATGCGATTCTTTTTCTCAATTTGTTCACGTGCTTTCTCATGTATTATTTTAACCAAATCAGCCTTCTTTTTGCCATCTAAGCTAGCAAGCTTATTTAGAGGTAAAGGCATCAAATCCAACACAGTTATTGGATTAAAACCATACACAATTTGAAATGGAGAATAACCTGTAGAAGAATGTGTGGAGCGATTATATGCAAACTCAATGAATGGCAAACAATCTTCCCAAGTTTTCAAATTCTTTCCAACAATTGCACGCAACATGGTTTCTAAAGTCCTATTAACTACCTCAGTTTGTCCATCAGTTTGTGGGTGACATGTAGTAGAAAATAGAAGTTTAGTGCCTAACTTTCCCCACAAGACTCTCCAAAAATGACTTAGGAACTTAACATCCCTATCTGAAATAATGGTTCTCGGTACACCATGAAGTCGAACCACCTCCCTAAAGAAAAGATCAGCAATATTTGTTGCATCATCTGTTTTATGGCAAGCAATGAAATGAGCCATTTTACTAAATCTATCCACAACAACAAATATGCTATCCTTACCTTTCCTAGTCCTAGGCAATCCCAAAACAAAGTCCATTGATATGTCAGTCCAAGGCTCACTAGGCACAGGTAAGGGTGTATATAAACCATGAGGCATAGACCTAGATTTAGCTTATTTGCATGTAATACACCTGGCACAAACTCTTTCCACATCTCTTCTCATATTTGGCCAATAAAAATGTTCACTAAGCATATCCAAGGTCTTTTGCACACCAAAATGCCCCATTAACCCTCCACTATGTGATTCCCTAACAAGCAATTCCCTAACTGAACATGTAGGAATACAAAGTTGTTTACCCCTAAAAAGATAGCCTTCATGCCTATAAAACTTATCAAATGCAGCATATTCACAAGCTTGATACACATTGGCAAAATCAACATCACCGATATACAACTCTTTCAAATGCTCAAATCCAAGTAACTTAGAAGTAAGCATAGAAATCAAAGCGTACCTTCTAGATAGTGCATCAGCCACAACATTTTCCTTACCTTGCTTGTACTTGATCACATATGGGAATGTTTCCAGAAATTCCACCCAACTTGCATGCCTCTTGCTCAACTTTCCTTGTCCCTTTAAGTACTTAAGAGATTGATGATCACTATGAATCACAAACTCTTTAGGCAGCAAGTAATGCTCCCATACTTCAAGAGCCCTCACCAATGCATATAGCTCCTTGTCATAGGTGGAATAATTCAACACTGGCCCACTCAGCTTCTCACTGAAATATGCTATGGGACGATTTTCCTGCATCAAAACAGCACCTATACCAATCCCAGAAGCATCACATTCAACCTCAAAAGTCTTAGAAAAATCAGGCAAACGCAAAACAGGAGCAGTACATAATTTTTCTTTTAAAGTGCAAAATGCATTTTCTTGCTCTTTTTCCCATTTAAACCCGACATTCTTTTTGACAACCTCATTCAGTGGTGCAGCAATAGTTGAGAAATCCTTAACAAATCGCCTATAAAAGCTAGCTAAACCATGAAAACTCCTTACCTCACTCGCAGTCTTAGGCGTTGGCCATTCTTGGATAGCCTTCACCTTTTCAGAATCTACCTCCACTCCTTTAGAGCTCACTACAAAACCTAAGAAGACAACTTTATCCATGCAAAATGAACACTTCTTAAGATTTGCATATAGCTTCTCTTCCCTAAGCAGATCCAAAACAGCTTTAACATGCATAATATGATCATTTAAGCACTTGCTGTAAACTAAAATGTCATCAAAGTACACAACCACAAATTTACCAAGAAAATCACGCAAGACATAGTTCATTAAGCGCATGAAAGTACTAGGTGCATTAGATAACCCAAAAGGCATCACTAACCACTCATACAATCCATATTTAGTCTTAAATGCAGTTTTCCACTCATCCCCTTCTTTCATCCTAATATGATGATAGCCACTTTTAAGATCAATTTTGGTGAATAAACAAGCACCATGCAACTCATCAAGCATATCATCTAATCTAGGAATAGGATGGCGATACTTTACAGTGATTTTGTTGACCGCTCTACAATCCACACACATCCTCCAAGTCCCATCTTTCTTTGGCACCAAAAGAACTGGTACAGCACAAGGACTCATGCTTTCCCTTACATACCCCTTTTGAAGCAATTCATCCACTTGCCTTTGTAATTCCTTCGTCTCCTCTGGATTGCTTCTGTAAGCTGGACGGTTAGGTATTTGAGCTCCTGGTACAAAGTCAATCTGATGCTCAATCCCTCTCAAAGGTGGTAATCCGTGCGGTACATCTTCAGGAAAGACATCTTCATACTCCTGCAATAAGGTCATAAAAACACTAGGCAACTCGGGGTTAAGGTCAGTTTCAGTAAACAAAGTTTGCTTAAATCGAATCAAAATTAAAGCTCTCTTGCCTAAGTATGCACTCTTTACTTCTCTCTCTTTGGCATAAAAACATGGTTGTTTCTTTACTTTTTCACTCCTCTCAATTTCTTTTCGCTCACTTTTTATATTCTTTTCTTTCTTTTCACTCACTAACTTCTTCTCTTCTGCACATCCCACTTTCTTTTCCTCACTTGTGCAGTCACTCACCATTGGGCCTTTATTTTTATTCTTTTCTCTCATGGCCTCTTTTCTCTCTTCTTTCTTTTTCACCTCACTACTCGAATCCCCACTTGAAGATTGCTGAATTTTTAATTGCTCAAGATAAGTCTCTTTGGGTGATAAAGGTGCAAGGGTGATTTTCTGTCCATTATGCACAAAAGAGTACCTATTCTTATGCCCATCATGCACAACATACCTATCAAATTGCCAAGGCCTACCCAACAAAACATGACCCGCTTGCATTGGTACAACATCACATACAACCTCATCAGCATATCTACCAATGGAAAATGCAACTACTACCTGCTTGGTCACTCTAACTTCACCACTATCATTCAACTATTGTAGCCTATATGGGTTGGGGTGTTTATCACATTTCAGCCCCAATTTCTCAACCAAAGTATTACTAGCTACGTTAGTGCAACTACCCCCATCTATGATCAGACTACAAGCTTTCCCACCTACCAAGCATCTAGTGTGAAAAATATTTTCCCTTTGCTCTAAGCTATCTTCCTTTACATTTATATTCAATGCATGCCTAGTGACTAAGACTTCTCCTTTAACAGCATATTCAACACATTCATTATTATCAGAACAATCCTCTAAAGATGGCATACTTAAATCACTACCATCCGAATCATCACCATTATCAGACTCAGAAACAATTTCACCACCCCTAATAAACATGGTCTTTCTATTAGGACACTCAGATGCATAATGACCATGCCCTTGACATTTAAAGCATTTAACATCCCTATGTTTAGAGGGTTTGGATGAAGGATCAGGAGTACCTTTTTGGATTGAAGTACTCTTCTCCTTGCTCCTATTCGTTTCAATGCCTTTCTCCTTAGAATATGAATGGTGCTCCTTTTTCTTGTCTTCATTTTTGCTCCATTTTGGACTCCATTTGTTGCTGGAATTTGAGAATGATCTTGCTGTCCTTCTTTGTTTTTGTTGCTTTTCCACCTTCATGGCAATGTTTACCAAGTCATCCATCTCTACATAATGTTGCAGTTCCACTACATCAGCGATTTCCCTATTCAAACCTCCCAAAAATCGAGCCATTGTCACCTCTTCTTCCTCTTCTATGTTTGCTTTGATCAATAGCATCTCCAACTCCTTGTGATAATCCTCTACTGAACTGGTTCCTTGGGTGAGTATATGTAATTGTTGGTGCAACTCCCTATAGTAATAGGATGGTACAAATCTCTTCTTCAACACTCTTTTCATCTCTTCCCAAGTGCCTATGGGTGGTTCCCTATTCCGCCTTCTACTTTTTACCAACTCATTCCACCAGACTAATGCATAATCAGTAAACTCCATTGCTGCCAACTTCACCTTCTTTTCTTCTGAGTAATTATGACAAGCAAAAATCATATCTACCTTTCTTTCCCATTCTAAATACACTTCAGCATCATTCCTACCCCTAAAGGATGGAATATTCATCTTTATGGCACTAAGGTTGTTATCTCTCCTCTCCATTCTTTCTTCTCTCCCTTCTCTGCCCCTTACAAATTGTACTTCTTCATCATAGTCTTCATATAATCTATTCACTTCTTCCTCTCTATTCCTATGGCTTTCAATTGACCTACTTCGGTTTTGGGATCTAGAACTTTCATTAATTTTCTCTTCTATCCCATCCATCCTAGTAGTTAACTTTTTGAATTCACCCATGAATGCCTTGTACATCAATTTCAAATCTGGCACATTTTCCTCCTCTTCCTCACTCATTACGCCTTTTCCGTCCCTTCTTGACATTGTATATTATAAGCTGCCGACAAATGTTAGTAGGGAATAAAAAGACCTCACAATTCACTCCCTCACGTGTTTCACTCAAAAGATAGCACTCCACTCGTGTTTCACTCAACTTGGCTTTTACCCTCTTTTAAGCTTACACACTCAAGCCTTTTCCCACTCAAGCTTGTTGTCCTCAGTTGCACTTCAGAATTTAAATTCCAACCAAAATAATTCACAAGCAGCAAATATAAAAGGAATACAATGAAAATACTTAACATATAAGATGGGTTCAAAACTAGAAGCAAAAATACCAAAAGGAATAAAACAAAAGAGCACACAAGAAGAAGATATGTATGCTGTCCAAAATTACAGATTTTAATTAACAAGAGTCAATTTGTTAATTATGGTGTAATGGAAGCAAAATTACAAAAGACAACAAAAATAGCAACTTAGAGTGAAAGAAAAAGACAACTAATACATAAATGCAGAAATTGATATCTCCCTAATGGAGAAGTCAATTTTGATACAATGGATGTGAAGACAAGAAATCAAAGAAAGTCAAAAATGACAACTACCCATAAATATTCACTTTGACTTTTCAAATTAATTTTCAAATTCAAAGTATGACCAGATCTAAATTTTTTTTTGTTTCTTTGTGATTTTTCTTTCCTAGCTTTATCTCAATGCTGACTTTTCTTTTTTTTTTTTAAAAAAAAATTCGGATGAACAGTAACGTGAATAGTAGCAATGATTTTTTTCTTTTTAGAACTTAAAACATCAAACACGAGATCTGATGTAGGAACAAATGATACGGATCCACCAACCATCAAAGATCATTTGAAGATACCTAGTGGTCCAATAACGAGAGAACGTGCTCAGAAGCTAAAGATGGCTATGACATCTTTTGTTCAGGCTTTTGTCACTCAAGAAATTCATGAAGAGGCTATTGAGAAATGTTCTGGACAGCTTGAAGGCCAAATGAAAGTATTTAGCCTTCTGGAAGCAAGTGAAGGAATTGGGTCAATTTAAGCCATCAAGGGCTTATACAACTTTGGGCTTTTAATTGTACATGTCATGTGCCTCATTTAAAAGTCACATGACTCACTTAAGTTGTATTTAAATGGGCTAGGCGTGTGGGCTTCTTGTTGGGCTTGGTTTAGTTAGTTTGATTGTTTATTTTGTCTTGTTTTGGGCTTTCACATTCAGCCTTTAACACTTACCTTTAAGTATGTTTATTTTCTTTATTGTGGGCTTAATTTAGCTTGTAAAGCCCATGTCAATTTCGGCCTATGAATGATTAAGGCCTTAGTAGGGTTTGTTTTAGGTTTTAAGAGTAATTAGGGTTAGCCACCATATAAATAGGCTAACATAAGTTGTAACCGGCAGATTTTGATCAATTAAACATTTGAGAGTATTCTCTTCTTGGCTTGGCCGAATTTCTTTAGGGAGATTAGTGAGATTGCTTGCTTTTCTTTTCTATTGCATGAGGAATTTGATAACTTATCAATTGTCTTGATTGTGGCATTTTCATTTTCTTCGATTTCCCAATTATTTGCGTTTCCATTCACGTGTTGTTTGGGGGTTCAATAGGGAGGGTTTTTGTCTTCTTTGTCTTTGCAATCAAAGTGTATGTTCAAGGTGTTTCGGGTTCTTTAACCTTGGGGTTCCGCATCAACAAAGAAGAACACAAAAGAACAAATTCAAAAATAAAGAAGAACACAAAATTGATAAGAATAAGATTGCAAATTTAATAACGCGGAATTATCTTGTTCTAATGAAAATAAAACAATAGAATAGCAAATTAACACAAGATAAATAAGAATTTATCCTAATCCAAGCTCTGATACCAAATGATGCGGAACCCCAAGGCTAGAGAACCCAAAACCCCTTAAACATACAATATGGCATGAACATGAACAAGAAGAAATTCCCAATCTAAAGAACCCCCAAACAACATGTGAATGGAAACGCTTATAATAGATTGATTTAAAAACACAAGAATAGATTTCGCCACAAGAAAATACCTTGATAAGAAATTAGTTCTTGATGCAAAAGAAGAAGACAAGCAAATCCTCTCCCTTGAAGAAAATTCGGCCAAACCAAATGATGATATTCAAAAGTGTTTTTTTGATATGTCTTTTACAACTTATAATGAGGTATTTATAGCCCCCAAAAGGTAGGTAACCCTAAATAAGTCAAAAGTCCACCTAACACATGGCCACCTAACACATGGGCCTCCCACCAAACCTTAAATAAGTCAAAAGGCCACCTAACACATGGGCCTCCCACCAAATAACTAAAGCCCAAATTTATTAACTCTAAAATACAACAACCCACAAGCCTAAAATAATTAATTTAAATGAGCCCAAGCTAAAGTAAGCTCAACTCACTTAAAATAAGCCTATTAAGCTATATGAGGGTCCAAAACAAGTTCAACATAATAAAATAAGCCCCTTGGGCAGCCTAAAGCTACTATTCTATCTTAAAATAGTTAATCAAGCCCATTTGATTCTTCTCATGTTCATTCGGCTCCAATCTCTCTTGACTATGGATAGTTTCAACAATTCGGTCCACATATGCATTTAGTGCTTCCTTGAACTTCTTGGCTCTTAATCTTGTCACCGGTCCATCCGGCAATGCTAGCTCTTCCTTGAACTTAATCTGCTTTTGGTGTTCCTTAGTTGTGCTCGCATCAGTTAGTGAATTCTACAGCTGCAATCTTCACCTTCTTTTCCTCTGAATATCTATTTCATTCAAAGATCATCTCTACCTTTCTCTCCCACTCCAAGTACTCTTCTGCACTATTTCTGCCTTTGAACGGAGGAATCTTGAGTTTGATGTTGCCCAAGTTCCCATCTATCCTTGCACTAGTTTCCTCCTCCTCTTCATCATTAAAATCATTCTCCACATGCCCTTGAATAATTCTTCCTCTCCTTGCTGCCCTTCTAGGTGCATTAGATATACTTCCTTCAAGTCTCTCTTCCATTCCATCCATTCTAAGAGACAACTTCCGGATCTCACTAATGAAAGCTTGATATAGCATCTTGTTATCTGGTACATGATCTTCACCTTGGGATATTCCCTTCCCACTAGTTTCTTCAGTCATGATGTATTAGCTGCAAAAATTGTTAGATAAAAACCTCACAAGCACTCCCTCACGTGTTTACACTCAAAGAATGTCACTCCTCTCGTGTTTCACACAATTAAGGCTTTTACCCTCTTAATGTCGTCACACTCTCTTGCCTTTTTCCACTCAAGCTTGCAACTTTAAAATTGCACTTCAGAAATCAATCCACAAATCAACAATCTTGAGCGCATTTAAGAAAGCAAAGAAAATAAATACTAACAATAAAAAGAAAGCTCAAAACTAGAAAAGAAGACACTAGACATAATGGAGGTGATACACGGTCAAGAGTGGTGTACCACTTGATTATATCCAAATTAGAGTATTAGAACAAGCAAAGATACTCTAACAATCTAAAGTAACAAAAGCAAGCTCAAAACAAAGAAATAAGCAACAAGAATTAAGAAAAGTGACAATTTGGACAAAATATATGAATTTGATTCACTACAAAGTAAACCAAATATAGAACCTAGTTATTCTACCCAACAAAGCATGAAAATAACAAAGAAACCTAATTATACTAAGACAGAATGCACTCAAGACAATTCAATTTAGAGCCAAAATGATGATTAGGCCGAATAGTGTATCAAGCTCTAATTAATGTGTCAAGTTGTGTGCAAAATGATGACAAAATGATAGGAAAATGGTAGAAAAATGATGGCAAAATGATACCAAAATTGTAGAAAAAATGATGGAAAAATGATACCAAAATAGTGGAACAAATGGATAAGATATGATAAAATGGTAGCTCAAATGGATAAGAAATGAAACAAGAATAGCAGCTTAAACGGATAAGAAATGATATCAAAAATGGCAGCTCAAATGCATAATAAATGATATAAAAAAATGGCAACTTAAATGGATAAAAAATGGATAACACAAATGGATAAGAAATGGATAACACAAATGGTTAAGAAATGGATAAGAAATGGATAACACAAATGGTGGGTCAATGATTGCAAGGTAAATCCTTGGTTAAGTAGGATTAGTATTACAATTCCAATTCTGATATGGATTAGGATTTTGAAAGCCTAAACCCAAAGGGATAAGGATTAATTTTACTAGCTCTTAAAGGATTCCTAATTCCCCAAGCAATATGGATTAATTTTCTCCCACCTATTATAGGATTTGGATTTGCCCTTTTCTATATAAACCCTCCTTGACCGAATTGCTCCCTTCCCTTTTCTCCTCTTATATTCAAATGATGCGTGCACAGGGGGGGGGTCAACATTACAAGATTATAAACTTTGCAAGTTCGGATTCATGGAGATAAAATTTGGGGAAGTTCAAGAAGGCTTGAAGGTGGTTTACTGTAGCTATGAAGAAGTCGAATCAAAAAGAGACTTTGAAGAGAGGCATGTGCAAGTCATGTGACCTTGACATGTGCCATCCATATGCTTTGACATGTGCTAGACATGCGCTATGTCATGTACTATGCATGTGTCATATGCATGTGCACATCATGTGACACATTATATGTGCAATGCATGTGCTAATTAATGAACTTAATGCGCTGTTTTGTTTGGGCTTTTAGTTTAGGCTTTTATTTATTATTTTTATTTGATTATTTGTAATATATTAGGCCTTAACTTATTCTTTTGGGCTTATTTAAGTGAGATGGGCTTTAATTAGCTTGGGCTCATTTAATTAGTTCTTTTTAGGCTTTTTGGGCTATATTTTAAGTTAATTAGTGTGGACTTTAGTTATCTTGGTGTAAGGCCCATGTTTAAAGGCTTATTTGATTAATTAGGGTTTTTATTAGCTTAAAGGAGTATAAATACTCCTCAAAAACAAATTTGTATAGAGAGATTGGAATTATTAAACATTGGAGGCTATCCTCTTTTCTTGGCTTTTCCAAAATTCTAATAGATTAGATTTGTGAGATTTGCTTGTTTTTCTTTTCTATTGCATGAAGGATTTGATTAACTTATCAATTATTTGATTGTGGGGTTTTTCAGGTTCTTTAATTCCTGATTATTTGCGTTTCCATTCACAAGTTGTTTGGGGGTTCAATAGGGAGGGTGTTTATCTGATTTGCTTTGCTATTCGAATCGTATGTGTGGGTTTGTAGCTTGTTAGTTATTGGGTTCCGCATCATTTGGTATCAGAGCCAAAGTAAGGTAAATTCCTATTTATCTTAGTGTTAGGGTTGTGTTTTCTTTTTCTTGATTCTTTTATGTTTGTGCCGAATTTGGTCTCATCAAGTTTCTGATTTTTGTGTTTTTTTTTGTGCGTCAAATTAGCCTTTTCTTAGCCTTTGTTTTATTCACTTTTTTTTTTTGCCTTGAGATTCTGATTTTTGCCTTGAATCGAAACATTGATTATCCTTGGCTTGAAATCTGAATTTTGGGAGTAGAAGTTATAGTTTATTTGCTGAAATTATAAAAAAAAGAGAAAAAAAAAGTAGAACATCTTTGGGTTTAGAAATCCGAACTTTGTAGGAGTTTGTTTTGATTTGATTGCTGAAATTTATTAAAAAAAATAAACAGCAAGAAGAAAAGAAAGAAAAACATACAAAAGAAAAGAATAGAAGAAATAAAGAGAAGAAGAAAAAAAAAAGTGAAAGAAAGCAATATAAGAGGAGAAAAGGGTAGGGAGCAATTCGGTCAAGGAGGGTTTATATAGAAAAGGGTAAATCCAAATCCTATAATAGGTGGGAGAAAATTAATCCATATTGCTTGGGGAATTAGGAATCATTTAAGAGCTAGTAAAATTATTCCTTATCCCTTTGGGTTTAGGCTTTCAAAATCCTAATCCATATCAGAATTGGAATTGTAATCCTAATCCTACTTAACCAAGGATTTACCTTGCAATCATTGACCCACCATTTGTGTTATCCATTTCTTAACCATTTGTGTTATCCATTTCTTATCCATTTGTGTTATCCATTTTTTATCCATTTGAGTTGCCATTTTTTTATATCATTTATTATCCATTTGAGCTGCCATTTTTGATATCATTTCTTATCCGTTTAAGCTGCTATTCTTGTTTCATTTCTTATCCATTTGAGCTGCCATTTTATCATATCTTATCCATTTGTTCCACCATTTTGGTATCATTTTTCCATCATTTTTTCTACCATTTTGGTATCTTTTGCCATCATTTTTCTACCATTTTGCTATCATTTTCCTATCATTTTGTCATCATTTTGCACACAACTTGACACATTAATTAGAGCTTGATACACCATTCGGCCTAATCATCATTTTGGCTCTAAATTGAATTGTCTTGAGTGCATTCTGTCTTACTTAGTATAATTAGGTTTCTTTGTTATTTTCTTGCTTTGTTGGGTAGAATAACTAGGTTCTATATTTGGTTTACTTTGTAGTGAATCAAATTCATATATTTTGTCCAAATTGTCACTTTTCTTAATTCTTGTTGCTTATTTCTTTGTTTTGAGCTTGCTTTTGTTCCTTTACATTGTTAGAGTATCTTTGCTTGTTCTAATACTCTAATTTGGATATAATCAAGTGGTACACCACTCTTGACCGTGTATCACCTCCATTATGTCTAGTGTCTTATTTTCTAGTTTTGAGCTTTCTTTTTATTGTTAGTATTTGTTTTCTTTGCTTTCTTAAACGCGCTCAAGATTGTTGATTTGTGGATTGATTTCTGAAGTGCAATTTTAAAGTTGCAAGCTTGAGTGGAAAAAGGCAAGAGAGTGTGACGACATTAAGAGGGTAAAAGCCTTAATTGTGTGAAACACGAGAGGAGTGACATTCTTTGAGTGTAAACACGTGAGGGAGTGCTTGTGAGGTTTTTATCTAACAATTTTTGCAGGTAATACATCATGAATGAAGAAACTAGTGGGAAGGGAATATCCCAAGGTGAAGATCATGTACCAGATAACAAGATGCTATATCAAGCTTTCATTAGTGAGATCCAGAAGTTGTCTCTTAGAATGGATGGAATGGAAGAGAGACTTGAAGGAAGTATATCTAATGCACCTAGAAGGGCAGCAAGGAGAGGAATAATTATTCAAGGACATGTGGAGAATGATTTTGATGATGAAGAGGAGGAGGAAACTAGTGCAAGGATAGATGGGAACCTGGGCAACATCAAACTCACGATTCCTCCGTTTAAAGGCAGAAATAGTGCAGAAGAGTACTTGGAGTGGAAGAGAAAGGTAGAGATAAAGTTTGAATGCAATAGATATTCAGAAGAAAAGAAGGTGAAGATTGCAGCTGTAGAATTCACTGACTATGTTTTGTTTTGGTGGGATCAATTGAATATGGGCAGAAGGAAGATGAGGAGACGTCCTATTAGTAGTTGGGAGGATATGAAGGAGGCCATGAGGAAAAGATTTGTGCCTTCACACTACTTTAGGGAGTTACATCAGAGGTTGCATAGGCTAGTGCAAGGAGCTAGATCAGTAGAAGATTATCACAAGGAGATGGAGATGCTATTGATCAAAGCTAACATAGAAGAGGAGGAAGAGGTAATCATGGCTTCGTTCTAGGAGGTTTGAATAAAGAAATTGCGGATGTAGTTGAATTGCAACATTATGGAAAAATGGAGGACTTAGTGAACATTGCCATTAAAGTGGAGAGGCAACAGAAACAAAGGAGGGTAGCAAGGTCATTCTCAAATTCCAACACAAAATTTGTCCAAACTGGAGAAAAAATGAAGATTTTAAAAATATGGAATTGCAGTTTAAACAACTTTTTGGACTACTAAGTACATATATAAGACAAGAGGAAAGAAGGAAAGAAGAGGAAGTTATTGTCAAAGAAATTATTTGTGAAGATGAAAGAGATGCTTTAGATTTATATGCTGATGAGGTTGTAAATGAGGAGGATATAAGTGAAAGTAAGGATGTTATCGACTATTTGAGTAAAAAGGAAGAAGATTGTAAAAAGGAAGAAGATAGTGTAATAGAGATTGGAGATCAATATGTTATGACTGATCCTGTAGTGCTTGAGGAGGCTGAATTGAACATGGAGGAAGAAAAGAACCATGATCAGAACGAAAAGTATGCATTGAATAACCATATTTTTCCTTATGTTTATGTCAACTTGCAGGAACATGATGAGTTCTTTGCTGAAAAAGCATTCATTTTATTTCCACCTGTTCAGAAGATCTTATATGAAGATGAATTTATTCTACAAATGCCAATTCCCAACTTAAACAAGACGAAGATTCGAGGATGAATCTTTTCTAAAGAGGGAGGGAATGATGCGTGCACAGGGGGGTCAACATTGCAAGATTATAAACTTTGCAAGTTCGGATTCATGGAGATCAAATTTGGGGAAGTTCGAGAAGGCTTGAAGGTGGTTTATTGTAGCTATGAAGAAGTCGAATCAAAAAGAGACTTTGAAGAGAGGCATGTGCAAGTCATGTGACCTTGACATGTGCCATCCATATGCTTTGACATGTGCCAGACATGCGCCATGTCATGTGCTATGCATGTGTCATATGCATATGCACATCATGTGACACATTACATGTGCAATGCATGTGCTAATTAATGAACTTAATGGGCTGTTTTGTTTGGGCTTTTAGTTTAGGCTTTTATTTATTATTTTTATTTGATTATTTGTAATATATTAGGCCTTAACTTATTCTTTTGGGCTTATTTAAGTGAGATGGGCTTTAATTAGCTTGGGCTCATTTAATTAGTTCTTTTTAGGCTTTTTGGGCTGTATTTTAAGTTAATTAGTGTGGGCTTTAGTTATCTTGGTGTAAGGCCCATGTTTAAAGGCTTATTTGATTAATTAGGATTTTTATTAGCTTAAAGGAGTATAAATACTCCTCAAAAACGAATTTGTATAGAGAGATTGGAATTATTAAACATTGGAGGCTATCCTCTTTTCTTGGCTTTGCCAAAATTCTAATAGATTAGATTTGTGAGATTTGCTTGCTTTTCTTTTCTATTGCATGAAGAATTTGATTAACTTATCAATTATTTGATTGTGGCGTTTTTCAGGTTCTTTAATTCCCGATTATTTGCGTTTCCATTCACAAGTTGTTTGGGGGTTCAATAGGGAAGGAAAATAGCCTAGAACAAAGAGAAAACATATTTCACACTAAGTGTTTAGTTAATGGGAGAGTGTGCACAATCATTATTGATGGGGGGAGTTGCACGAATGTAGCTAGTGTGAGTATGGTTGAGAAGTTGAACTTGGCATGTGAGAAGCATCCTAAACCTTACAGATTGCAATGGTTGAATGACAGTGGAGAGGTTAAGGTGACACGCCAGGTTAGAGTGCCATTTTCTATTGGATGGTACAAGGATGAAGTTTTATGTGATGTTGTACCTATGCAGGCAGGCCATTTACTTCTGGGAAGGCCCTGGCAATTTGATAGACAAGCTATTCATAATGGGTACACTAACAGATTTTCTTTTTCTTATGAAGGTAAAAAGGTTGTTTTAGCTCCATTATCTCCTCAAGAGATTTATGAAGATCAAAAGAAAATATTCGAGAAAGAGAAAGAGGCTTTGGCCAAAACAGAAAAGGGGAGAGAGGTTTCGGCCCAAGGGGTGAGAAAGAGAGAAAAAGAAAAGAAAGGGGGAAAAGAGACCCAAAAAGAAACAAAACAAATAAATGGCCCAGTAGTGAGTGAAAACAAGCAAGGGGGGAGACAAAAACAGAATTTCTATGTTAGAGTAAGGGAGGTCAAGAGTGCATTAGCCTTAAGACAACCTTTGGTTCTTGTAATCTACAAGGAAGTTTTGTTTACTGACACTGACCCTAATCTTGATTCTTTGCCTTCTAGTTTTGTTTCTTTATTGCAGGAGTATTGTGATGTTTTTCCTGTTGAGTTGCCAAATGGTTTACCACCTTTGAGAGGGATAGAACATCAGATTGACTTTGTGCCAGGATCTGCCATTCCCAATAGACCAGCCTATAGAAGCAATCCTATGGAAACAAAGGAAATGCAAAGCCAAGTGGAAGAACTCATGGAGAAGGGATTGGTGAGAGAAAGCATGAGTCCATGCGCAGTACCCATCCTATTGGTGCCTAAGAAAGATGGAACATGGAGGATGTGTGTTGATTGCCGTGCAGTCAACAAAATCACTGTAAAGTATAGACATCCCATTCCCAGGCTAGATGATATGTTGGATGAATTATGTGGTGCTGTGTATTTTACAAAAATTGATTTAATGAGTGGATATCATCAAATTAGAATGAAGCCTGGTGATGAGTGGAAAACAGCTTTCAAAACTAAATATGGTTTGTATGAGTGGTTGGTTATGCCATTTGGGCTATCTAATGCCCCTAGCACTTTTATGAGGCTTATGAACCATGTATTGCGTGCATATTTAGGGAAGTTTGTTGTTGTGTATTTTGATGATATACTCATTTACAGCAAGTCTTATGAAGAGCATATTGAGCATGTTAGGCTAGTTTTACAAGTTTTGAGATCTGAAAAGTTGTATGCTAAGCTTAAGAAATGTACATTCTGCATAGATAGACTTGTGTTTCTTGGTTTTGTGGTGAGTGCACAGGGAATTGAAGTGGATGAAGAAAAAGTGAAGGCAATTAAGGAATGGCCTACACCTAAGACTACTTCAGATGTGAGAAGCTTCCATGGCTTGGCAAGCTTTTATAGGCGCTTTGTGCAGGATTTTTCTTCCATTGCTGCACCACTCACAGAAATAATCAAGGAGGTTGGGTTCAAGTGGGGAGAAGCACAACAAAAGTCATTTGAGACTTTGAAAGGGAAGTTGTGTTCTGCTCCTATTTTATCTTTGCCTAACTTTGATAAAACATTTGAAATAGAATGTGATGCTTCTGGTGTAGGTATTGGGGCGGTTTTGATGCAAGAAAAGAAACCAATTGCCTATTTCAGTGAGAAGCTACATGGAGCCCAACTCAATTATTCAACCTATGACAAAGAGCTTTATGCTTTGTGAGAGCATTGGATGTGTGGCAGCATTACCTCCTACCCAAGGAGTTTGTCATTCACACCAATCATGAGTCCCTCAAACACTTAAAAGGACAAGGTAAGTTGAATAAACGGCATGCTAAATGGGTTGAATTTATTGAAATATTTCCTTATGTTATTCAATACAAGCATGGAAAAGATAACATTGTTGCGGATGCATTGTCAAGAAGATATGCTTTAATTTCTACACTTAGTTCTAAATTGCTTGGTTTTGAGCATGTTAAGGAACTATATGTTGGAGATCTTGAATTTGGTAATGTGTATGCAGCATGTGAGCATCAAGCTTTTGATAAATTCTATAGGCATGATGGGTTTTTGTTTAAGGGCAGCAAGCTTTGTTTGCCTAAGTGTTCAATGCGTGATTTGCTTGTATTAGAATCTCATTGGGGGGATTGATGGGACATTTTGGGGTGCATAAGACTTATGACATGTTAAATGAGCATTTTTATTGGCCTCATATGCGCAGGGATGTGGAGAAAGTATGTAATTCATATGTTGCATGTAGGCAAGCTAAGTCTAAAACTATGCCCCATTGATGCGTGCACAGGGGGGGTCAACATTTCAAGATTATAAACAATGGAAGTTCATATTCATAGAGATCAAATTTGGAGAAGTTAAAGAAGGCTTGAAGGAAGTCCGTGGGCCAAATTTATGAAGAAGCCAAATTGAAGATGGACATGTGCTAGTCATGTGACGACTTAACATGTGCAAGTCATGTGACACTTGACATGTGCCGATCATGTGACCTTGACATGTGCTATGCATGTGAGCTAGAGCATGTGCAATGCATGTGCTAATTGGTGGATTAAGGGGCTGATTTATTTGGGCTTTTAGTTTAGGCTTTTATTTATTATTTTCATTTGATTATTTGTAATGTTAGGCCTTAACTTATTCTTTTGGGCTTATTTAAGTGAGATGGGCTTTAATTAGCTTGGGCTCATTTAATTAGTTCTTTTTAGGCTTTTTGGGCTATATTTTAAGTTAATTAGTGTGAGCTTTAGTTATCTTGATGTAAGGCCCATGTTTTAAGGCCTATTTGATTAATTAGGGTTTTTATTAGCTTAAGAGAGTATAAATACTCTACAAAAACGAGATTGGAGGCAGATTTGACTAATTTGATACATTTCTTTTGGCTTGGCCGAATTCATCTTTGGAGAGGATAGCTTGTCTTATTCTTTTGCATTAAGAACATAAATTCTTATCAAGGTAATTACTTGTGGCGAATTCTGTTCTTGTGTTTAAATCAACCTAATTATTTGCGTTTCCTTTCACTTTATTGATTGGGGGTTCAATAGGGTTGGGGATTTACTCTTATTCATATCTATGCCATATTGTATGTTCAAGGGGTTTCGGGTTCTTTAGCCTTGGGGTTCCGCATCATTTGGTATCAGAGCTTGGATTTGGATTAAATTCTTATTTATCCATGTTTGTTTGCTGTTTTTATTCATTAATTTTCAGTTTATGTGATTCCTAAAATTTAGGAACCCTTGTTCATCATAGGGACCGAAAATTTAGGAGCCTTGTTTTTAGGCTGAATTCTTTGTTATTTGATCTTAAAGTTTAGGTTGTTTGCTGTTCTAGTTATTAAAAATCAAAATATAAAAAAAAAAAAAGAAAAAGTTATTGGCGGCTAGAAAAGAAAGGTATACAAATTAGGGTTGTTGAATTAGTTTGGGCGTGAATTACATTGAATTAAACCTATTGGGCCAGATTTGGAGTTGGATAATTATTTGGGTTTGATTTAACCCTATTGGGCCAGATTTGGAGTTGGATAATTATTTGGGTTTAACTTGAACCTATTGGGCTGAATTGGGTTTCCTAAGCTTAAACTAATTAAGACATAGTGGATAAGTCATTTTGTCTTAAGTCTAGACATTTGGATTTTCATATCTTGAACTAATTAAGACATAGTGGATAAGTTATTTTGTCTTAGTCTAGACATTGGGTTTCCTTATTTGATCTTATTAAGACATGTTGGTTTAAACTTTGTCTTATTTTGGACAATCATTTGGGTTTCCTAATCTTGATTCAGTTTGGACATCTTGTGTCTCCTTTTCATTTTGTCTTAGTGTGTTAACCCATATTGTATCAAATTGAATTTTCCATTTGGGAGATTTCAATTTCCGCAATCTTGCATTAGTTTTGTCATTTCTTTCATTCTTAAGTTTCCATTTTTGGTGTCTTTGTGTTTTTGCTTCCGATTACACTATAATTAACAATTTGATTCTTGTTAGTTAAATTTATACAATTCGGATAGCATACATATCTTCACCTTGTATGCTCATTTCAACGTTCTTCATTTTGGTCTTTTGCTTCTAGTTTTGTGCCTATCTTCTTTGTTAAGTATTTTCATTGCATTCTTTACCATAATTTGCGGCTTGTGAACTATTTTGACTTGAGTTTGAGTTCTGAAGTGCAACTGAAGATAACAAGCTTGAGTGGTAAAAGGCTTGAGAGTGTGAGCTTAAAGGAGGGTAAAAGCCAAATTGAGTGAAATACGAGTGGAGTGTCATATTTTGAGTGAAATATGTGAGGGAGTGATTGTGAGGATGTACTATTACAAGTCAAGACGACATTTAGATCAAAAAGCATTGAATGAGTTGAAGAAGGATGCTAAGTTGTTGGATAAAAATCTTAAAAATTTTAAGTTACAGTTTAAACAACTTTCTAGACTAGTAAGTACATATATATAAGACAGGAGGAAAGAAAGAAAGAAGAGGAAGTTATTGTCAACGAAATTGTTTGTGAAGCTGAAAGAGATGGTATAGACTTATATGCTGATGAAGTTGTAAATGAGGAAGAAATAAGTGGAAGTGATGAAGATGTTGTTTTGAGTGAAAAGGAAAACATAATTGAAAGAGAAGATGTTGCTTTGAGTGAACAGAAGGATGTTTGTGTAATTGAGATAGAAGATCAGCATGTTATAATTGACCCTACAGTTCTTAAGGAGGTTGAATTGAACGTGGAAAGTGAAGATAATAATGATCAGAATGAAAAGATTATATTAAAGACTAACCATGTTTTGCTTAGTTTTCATATTAACTTGCAGGAACATGATGAGTTCTTTTCTGGAGAAGCATTCATTTTATTTCCACCTATTCAAAAGATCTTGTATGAAGATCAATTTATTTTACAAGTGCCAATTCCCAACTTGAACAAGACGAAAATTCGAGGACGAATCTTTTCTAAAGAGGGAGGGAATGATGCGTGCACAGGGGGGTCAACATTTCAAGATTATAAACAATGGAAGTTCATATTCATGGAGATCAAATTTGGAGAAGTTAAAGAAGGCTTGAAGGAAGTCCGTGGGCCAAATTTATGAAGAAGCCAAATTGAAGATGGACATGTGCTAGTCATGTGACGACTTAACATGTGCAAGTCATGTGACACTTGACATGTGCTGATCATGTGACCTTGACATGTGCTATGCATGTGAGCTAGAGCATGTGCAATGCATGTGCTAATTGGTGGATTAAGGGGCTGATTTATTTGGGCTTTTAGTTTAGGCTTTTATTTATTATTTTCATTTGATTATTTGTAATGTTAGGCCTTAACTTATTCTTTTGGGCTTATTTAAGTGAGATGGGATTTAATTAGCTTGGGCTCATTTAATTAGTTCTTTTTAGGCTTTTTGGGCTATATTTTAAGTTAATTAGTGTGGGCTTTAGTTATCTTGATGTAAGGCCCATGTTTTAAGGCCTATTTGATTAATTAGGGTTTTTATTAGCTTAAGAGAGTATAAATACTCTACAAAAACGAGATTGGAGGCAGATTTGACTAATTTGATACATTTCTTTTGGCTTGGCCGAATTCATCTTTGGAGAGGATAGCTTGTCTTCTTCTTTTGCATTAAGAACATAAATTCTTATCAAGGTAATTACTTGTGGCGAATTCTGTTCTTGTGTTTAAATCAACCTAATTATTTGCGTTTCCTTTCACTTTATTGATTGGGGGTTCAATAGGGTTGGGGATTTACTCTTATTCATATCTATGCCATATTGTATGTTCAAGGGGTTTCGGGTTCTTTAGTGATGCGGAACCCCAAGGCTAAAGAACCCGAAACCCCTTAAACACACAATATGGCATGAATATGAACAAGAAGAAACTCCCAATCTAAAGAACCCCCAAACAACATGTGAATGGAAACGCTTATAATAGATTGATTTAAAAAAACACAAGAACAGAATTCGCCACAAAGTAAATATCTTGATAAGAAATAAGTTCTTGATGCAAAAGAAGAAGACAAGCTTTCCTCTCCAATGAAGAAAATTCGGCCAAGCCAAATGATGGTATTCAAAAGTGTTTTTGATGTGTCTTTTACAACTTATAATGAGGTATTTATAGCCCCCAAAAGGTAGGTAACCCTAAATAAGTCAAAAGGCCACCTAACACATGGGTCTCCCACCAAACCCTAAATAAGTCAAAAGGCCACCTAACACATGGCCACCTAACACATGGGCCTCCCACCAAATAACTAAAGCCCAAACTTATTAACTCTAAAATACAACAACCCACAAGCCTAAAATAATTAATTTAAATGAGCCCAACCTAAAGTAAGCCCAACTCACTTAAAATAAGCCTATTAAGCTATATGAGGGTCCAACTAAACAAATTAAAACAAAACAAGTTGAACATAATAAAATAAGCCCCTTGGGCAGCCTAAAGCTACTCTTCGAGATTAATCAAGCACAATTGAAGCCCATCTTTTGCATTTGGTCCCATTGGATTAGATATAGCACAATTTGGCTCAACTCTCTCTTGAATCTCCATAACTTCCACAATTTGACCTGCGTAGGATTGCCATGATGGGTTGACCCCCCTGTGCACGCATCATCCCCTCCCTCTTTAGAAAAGATTCGTCCTCGAATCTTCGTTTTATTTAAGTTGGGAATTGAAGCTTGTGGAATAAATTGATCTTCATAGACAATCTTGGGAATAGGTGGAAATAATATGAATGCTTCTTCAGAAAAGAACTCATTATGTTCCTCCAAGTTAACACGAAAACTAGGAAAAGCATGGTTAGTCAATACATGAATTTCATTTTGATCATGATTATCTTCTTTTTCCATGTTCAATTCAGCCTCCTGAAACACTACAGGATTAATCGTAACATGCTGATCATCCAACTCAACTAAACAAGCATCTTCCATTTTACAATCTTCTTCCTTTTCACTCACAGCAACAACATCTACGCTTTCACTTTTATCTTCCTCATTGACAATCTCATCAGCATATAAATCTATAGCATCTCTTTCAGCTTCACATATAATTTCTTCCATTGCAACTTCCTCTTTCTTTCTTCTCTCCTTTTTTAAACACTTATCTAGCTGTCTAAATAGTTGTTTAAACCGCAATTCCATATCTTTAGATTCCTCCCTATTCCTCTGACGGTCAATTAATCTACTTCGATTTTGAATTCTAGTAGACTCATCCATTCTCTCTGCCATATGATCCATCCTGGAATTTAACTTCTTAAACTCACTCATGATTGTTTTGTACATCATCTTCACATTAGGCACGTTTTCATCTTCTTCCTCAAAAAATTGTCTCCTTTCTTTTCCCTTCTCGACTTGATTTATAAACTGCAAATAAATGTTAATAGGGAATAAAAAGACCTCACAATTCACTCCCTCACGTGTTTCACTCAAAAGATAGCACTGCACTCGTGTTTCACTCAATCTTGGCTTTTACCCTCTTTTAAGCTTACACACTCAAGCCTTTTCCCACTCAAGCTTGTTGTCAACAGTTGCACTTCAGAATTTAATTTCCAATCAAAATAATTCACAAGCAGCAAATATAAATGGAATACAATGAAAATACTTAACAAATAAGATAGGTTCAAAACTAGAAGCAAAAATACCAAAAGGAATAAAATGAAAGAGCACACAAGAAGAAGATATGTATGCTATCCAAAATTACAAATTTTAATTAACAATAATCAATTTGTTAATTATGGTGTAATAGAAGCAAAATTACAAAAGACAATAAAAATAGCAACTTAGAGTGAAAGAAAAAGACAACTAATGCATAAATGCAGAAATTGATATCTCCCTAATGGAAAAGTCAATTTTGATACAATGAATGTAAAGACAAGAAATCAAAGAAGTCAAAAATGACGACTACCCATAAATATTCACTTTGACTTTTCAAATTAGTCTCCAAATTCAAAGTATGACCAAATCTAAATTTTTGTTTCTTTGTGATTTTTCTTTCCTAACTTTATCTCAATGTTGACTTTTCTTTTTTTTTAAAAAAAAAAATTCGGATGAACAGTGTTGTGAATAGTACTATGAGCAGTAACTTGAACAGTACCAACGATATTTTTTTTTTTAGAACTTAAAACATCAAACACAAAGATCTGATGTAGGAACAAAGAAGAACACAATTAATGGAAATAAAACAATAGAAAAGCAAATTAACACAAGATAAATAAGAATTTATCCTAATCCAAGCTCTGATACCAAATGATGCGGAACCCCAAGGCTAAAGAACCCGAAACCCCTTAAACACACAATATGGCATGAACATGAACAAGAAGAAACTCCCAATCTAAAGAACCCCCAAACAACATGTGAATGGAAACGCTTATAATAGATTGATTTAAAAAAACACAAGAACAGAATTCGCCACAAAGTAAATACCTTGATAAGAAATAAGTTCTTGATGCAAAAGAAGAAGACAAGCTTTCCTCTCCAATGAAGAAAATTCGGCCAAGCCAAATGATGGTATTCAAAAGTGTTTTTGATGTGTCTTTTACAACTTATAATGAGGTATTTATAGCCCCCAAAAGGTAGGTAACCCTAAATAAGTCAAAAGGCCACCTAACACATGGGTCTCCCACCAAACCCTAAATAAGTCAAAAGGCCACCTAACACATGGCCACCTAACACATGGGCCTCCCACCAAATAACTAAAGCCCAAACTTATTAACTCTAAAATACAACAACCCACAAGCCTAAAATAATTAATTTAAATGAGCCCAACCTAAAGTAAGCCCAACTCACTTAAAATAAGCCTATTAAGCTATATGAGGGTCCAACTAAACAAATTAAAACAAAACAAGTTGAACATAATAAAATAAGCCCCTTGGGCAGCCTAAAGCTACTCTTCGAGATTAATCAAGCACAATTGAAGCCCATCTTTTGCATTTGGTCCCATTGGATTAGATATAGCACAATTTGGCTCAACTCTCTCTTGAATCTCCATAACTTCCACAATTTGACCTGCGTAGGATTGCCATGATGGGTTGACCCCCCTGTGCACGCATCATTTAGCCTTGGGGTTCCGCATCACCCATGGTTTGTATATGCCTCTACCTGTACCTAGTTCTCCTTGGACTGATGTTTCTATGGACTTTGTGCTTGGATTGCCTAGAACTAAACGTGGTAGAGATAGCATTTTTGTTATGGTAGATAGGTTTAGTAAAATGGCTCATTTTATTGCTTGTCATAAATGTGATGATGCTGTTAATATTGCTGACCTATTCTTTAAAGAAGTTGTGCGTTTGCATGGTATACCACGCACCATTGCTTCTGATAGGGATACAAAGTTCCTTTCTCATTTTTGGCATGTTCTATGGGGTAAGTTGGGTACAAAGTTGTTATTTTCTACTACTTGCCACCCGCAGATAGATGGTCAAACAGAGGTAGTGAATAGATCTTTTGGTACTTTACTTCGTGCTATAGTGGGTAAGAATCTCAAAACATGGGAAGATTGTTTACCTTTCATTGAATTTGCTTATAATAGAAGTATTCATTCTTCTACTGGTTTTTCACCATTTGAGATTGTTTATGGTTTTAACCCACTGATTGTGCTTGATCTTTATCCATTGCCTTTAAATGAGCTTTCAAGTTTAGATGGCAACAGGAAGGCAGAATTGGTAAAGACTTTGCATGAAAAAGCCAGAACTAACATTGAGAAGAGGAACCAGAAGTATGCTGCAAGAGCTAATAAAGGAAGGCAACAAGTGGTATTTGCTCCTGGAGATTGGGTTTGGGTACATTTTCGCAAGGAAAGGTTTCCAAACCAAAGGAAGAAAAAGTTGGATGCACGTGGTGATGGTCCATTTCAAGTCTTGGAGCGCATCAATGATAATGCTTACAAGATAGATTTACCAAGTGAGTATGGTGTTTCTGCTACATTTAATGTTTCTGACCTTTCTCCTTTTGATGTGGATGCAGATTTGAGGACAAATCTTTTTGAGGAGGGAGGGAATGATACGGATCCACCGACAATGCCATCAACCACCAAAGATCCATTGAAGATGCCTAGTGGTCCAATAACAAGAGGACGTGCTCAGAAGCTAAAGATGGCTATGTCATCTTTTGTTCAAGACTCACTCAAGAAATTCATGAAGAGGCTATTGAGAAATGCTATAAAGAGCTTGAAGGCCAAATTAAAGTACTTAGTCTTTTGGAAGCAAGTGAAGGAATTGGGCCAATTTAAGCCATCATGGGCTTATACAACTTTGGGCTTTTAATTGTACATGTCATGTGCTTCATTTAAAAGTCACATGACTCATTTAAGTTGGGATTTAATGGGCTAGGCGTGATGGGCTTGTAGATTGGGTTTAATTTAGTTGTTTTGGGTTTTAATTAGTCTTTCTTTTGGGCTTTCATGTTCTGCCTATGAGACTTAATTATAAGTGAGTTTTATTTCTTTAGTTTGGGCTTAATTTATCTTGTAAAGCCCATGGAGGATTCGGCCTATGTGTTCTTAAGGCCTTATTAGGGTTTATTTTAGGTTTTAAGGGTAATTAGGGTTAGCCACCATATAAATAGGCTAACATAAGTTGTAAACTTCAGATTTGATGAATTAAAACTTTTGAGAGTGTTCTTTTCTTGGCTTTGCCAAAATTCTATAAAGAGATTTGTGAGGAATGCTTGCTTATCTTTTCTATTGCATGAAGAATTTGATTACTTATCAATTGTCTTGATTGTGGCGTTTTCATCTTCTTCGATTTCCCAATTATTTGCGTTTCCATTCACGTGTTGTTTGGGGGTTCAATAGGGAGGGTTTTTGTCTTCTTTATCTTTGCAATCAAAGTGTATGTTCAAGGGGTTTCGGGTTCTTTAACCTTGGGGTTCCGCATCAATGCATGTGCCAATTAATGGACTTAATGGGCTGTTTTGTTTGGGCTTTTAGTTTAGGCTTTTATTTGATTATTTGTAATATATTAGGCCTTAACTTATTCTTTTGGGTTTATTTACGTGAGATGGGCTTTAATTAACTTGGGCTTATTTAATTAGTTCTTTTTAGGCTTTTTGGGCTGTATTTTAAGTTAATTAATGTGGGCTTTAGTTATCTTGGTGTAAAGCCCATGTTTAAAGGCCTATTTGATTAATTAAGGTTTTTATTAGCTTAAAGGAGTATAAATACTCCTCAAAAACGAATTTGAAAGGAGAGATTAGACTTATTAAACATTGGAGGCTATCCTCTTTTCTTGGCTTTGCCAAAATTCTATAGAGAGATTTGTGAGAATTTGCTTGCTCATCTTTTCTATGGCATGAAGAATTTGATTGCTTATCAATTGTCTTGATTGTGGCGTTTTCATCTTCTTCATTTTCCCGATTATTTGCGTTTTCAATCACAGGTTGATTGGGGGTTCAATAGGGAGGATTTTTTTATCTCTTTATTTCTTTGCTAACCATCTTGTATGTGTGGGTTTGTAGCTTGTTAGCTATTGGGTTCCACATCAAACTCCATAATCAATTACAAAGGCTTACACAAGGATCTAGCTCTATGGAAGATTATTACAAAGAGATGGAGATGCTTATGATTAAAGCCTGTATTGTGGACGATGAATACCAAATGATGTCTCATTTTCTAGGAGGTATGAATAGAGATCTTGCTGATATTATTGAATTGCAACATTATGTGGATATGGATTATTTGGTGAACATTACAATCAAAGTGGAGAGACTAAAAAATAGACGTGGGACATCCAAATCCTATTCAAATTCTAATAGCAACAAATGGAATTCGAGGTGGAACAAGGGTGACCCAAAAAAAGAATCCATTTCCAAGTACCAATCAAATTCCAAAGAGAAAACTTGCACAAAAAGGTATTTCTGAAACAACCACTAAAACTAATAAACATAGGGACATTCAATGTTTTAAATTTAAGGGTCGTGGTCATTATGCTAATGAACGTGGGAATAAAAAGACCCTGATAATAAGGGGGGATAAAATTATTTCTAATGATGACTGTGATGAAATGCCACCTTTAGAGGATTGTTCTGATGTAGATGAAAATGTAGAGTATCCTGTTCAAGGAGAGTCCTTAATTGTGTTACGAGCATTGAGTTTAGGAGTAAAAGAGGAAGGACTAGAATAAAAGGAAAACATATTTCATGCTAGGTGCTTAATAAGTGGGAAAGTCTATAATATGACAATTGATGGGGGTAGTTGTGTTAATGTTGTTAGTTGATGCGTGCACAGGGGGCTCAACATTTCAAGATTATAAACAATGGAAGTTCATATTCATGGAGATCAAATTTGGAGAAGTTAAAGAAGGCTTGAAGGAAGTCCGTGGGCCAAATTTATGAAGAAGCCAAATTGAAGATGGACATGTGCTAGTCATGTGGCGACTTAACATGTGCAGGTCATGTGACACTTGACATGTGCCGATCATGTGACCTTGACATGTGCTATGCATGTGAGCCAGAGCATGTGCAATGCATGTGCTAATTGGTGGATTAAGGGGCTGATTTATTTGGGCTTTTAGTTTATGCTTTTATTTATTATTTTTATTTGATTATTTGTAATATGCTAGGCCTTAACTTATTCTTTTGGGCTTATTTAAGTGAGATGGGCTTTAATTAGCTTGCTTATTTAATTAGTTATTTTTAGGCCTTTTGGGCTGAATTTTAAGTTAATTAGTGTGGGCTTTAGTTATCTTGATGTAAGGCCCATGTCTTAAGGCCTATTTGATTAATTAGGGTTTTTATTAGCTTAAGTGAGTATAAATACTCCTCAAAAACGAATTTGTAATTCAGACTTGGAGATTATGATATTTTGAGACTTTTATTTGGCTTGGCCAAATTCTTCATTGGAGAGGATTGTTTGTCTTCTTCTTTTGCATCAAGAACTTTAATTCTTATCAAGATATTTATTTTGTGGCGAATTCTGTTCTTGTTTTTAAATCAACCTAATTATTTGCGTTTCCTTTCACTTTATTGATTGGGGGTTCAATAGGGTTGGGGATTTACTCTTATTCATGTCTATGCCATATTGTATGTTCAAGGGGTTTCGGGTTCTTTAGCCTTGGGGTTCCGCATCATTTGGTATCAGAGCTTGGATTTGGATTAAATTCTTATTTATCCATGTTTATTTGCTGTTTTTATTCATTAATTTTCAATTTATTTGATTCCTAAAATTTAGGAACCCTTGTTCATCATAGTGGCCTAAATTATAGGGAGCTTTGTTTTAGGTGTTATTTCTTATTGTTTGATCTTGATTTCTAGGTTATTAGTTGTTCTAGTTGTTATCTAGCTAAAAATTAAAAAAAAATAAAAAAAGAATTTCGTAGTACTGTTCCCGGTACTGTTCACACGTACTGTTCATCCGAATTTACTGTTCATCCGAATTTAGAAAAAGTATTTTAATTTAGGTTAACTTTGGTTGGTGTGAACAATTAGGATTGTATTTCTTTAGGATAGAATTGTTATTATCTAATTAGTTAGAGATAATTCAAAAAAAAAAGAAAAGAAATTAGGATTGGGACATTATTTAAATTAGGACATTAAATTAGATAAGTTTCATTTTGTCTTAAGTCTAGACATTTGGGTTTCCATATCTTGAACTAATTAAGACATAGTGGATAAGTCATTTTGTCTTAGTCTAGACATTTGGGTTTCCTTATTTGATCTTATTAAGACATATTGGATTAATTTTTGTCTTATTTTGGACAAACATTTGGGTTTCCTAATCTTGTTTTAGTTTGGACATCTTGTGTCTCCTTTTCATTTTGTCTTAGTGTGATAATACATATTGTCTCAAATTGAATTTTCCATTAGGGAGATTTCAATTTCTGCATTATTGCATTAGTTTTGTCATTTCTTTCATTCTTAAGTTTCCATTTTTGGTGTCTTTGTGTTTTTGCTTCCGATTACACTATAATTAACAATTTGATTCTTGTTAGTTAAATTCACATAATTCGGACAGCATACATATCTTCACCTTGTATGCTCATTTCAAGGTTCTTCACTTTGGTCTTTTGCTTCTAGTTTTGTGCCTATCTTCTTTGTTAAGTATTTTCATTGCATTCTTTACCATAATTTGCTGCTTGTGAACTATTTTGACTTGAGTTTGAGTTCTGAAGTGCAACTGAAGATAACAAGTTTGAGTGGTAAAAGGCTTGAGAGTGTGAGCTTAAAGGAGGGTAAAAGCCAAATTGAGCGAAATACGAGTGGAGTGTCATATTTTGAGTGAAACACGTGAGGGAGTGATTGTGAGGATGTACTATTACAAGTCAAGACAACATTTAGATCAAGAAGCATTGAATGAGTTGAAGAAGGATGCTAAGTTGTTGGATAAAAATCTTAAAGATTTTGAGTTACAGTTTAAACAACTTTCTAGACTAGTAAGCACATATATAAGACAGGAGGAAAGAAAGAAAGAAGAGGAAGTTATTGTCAACGAAATTGTTTGTGAAGCTGAAAGAGATGGTATAGACTTATATGCTGATGAAGTTGTAAATGAGGAAGAAATAAGTGGATGTGATGAAGATGTTGTTTTGAGTGAAAAGGAAAACATAATTGAAAGAGAAGATGTTGCTTTGAGTGAACAGAAGGATGTTTGTGTAATTGAGATAGAAGATCAGCATGTTATAATTGACCCTACAGTTCTTAAGGAGGTTGAATTGAACGTGGAAAGTGAAGATAATAATGATCAGAATGAAAAGATTATATTAAAGACTAACCATGTTTTGCCTAGTTTTCATGTTAAATTGCAGGAACATGATGAGTCCTCAGCTGAAGAAGCATTCATTTTATTTCCACCTATTCAGAAGATCTTATATGAAGATGAATTTATTCTACAAGTGTCAATTCCCAACTTGAACAAGACGAAGATTCGAGGACGAATCTTTTCTAAAGAGGGAGGGAATGATGCGTGCACATGGGGCTCAACATTTCAAGATTATAAACAATGGAAGTTCATATTCATGGAGATCAAATTTGGAGAAGTTAAAGAAGGCTTGAAGGAAGTCCGTGGGCCAAATTTATGAAGAAGCCAAATTGAAGATGGACATGTGCTAGTCATGTGGCGACTTAACATGTGCAGGTCATGTGACACTTGACATGTGCCGATCATGTGACCTTGACATGTGCTATGCATGTGAGCCAGAGCATGTGCAATGCATGTGCTAATTGGTGGATTAAGGGGCTGATTTATTTGGACTTTTAGTTTATGCTTTTATTTATTATTTTTATTTGATTATTTGTAATATGCTAGGCCTTAACTTATTCTTTTGGGCTTATTTAAGTGAGATGGGCTTTAATTAGCTTGCTTATTTAATTAGTTATTTTTAGGCCCTTTGGGCTGAATTTTAAGTTAATTAGTGTGGGCTTTAGTTATCTTGATGTAAGGCCCTTGTCTTAAGGGCTATTTGATTAATTAGGGTTTTTATTAGCTTAAGTGAGTATAAATACTCCTCAAAAACGAATTTGTAATTCAGACTTGGAGATTATGATATTTTGAGACTTTTATTTGGCTTGGCCAAATTCTTCATTGGAGAGGATTGTTTGTCTTCTTCTTTTGCATCAAGAACTTTAATTCTTATCAAGGTATTTACTTTGTGGCGAATTTTGTTCTTGTTTTTAAATCAACCTAATTATTTGCGTTTCCTTTCACTTTATTGATTGGGGGTTCAATAGGGTTGGGGATTTACTCTTATTCATGTCTATGCCATATTGTATGTTCAAGGGGTTTCGGGTTCTTTAGCCTTGGGGTTCCGCATCATTAGTACACTCTTAGTTGAAAAATTAGGCCTTAAAACTAATTTATATAGACTTCAGTAGTTGAATGATAGTGGGAAGTTAAGCTGACCAAGCATGTAACTATATCATTTTCAATTGGTAAATATGAAGATGAAGTCACTTGTGATGTTGTACCTATGCATGCTAGTCATATTTTGCTAGGAAGACCTTGGCAATTTGATAGCCGTATATTATATGATGGATTTAGAAATAGGAACACTTTTGAGTTTAAAGGATGTAAACACAAACTCACCCCTTTGGCACCTAAAGATGTATATGCAGATCAAGTAAAGATACAACAATCTGTAAAAGAGGTAAAGGGAAGTGAGAAATAAAAGAAAAATGAGAGAAAAGTGGCCAGTAATGAAAAGAATAAAGGTGAAGGCCTAACGGTGAGTGACTGCACTAGTGATAAAAAGAAAGAGTGAAGTGCAGGAGAGAAGAAGTTAATATGTGCTGAGGTAAAAGAAGAGCAGAGTGAGCCGAGCGAAAAATTTAGCAAACACTCATTTTATGCAAAAGAGAGAGAGTTGAGGAATGCATACTTAGGAATGAGAGTTTTAGTTTTTTTGAGGTTCAAGGACAATTATTTCTCTGAAACTAACCTTGACCCAAATGTGCCTAGATCTTTTTCTAAGCTATTGGAAGATTATGAAGATGTCTTCCCTAAAGATATACCTCCTGGGTTGCCGCTAGTTAGGGGGATTGAACATCAAATTGATTTTGTTCCTGGTGCACAAATTCCAAACCGTCCAGCTTATCGAAGCCATCCAGAGGAAACAAAGGAGTTGCAAAGACAAGTGGAGCGACTTTTAGCAAAGGGACACGTGAGAGAAATCCTAAGTCCTTGTGCCATACCTATTCTTTTGGTACCTAAAAAGGATGGAACCATGCACATGTGTGTTGATTATCGAGCAATTAACAAAATCAGTATAAAGTATCACCATCCTATTCCTAGGTTAGATGATATGCTTGAAGAGTTAAATGGTGCTGTAATATTCACTAAAATTTACTTAAAGAGTGGTTATCATCAAATTAGGATGAAGTTAGGTGATGAATGGAAAACTGCCTTTAAAACAAAATATGGTTTGTATGAAGGTTGGTTATGCCTTTCGGTTTAACTAATGCGCCTAGCCCATTTATGAGACTCATGAACCATGTTTTGCGTGACTTCTTAGGTAAATTTGTTGTTGTGTATTTTGATGATATCTTGATTTACGGCAAAAACCTAAAAGAACATTTAAGGCATGTTGAGCTTGTGTTAGCTATTTTGAGAGAACAACAATTGTATGCTAATTTGAAGAAATTCATGTTTTGTGTTGATAGTGTTGTTTTCTTAGGATTTGTTGTTAGTGCACGTGGTGTTGAGGTAGATAATGAAAAGGTTAAGGCTATCCAAGAATGGCCAACACCTAAGAATGCAAGTGATGTGAGTAGCTTTCATGGTTTAGCAAGTTTCTATAGGAGATTTGTTAAAGATTTTTCTACCATTGTTACACCTTTAAATGAAATCATTAAAAAGTCTATTGGTTTTAAATGGGGTAAAGAACAGGAAGATGCTTTTAACTATTTGAAAGATAAATTCTGTAATGCTCTTGTTTTGAAATTACCTGATTTTTCTAAGACTTTTGAGGTAGAATGTGATGCTTCTGGGATTGGTATAGGTGCTGTTTTGATGCAGGAAAATCGCCTAATAGCATACTTTAGTGAGAAGTTGAGTGGAGCACAACTGAATTACCCTACCTATGACAAAAAGTTCTATGTGCTGGTAAGAGCTCTTGAGGTTTGGGAACACTACCTTTTGCCTAAAGAATTTGTGATATATACAGATCACCAGACTCTCAAATATCTAAAGGGACAAGGTAAGTTGAATAGAAGGTATGGTAAGTGGATAGAGTACCTTAATACTTTTCCATATGTGATTAAATATAAGCAAGGTAAAGAGAATATTGTTGCTGATGCACTTTCTAGGAGATATGCATTGACTTCTATGCTTAGTTCTAAATTGTTAGGTTTTGAGCATTTGAAAGAAATTTATGAACATGATTCTGATTTTTGTGAAGTGTATAAGGCATGTGAACAATATGCATTTAATAAGTTTTAGAGACATGATGGGTTTCTTTTTAGGGGAAAACAATTGTGTATACCTTCATGTTCTATTAGAGAATTGCTTGTGAAAGAATTGCATAGTGGGGGACTGATGGGACATTTTGGCATGCAAAAGACTTTAGACATTCTTAATGAACATTTTTATTGGCCTAATATGCGAAAATATGTTGAAAGGTGTGTGCTCAATGTTTTGCATGTAAACAGGTTAAGTCTAAGTCTTTAGATCAAGGTTTGTATACTCCTTTACCTATTCCTACTGAACCTTGGACTAATAACTCTATGGATTTCATTATTGGTTTACCTAGGACAAAAAGGGGAAGGGATAGTGTGTTTGCTGTAGTGGACCGATTTAGTAAAATGGCGCATTTAATTGCTTCTCATAAAATCGATGATGCAAAAAACATAGCTGATTTGTTTTTCAGGGAAGTAGTTCGATTGCATGGTATACCTAGAACTATTGTCTCTGATAGAGATTATAAGTTCCTAAGTCATTTTTGGCGTGTTTTGTGAGGTAAACTTGGTACTAAACTCGTGTTTTCCACTACTTGTCATCCACAAATAGATGGCTAAACCAAAGTTGTTAATAGAACTTTAGGAACTATGTTGCGTGCTGTAATTGGTAAGAACCTTAAAACTTGGGAAGATTGTTTGCCATTCATTGAGTTTGCATATATTCGTGCGATTCATACTTCTATAGGGTTTTCACCTTTTGAAATTGTGTATGCTTTTAATCCATTGACTGTGTTGGATTTGATGCCTTTACCTTTGAATGAACTTTCTAATTTAGATGGCAAGGCTAAAGCTGACCTGGTTAAAACAATACATAATAAAGCACGTATGTTGAGAAGAAAAACTATCCGTATGCAAAGCAGGCTAACAAGGGCCGTAGAGAAGTGATATTCGAAACAGAGATTGGGTTTGGATCCACATGCGGAAAGAGAGGTTTCCTAACCAAAGGAAGTCTAAACTTGATGCAAGAGGAGATGGACCATTTCAAGTGCTGGAAGGAATAAATGACAATGCATACAAGATTGATTTGCCAAGTAAATATGGTGTAAGTGCAACTTTTAATGTTTCTGACTTATCTCCATTTGACTGTGATTTAGATTCGAGGACAGATCCTTTCGAATGGGGAGGGGATAATATGAGCACAACCAAGCATAATGGCAATAAGAGTGATGAACTAGCACTTCCTTAAAGACCAATCACAAAAGCAAGGTCAAAGAAGCTTAAAGAAGTCCTACAAGCATCATGAGAACTTATGTGGAGAAGATGCAAGTTTAAGAGGGGAAAGAAGCTAAATTGGACTTGGAAAACAGTCTTTGGCCGAATGGTCAAATGGGCCTTCAAGCTACTTTATTTAGTTTGTATTCTTGTAATGACATGTGTTTAAATGTAATTGGGTAGCCTAGTACATTAGAAAATGTTTTGGGCTAGTTTAGTTAGGTTTGTTTTATTTTTGGTCTTATTTGAGTGTTTTGGGTAGTTTAAGTGGGTAGGCTAAAGTTAGGTTTATCTCTTATAAAGAGTTGGACCAAAATAACTAATTGAGGCTTAGAATAGATGAGGGGGCCGAATTTTACAAGGGAGAGCTGAATTTGGATAGGCTTGAGGCAAATTTAGGTTTAGGCCTACATTAGTGAACTTGGGGTGCTAAATTTTAGGAATGGATTTTTCTTAATAAATACTTATTATTTTGGAATATTATTAAGGAGAGTTTGAGGGAGAAACAATAGCTTGAACTTATCTTGAGTGAGTTGGCCGAATTCCACTTGTAGCCGAAATTGAGTCTACATTCATTTTTCTTAGGATAATCATTAGCTTTTAGGATTAATTTTACATTGTAATTATCTCTATATACTTAGTCCATATTGTGGCCGAATACATATAGATAAATTAGGTATTGTCCTTGTCACACCCCGATAGCCCCTTTGGAAGGATACCGGAGAGCTATGCAAACTAATCATATAATCATATACATATGAGCAATCAATATATAAAACAAATACATTTAATCGAAATATATCAAATCCATACATGATCATATCATTTTACAAAAGGGGTTTGTAAACATTTAACATATACATATACAAAATCGTTCCTATACAAAATTACATTTCCAAAATCATGATCCATATACAAAATTTATAGCAATACAAAATATAGCGGAAGACAAAAAGAACTCAAACTATAGACTTCTAATGGACGACCTGCAGATGTTCGACTCCAACTGAACCTGCCACCTACACAGGAAAACAACCCGTGCTAAGTGATAATGCTTAGTGGGGAGGAACAAAACATGCATATACATATAATTGCAATAACCATATATGAGCTTTACAAGAAACAAAGCATATAAATGCATACTACTCATGCTTATAACAAATATTCATCACACACATGCACATGGGTATGTAACCATTCCTTATTCATGTGACACCCCTTACCCATACGTAGGGAGCTTCAACCCCCGAAGAGGAAGAGGACCCCGATGGATGAGGGTTGTCACGCAAGACCTCAAGCAAAACATACAAGGCTACGAATCATTCATTCAAATACGGTAAAATAAAATTTAAAACAAAAGATGGTGGCTGAAAACAAAAGTACAGTATTTTATTAATTTACATAATAGTCTTTACATATCAAATTACAAAAGTAGAATTACATCAAGAGTCATCATTACAAAAAAAAAGTATAAACTAATACATATACAAAAAATACAATCTTATATTACAAAAATCTCTCTCCTAGTTGTGTTGGCCCTACTGAAATGGATCACCCTGCCCAAAAACTCCAATAGCTTCCACACCTGCACGGATGAAACACCCGTGCTAAGCGAATATGCTTAGTGGGGAAAGCACATTGAAAAATGACCACTCACAGTGGACGTCAGAAACAAATCACATACACATGGCACATACTGAAAATCAATTCTTAATAAACAATTCATCATACTCAAGACGTCGACATCATTAATCATATAGTCATCCATACTGAACTGGATTATAACACATGAATACAGTAAACTAGCTTATTCAAATTAGTGGATAGCGAGTAACGCATTTTCATTCAAGACACATGGATACCCGAGGGTATCAAAATTATTCTTTTGTTTTGTTCAAACATTTTCACATGGAATCTTAAACAAGATTCAAGTTTAAAAGGGATCGCGAGGATCCAAACAGGGACCTGATCAGGGTCCAAAATGCATACGCATGGCTGTAGATAACTGAATTCTATAGGCATGCCTATTTATCCACTTATTGACTCTTGCAGGTCTAGCATAATTCATCAAATCACATTCATATAATTCATAAATTTTTCCATGTATAATTCTAAAAGCATCACAAGCTTGAAAATTTAACATCGAAAGCATAAAAGAAAAACTCAAATTGAAGCCAGGAGGTATCGCGCTCGCGACAGAGGTGAAATTTGCCCCAGGTCGCGATCGCGGCAGTCCTTGCGCTCTGGCGGAGACAGAAGCATACCTCACTATCGTGCTCGTGACGGTTATTGGGCTCGCGACAGTGAGCAGCCAGCAATTACTGTCGCATTTGCACGCAGGCGCGCGCTCGCGATAGGGGACTGCCCAAATCCACTCGACAATTGAGCACTCTATCGCCCTCACGACAGGGAGCTCTCGCTACGGCTGCTCGGCAGCCCAATGCTCAGGACGAATGAAGGCTGGATTCACCGAGCTCTATCGTGACATCGCGATAGGGTCGTGAATTCCAGCTCTCACGGGAAAAAATCTACAGAATTCACTTCCAAAAATCACCCAAATGTCCAATTGACTTCCAAACTCAACCCCACACAAATTGGTCATTCACAACATCTTAAACAACTTAAAACCCAACTTAAAATCCAATTATCATCATCAAATAACACAATTCACAAGATCAAATTCCAGAATTTACTAAACCAGCATTTTCTCTTAAAAATACACACAAAATCATGCTATAGTCCAATTCTTCATAAGTTAAGCATCTTAAATCACAACAACCAATACCCATATCATTTAGATACAAATACCCACAATAAATCTCATCAATTTCATCAATTTCCACGAAAACACAAAAATCACATAAAAGCACAAAAATGACAAACGTTCCCAAACCTCAAATTCTTGAACTCTAATCACGGGGCTCTGCTTCCACTTGTTATTTCCTTGCCCTTAGGCTCTCTAGGATGGATATCTGAGAAAAACACCCATCAAAACAAACTTTAAAACTCTAACCCCAAAATACGAAATTAACCAAATTAAAAGAAAAAAGAGAATGAGGAAGAACAATTAACCATCACTTACCCAAATCAACTTAGGACTACCCAAGACTCACCAAAATTGTAGCTAGGAGGGAAGAATCACAAGAAAGCAAAGAAGAAGGAAGAAGAAGATAAAGAACGAGGAAGGGAGGAAGAAACAGGAAAAGTAAAAAGGAAAAGTTATTTCTCTCTCCTCTCCACTATATCAATATCCTTCCCACTTGCCACATGGCAGCCTCCTATTGGAAGATTACCCCGAGACACACCCATAAACCATCCTCTCACATACACCCAAAGCCAAACCTCCCTTATACACACACTAATCCCTTACACATGCTCACCCCCAAGCAAAACCCCACAAATACATAATATTATAATTTAAACCAAACACATACACAAAAATAACGCATACCAAAAATTATACAAACAAAATTACACACACACAAGGCTCAAACTACTAGTGTGCGAACGAGGCGTTACAATACTCCCCTCTTTAACAGAATTTCATACTCGAAATTCTCACCTGGTCCAAATAACTGAGGATGCTGATGATACGGATCAGCCACCTATCAAAGACCCTTTGAAGATGCCAAGTGGTCCAATTATAAGGGGAAGAGCTAAAAAGCTAAAGATGGCCATGGCAGCCTTTGTACAAGAGCTAATGACACAAGAGCTAAATGAAGAGGCTTTTGAAAGTTGTCAAGTTGGGCTTAAAGACAAACATAAGCTACTTAGCTTATTGGAGACTTGTCATGAAGATGGGCTTCACATCTAGTCCATTCGGATTTGTATTCTTTATCTTAGTTAGTTGGGTTAATTATTTAACTCTTTTGGGTTTTAATTAGTCTTTTCTGTTGGGCTTGTATTTCGGCCATTTAATCTTATGTTATTTGGGCTTATTTTAAGTTAGTTTAGTTAATAGTTAAGTGGGCTTATTTAGCTTGTGAAGCCCATGCTTAATTCGGCTACATTAGGGTTAGGTCAGCCTTGAAGGCTATAAATACATCATTGTAAACCTTTGAGAGGGGATTTTTGATGAAAATTGAAAAGAACTCCTTTTGGCTTAGCCGAATTTGTGTGATAGAGAGAGTGAGATTGCTTTCTTTATTATTGCATAAAGAACTCGAATTAACTTATCAATCTTTGTGGATTGTGGCGATTTTCTTGTTCTAAATTCCCAATTATTTGCGTTTCCATACACAGGTTGTGTAGGGGTTCAATAGGGAGGGTTTTTGTCTATTTGTTCTTTGCTAACCATCTCGTATGTGTGGGTTTGTAGCTTGCTAGCTATTGGGTTCCGCATCATTTGGTATCAGAGCTCGGATTAAGGTAAATTCCTATTTATCTTAGAATTAGGTTTTGAGTTTTCCTCTTATTGTTTCTTGTGTTTTATGTTTGCCGAATTGTTCAAGTTTTGATTTTTTTTTTGTTTTAATTGTGTGATTAAACTTGTTTTGGCCATAACTTTTGACTCGGGTGTCCGTTTTCGTATTATAAGATATTTTCGGAAAGGGAATTTCGAGATCTACAGTTGTCACGTGTGCAAAGCACTACGTGATTGCGTTTTCCAGTCCAAAAAAACAACGTTTAGGGCTCCGTTTTTCACTTTGAAATTTCGTATTTTTGTTTGAAAAAAAAAAAAAAAGTTTGAGAAAATCCGAAGTGTAGTAGAGTTTGAGTTGAATTTCAGTTGTTGAGATTAATTAAAAAAAAAAAAAGGAAGTTGAGCAAAGATGGAAAGTGGCGTGAAGGGTATATATAGGAAGAGAAATCCGAATCCTATTTAGGAAGAAATCACAATCCTAGTGGGAAAGAAATCACAATCCTAGTTGGGAAACAATCTTAGTTGGGAAACAATCCGAAATCCTATTGGGGAAACAATCCGAAATCCTAGTTAGGTAAAGAAATCTGAATCCTATTCTAGGTAGGAAAAATTAACCCTTATTGTTTTCGGTTTACAATCTCTATTTCGTTTTTGAATTAGGATTATAACCTATCATACATTATCCATTTATTATCCATACATTATCCATTTCTTATCCATTCATTATCCATTTTTCTATCCATATATTATCCATTTCTTATCCATTTCCAATCATTTTCTTACCATTTTTACCATCATTTGTCTACTGTTTTGCCATCTTTTCTTACCATCTTGTTACTGTTTTGCCATCCTTTTATCATCACTTTGCCTCCAATTTCGCACACAATTAATACACTAATCAAGCTTGTGTACATTTCGGCCTAGTGTCATCTTTAGCAACTCAAATTTCTTTGTTGCATGCAAACTGATTTCTTATTGTCTGAATTGAGTCTTTTAATGTTTTCTTGCTTTGCTGGGTAGATTAAATAGGTTCTATATTTGATTTACTCTGTAGTGGATCAAATTCATACATCTTATCCAGAATTGTCATTTTTTTGCTTCTTGTTGCCTAGTTTCTTGTTTTATGCTAGCTGTTGCTTCTTTTACATTGTTAGAGTATAATTGCTTGTTCTAGTACTCTAATTTGTTTTGTATCAAGTGGTATACCACCCTTGTCCGTGTGCCACCTCCTTTCTGTTTTAGTGTCTTCTTTTCTAGTTTTGAGCTTTCTTTTATTGTTAGTTACTTATTTCTTTGTTTCCTTAAAACGTACTCACGATTTTGATTTGTTACTTGAATTCTGAAGTGCAATTCTGAAGCAGCAATCAGAGTGGTAAAAGGCTTGAGTGAGTGAGCATATTAAGAGGGTAAAAGCCTTGTTGGTGTGAAACACGAGAGGAGTGACTGTCTTTGAGTGTAAACACGTGAGGGAGTGCTTGTGAGGATTATATAACTTCTGTTTTGCAGCATTTACAATGACAGAACAAACTAGCAGGAAAGGAAGTTTCCAAGAGGTAGATGCACACATACCAGATAATAAGCTGATGTACGAAGCCTTTATCAGTGAGATTCGGAAGCTGAATATTCGACTGGATGGAATGGAAGAAAGGATTGAAGGAAGTACAACCAACGCACCTCGAAGAGAAGCAAGGAGGGGACGATTTGTTGAAAGGTATGTAGAAAATGATTTTGGAGATGTAGATGAGGAAGAGGCAAGGGAAAAAGTGGATGGGAATTTAGGAAATATCAAGCTTAAGATTCCTTCTTTTAAGGGCAGAAATCACGCTGAAGAATATCTAGAGTGGGAAAGGAAGGTTGAAATGATTTTTGAGTGCAATAGGTATTCCGAGGAGAAAAAGGTTAAGTTAGCAGCTGTTGAGTTTACAGATTATGCACTATTCTGGTGGGATCAGCTGAACATGGGTAGAAGGAAAGTGGGTAGGCGACCTATTAGTAGTTGGGAGGATATGAAGGAGGCAATGAGGAAGAGGTTTGTGCCCTCACATTACTTTAGGGAGTTACATCAGAAATTGCATCGGTTAGTGCAAGGGGGTAGGACGGTGGAGGAGTATCACAAGGAAATGGAAATGTGCATGGTTCGAGCCAATATTGTGGAAGATGAAGAGATAACCATGGCTAGGTTTCTAGGTGGGTTAAATGCTGAGATTGCTGATGTCTTAGAACTTCATAGGTATGACTCCATGGAGGAAATGTTAGGCATAGCAATGAAAATAGAGAAGCAGAAGAGGAGTAGGAGTTTCAGCCGAACCAGCAACACTTCAAGGGATAAATTGGGATCTAGATGGACCAAAGGGGAGGATAGGAAAGAATTTAGGGGATCCAAACCTTATGGGGCAGATTCGGGTTCCAAAGAAGTAAGGGCTGTCCAATCACAATCCAAAGCTGTAAAAGGTAACTCTAATACCCAAACTCCTAGTGGAGAAATTAAATGTTTTAAATGCTTAGGAAAAGGACATATGGCACGTGATTGTCCTAACAGAAGGGTTATAATTGCTAGGGATAATGGGGAAATTACTTCTGAATCCGAGAAGAGTGAGGATGAGATGCCACCTTTAGAGGATTGTAGTGATTGTGATAGTGAGGGGGAGTTACTGGTTGCTGAAAGTGGGAGATCTTTAGTTGCTAGGAGGGCTTTAAACTTGAATGTTAAAGAGGATAGCCTAGAACAAAGAGAAAACATATTTCACACTAAGTGTTTAATTAATGGGAGAGTGTGCACGGTCATTGTTGATGGGGGCAGTTGCACAAATGTAGCTAGTGTGAGTATGGTTGAGAAGTTAAATTTGGTATGTGAAAAACACCCTAGACCTTATAAGTTGCAATGGTTAAATGATAGTGGAGAGGTCAAGGTCACAAGGCAAGTGAGAGTGCCATTTTCCATCGGGAGATATAAGGATGAGGTAATGTGTGATGTAGTACCTATGCAGGCAGGCCATTTACTCTTGGGAAGACCGTGGCAATTTGATAGAAAAGTAACACATAATGGGTACACTAACCGTTATTCTTTTTCTTATGAAGGTTCAAAGGTTTCATTAGCTCCATTATCACCTCAAGAAGTGTTTGAAGACCAAAAGAAATTAGCTGAAAAAGGGAAAGAGGTTTCGGCCAAGAGAGAAGAGGGGAGTGGGGCTACTGCCCAAAGTGCGCTTAAGAGAGAAAAGGAAAGAAAAGGGGAGAAAGAAGCCAGAAAAGAATCCAAACAAATAAATGGCCCATTAGTGAGTGAAAACAAGAAAGGTGGGAGGCAAAAACAAAATTTTTATGTAAGGGCAAGAGAGATTAGGAGTGCTTTAGCAATAGGCCAGCCACTGATCCTTGTAACTTATAAAGAGGTTTTGTTTTTAGATACTGACATTGACCATGCTTCTTTGCCTTCTAGTTTTATGTCTTTATTGCAGGACTATTCAGATGTTTTTCCTGAGGAGCTACCAAATGGATTGCCACCTTTGAGAGGGATAGAACATCAAATAGATTTTGTGCCTGGATCAACCTTTCCCAACCGACCAGCCTATAGGAGCAACCCTTTGGAGACTAAGGAAATGCAAAGGCAAGTGGAGGAACTCTTGGAGAAGGGGCTGGTTAGAGAGAGCATGAGCCCGTGTGCAGTACCCGTACTTCTGGTGCCTAAGAAGGATGGAACTTGGAGAATGTGTGTTGATTGCCGTGGAGTCAACAAAATAACGGTAAAGTATAGACATCCTATTCCTAGGCTTGATGATATGTTAGATGAGCTATGTGGTGCTGTTTATTTTACTAAGATTGATTTAATGAGTGGTTATCATCAAATAAGAATGAAATCTGGTGATGAATGGAAAACAGCTTTTAAAACTAAGTATGGATTGTATGAATGGTTAGTCATGCCTTTTGGGCTATCTAATGCCCCTAGTACTTTTATGAGACTTATGAACCATGTTTTGCGTGCATACTTAGGGAAGTTTGTAGTTGTTTATTTTGATGATATACTCATTTACAGCAAGTCATATGATGAACATTTGGAGCATGTTAAGTTAGTATTACAAACTTTGAGGCATGAGCAGTTGTATGCTAAACTTAAGAAATGCACATTTTGTATAGATAGACTTGTGTTTCTTGGTTTTGTGGTGAGCGCGCAGGGAATTGAAGTGGATGAGGAGAAAGTGAAAGCAATAAAGGAATGGCCAACGCCTAAGACCATTTCGGATGTGCGGAGCTTTCATGGCTTAGCAAGCTTCTATAGGAGGTTTGTGCAAGATTTCTCTACCATTGCTGCACCACTTACAGAAATAATCAAGAAGGAGATTGGGTTTAAGTGGGGAGAGGCACAGCAAAAGGCTTTTGAGAATTTGAAAGGGAAGTTGTGTTCTGCCCCTATTTTATCTTTGCCTAATTTTGATAAAACTTTTGAAATTGAATGTGATGCTTCTGGTGTAGGTATTGGAGCTGTTCTATTGCAAGAGAAGAAACCAGTAGCATACTTCAGTGAGAAGCTTCATGGAGCCCAGCTCAATTATTCAACCTATGACAAGGAGCTTTATGCCTTGGTGAGAGCATTGGACGTATGGCAGCATTATCTCCTACCTAGGGAGTTTGTCATCCATACTGATCATGAATCCCTCAAACATTTGAAGGGACAAGGTAAGTTGAACAAAAGGCATGCTAAATGGGTTGAATTTATTGAAACATTTCCCTACGTCATTCAATATAAGCATGGAAAGGAAAATATTGTTGCTGATGCATTATCTAGAAGATATGTTTTAATTTCTACACTTAGTTCTAAGTTGTTAGGGTTTGAACATATTAAGGAATTATATGATGGTGATTCTGATTTTGGTAATGTATATAGTGCATGTGAACATAAAGCCTTAGATAAATTCTATAGACATGATGGTTTTTTATTTAAGGGCAGCAAACTTTGTTTACCTAAATGTTCTATGCGTGATTTGCTTGTGTTGGAATCTCATTGTGGGGGATTGATGGGACATTTCTGGGTACATAAGACCTATGACATGTTGAATGAGCATTTCTTTTGGCCTCGCATGCGAAAAGATGTTGAAAAAGTGTGTAATGCATGTGTTGCATGTAAACAAGCTAAGTCTAAATCTATGCCTCATGGATTGTATATGCCTTTACCCATACCTACGTCACCTTGGACTGACATTTCTATGGATTTCATGCTTGGTTTGCCTAGGACAAAACGTGGTAGGGATAGTATCTTTGTTGTGGTAGATAGATTTAGTAAGATGGCTCATTTTATTGCATGTCATAAATGTGATGATGCTGTTCATATTGCTGATTTATTCTTTAAGGAAGTTGTCCGTTTGCATGGTATTCCACACACCATAATTTCAGATAGGGATACTAAGTTCCTTTCACATTTTTGGCGTGTTTTATGGGGTAAGTTAGGCACAAAGTTGTTATTTTCTACTACTTGTCACCCTCAAACTGATGGCCAAACAGAAGTTGTGAATAGAACTTTGGGGACTTTATTACGTGCTATAGTGGGTAAAAATCTCAAAACATGGGAGGATTGCTTACCTTTCATTGAATTCGCTTATAATAGAAGTATTCATTCTTCTACTGGTTTTTCACCATTTGAACTTGTTTATGGTTTTAATCCACTAACTGTACTTGATCTTTGTCCTTTGCCTTTACATGAGCTTTCAAGTTTGGATGGTAGTAGGAAGGCAGATTTGGTGAAAACCTTGCATGAGAAAGCACGGGCGAATATAGAGACGAAAAATAAGCAATATGCTGACCGAGCAAATAAGGGAAGGAAACAAGTGGTGTTTGTCCCGGGGGATTGGGTTTGGGTGCATTTCCGAAAGGAAAGGTTTTCCCAACCAAAGGAAAAGCAAATTGGATGCTCGGGGTGATGGTCCGTTTCAAGTCTTGGAGCGCATCAATGACAATGCTTACAAGATTGATTTACCTGGTGAGTATGGCGTTTCTGCTACATTTAATGTTTCTGACCTTTCTCCTTTTAATATGGATGCAGATTTGAGGACAAATCTTTTTGAGGAGGGAGGGAATGATACGGATCAGCCACCTATCAAAGACCCTTTGAAGATGCCAAGTGGTCCAATTACAAGGGGAAGAGCTAAAAAGCTAAAGATGGCCATGGCAGCCTTTGTACAAGAGCTAATGACACAAGAGCTAAATGAAGAGGCTTTTGAAAGTTGTCAAGTTGGGCTTAAAGACAAACATAAGCTACTTAGCTTATTGGAGACTTGTCATGAAGATGGGCTTCACATCTAGTCCATTCGGATTTGTATTCTTTATCTTAGTTAGTTGGGTTAATTATTTAACTCTTTTGGGTTTTAATTAGTCTTTTCTGTTGGGCTTGTATTTCGGCCATTTAATCTTATGTTATTTGGGCTTATTTTAAGTTAGTTTAGTTATTAGTTAAGTGGGCTTATTTAGCTTGTGAAGCCCATGCTTAATTCGGCTATATTAGGGTTAGGTCAGCCTTGAAGGCTATAAATACATCATTGTAAACCTTTGAGAGGGGATTTTTGATGAAAATTGAAAAGAACTCCTTTTGGCTTAGCCGAATTTATGTGATAGAGAGAGTGAGATTGCTTTCTTTATTATTGCATAAAGAACTCGAATTAACTTATCAATCTTTGTGGATTGTGGCGTTTTTCTTGTTCTAAATTCCCAATTATTTGCGTTTCCATACACAGGTTGTGTGGGGGTTCAATAGGGAGGGTTTTTGTCTATTTGTTCTTTGTTAACCATCTCGTATGTGTGGGTTTGTAGCTTGCTAGCTATTGGGTTCCGCATCAGCTGAGCTCTCATAAACTCTTTCGGTTCCCAAGTTGTCTCTTCGATTCCATGATGCTTCCAGAGTACCGGGATTTGCTTGTTGCAGAGCTGTCTAATCTCCCTAGCCTCTTCTGTTCTTCATTAAAAGAGAAATCTGGCTGAACCCGAATATCTTGCACTTGTAACAAATGAGATGGGTCGAATCGGTAGCGGCGGAGCATCGACACATGAAAAACATCATTTAATTTTGCTAGCTCCACTGGCAACTCTAACCGATAAGCTATCGGGCCAATCTTATCTAGGATCTCATAAGGCCTAATATACCGAGGACTCAATTTCCCTTTCTTGCCAAACCGAAGAACTTTCTGCCAAGGCAATACTTTTAAGAACACCTTGTAGCCAATCTCATATCGAATGTCCCTTCGTTTCAAATTGGCATAAGACCGCTGCCTGTCTTTAGCTGCCTTCAAATTCTGTTGCACCACTCTAATCTTTTCTTTCGTGTCTCTAACCAACTCTAGACCCATTACAGACCTTTCAGACAACTCAGTCCAACACGCTGGAGTTCTGCATTTTCATCCATAAAGAGCTTCATAGGGAGCCATACCAATACTCACCTGATAACTGCTATTGTACGCAAACTCCATTAAAGGCACATACTTATCCCAGCTACCTGAGAACTCTAAAGCACTTCCCCGAAGCACATCTTCAAGAACTTGGATAACACTTTCTAACTGACCATCGGTCTGAGGTGAAATGCAGTGCTGAAATTTAACCGAGTACCCAAAGCTGACTGTAATTCCTTCCAAAACTTTGACGTAAATCTCGAATCCCGATCAAACATAATAGAGAATCGGACTCCATGAAATCTTACTATCTCATGCACATAGATCTCTACCAACTTATCCATGGAATAGTCTAACTGAACTGGCAAGAAGTGTGTTGACTTCGACAACCGATCAACTATCACCCACACTGAATCGTGCTTACGCTGTGTCAAGGGTAAGCCAAATACAAAATCCATCGTAACATCATCCCACTTCCATTGAGGGATGGGTAAGGGATGCAGCAATCCTGTAGGAACTTGATGCTCAGCTTTCACTTGCTGACACACCAGACATTTCTAAACAAATTCCACTATGTCCTTTTTTATACTCGGCCACTAGTAAAACTACTTAAGGTCTCTGTACATCTTATTTCATCTTGGATGCATTGTGAAAACCGACGAATGCGCTTCTTGCAAAAGTCTTCTCTTCACATCACCCACATTAGGCACACACTGTAACACCCCCTCTGCCGCCTTCATTGGAAGGGCGACGGCGGGCGCGCTACCCGACGCTCACTCACTAAAAACGAACATACATGCACTAAGCGGAAGCATTCATTAATAATAATAACGGAAACTATATATATATAACATAGTTAAAATTCTTTATATACAAAAATCCAAAAGATTACATCTTAAATCCTTTACAAAAATTAATACATATACAAAAAGAATTACAGGAGGAGATAACAAAAATAAAGACTCTACTCCTATGTGGCTGACCTGCAGATGTGCACACAAGCAAGCTCCCAAAACCTATCACCTACACGGGACAAGAACCCGTGCTAAGCGATAACGCTTAGTGGGGAGGAAACAAAACACAACAGAACACTATACAATAGTATCATGCACTAATACTTAAATGCAAACATGCTTCAACAATACAGAAACCACAAAAAAAATCAGAGGACAGAAATATTTATATATATATATCACGAATCACTGTATGAAATCAGAATTGAAAACAGAAATCACGAAGCAAATGCTATAATCAAAATCACGCAATAAGCAAACACTTCACTAAACCAATACTAAACTCTTCACACAATAGCCTGAATTTCAATGGTGGAGGATACGGGAACATGGCACGGGAGACCGAAGCCTCAAAAACAGTTTTATTACCTGAAGGCAGCGCGGGAGCCCGGAGTCTCAAAACATTTTATCACTACACGGAAGATGACCATCTCGGAGGTCGACCGCTTCGCCCAAACGGGGCGGACACGGGCAGCTGCACTCACAAACCCTTCTTAAGCATGCTTAATTATCCACTACCTTGACACTTCAGGCTCAATAACTCACTCATCAATCACATCACTTACTACACAAAACTCATATCAAAATCCCAACATCACATTAATTCACTACAACGACACGAGTATAAAAAGGTCAACAAGACATAAACTCAATCATGTACCATGCAATAGTGAGAAACCGTGCAAAGTGGAACAAAAGAATCACATTCAGAAAATAGGGCAGGCAGGAAGGGTTTCTGTCGCGATCGCGCTCGTGACAGAACACAGGGTACCTCATCGCGGGCTCGCGCTAGGAGGTGCGCTCGCGACAAAGCACGCTCGACAGACTCATACAAAACCGAGCTCTGTCGCACTCGCGACAACGTCGCGATCGTGACAGAGACTGGCCGCTTCGTCCTCGAGCCCACGCTCGGCCGCATGCTCGCGTTGAGGACTCAGCCAACCGAGCTCTCTGTCGTGCTCGTGACATAGTCGCGATCACGACAGAGGGCTTCTCAGCGGCAAGGGACCATTCCGCATTCTGTCGCGCTCGCGATAGTCGTCGCGATAGCGACAGAACCCAGAATTTGCCCAATTCTGCACTTTCCCGCACTATTCACAATTCAACTTTCAAAACCACTCCTTCAATCACGTATAAACAATTACCTCACGAGTCGAATGCAACCCAAGACATGTTAAGCATTAATATACACTCAATTCACACTAATTTGCACAAGAATTCACAATTAAATCGCTAAAGCACACAAATCATGTTCTTCACTAACACTTGAAATTCTACTACCGAACTCACATACAAGTCACTAAAGCTTAAAATCATACCAAACCAATACTCTAGCTCAATCATACACATGCATTTACACATAAATCAACACTCAAAATTATCACGAATTAAAGCATAACAAAGAATGATCCAAGAAAGAATAACGGCAAAACACTCCCAAACACAATCAAATCAAGCTTCCAAACCTGAAATTGAAGCTTCAATCTTCAACCCTTAAAGACACCACTTTATCCTTGCCTTTGCTCCTTCTTACCTCCTCCGATTCTTGCAAAAACCCAGCCACAACACACTTAAGTCAAACCAAAAGCTCACTCTTCAAAACCAGAAATCAAAGAACAAGAAAAGGATGAAGAACCCCAACTCAAACTCAAGCACTTACCTTCAAAACCCAGCTAAAAACTCAGGATTCCAACCCAAAGCTCAAGGAGAACACAAGAGAAAAGGGATGAGAGCTGGGAAGGAAAGCAAGAGAGAGAGAAAGGGATGGGAAAATTGGAAAACAAGGGGGAGGGGTAGCTTCCACGGGAAGCTTCATCCAAATCTGCCCTCCCTACCTCTCTCTTCCTTTTTATTTAATGCTCACCAACCCAAAGCCATGTGTCACTCTCCTAATGGCTCCATCATTCAATCTTTGACTAAATCCTACTATGCACTATACACAAAACACACACAAGCATCTCTTACATAAATACCTCAAAGGCACCAAACTTAACTCACACCAAATAATTCCTTATAAGCCACTTACATCCAAGGCACCACACACACATAGACCACACAATAAAATCCCTTAACCCACTTACATCCTAATACCATACACAATAAGCACACTTAATAATTCCTCCTCTTCACTTAATTAATTAATTCTTAACATACAAGTCCTTTAATATCCAAATTTTTCTCTTACTCAATTTACTGAAATACCCTAAATATTCCGACTTACCATGCAGATTCCGATTAGGCCTTTTTTGGGTTGTTACACACACAACCGATTCCCAAATCTGAGTACTCCATCACAATCTACAGAAAAATCAGTTTGCTTACCGTCTCTTACCATGTGAAAAGCACATTGCAATATAGGGTCACTCAATTGTGCATCCACTATCAGTTGCCTCAAGCTCAGTCTCACTTTCAATCGAGCAACTAGTGCTCCATCTGAATCAAACCTCCACCTTCCTCTACTTAGAGATAGAGACGAAACTGATTTCCTACTTAAAGCATCTACCACTACATTTGCTTGCCCGGATGCTAATCAATGATGCAGTCATAGTCTTTATATAACTCCAACCATCTTCATTGTCTCAAGTTCAATTCTTTCAGAGTGAGCAAAAACTTCAGACTCTTGTGATCTGTGAAGATCCTGCAAGTTTCCCCAAAACTTAAGAGCAAACACTACCGCTGCTAACTCCAAGTCGTGCATCGGATAGTGCTGCTCATGGGGTTTCAACTGCCTGTAAGCATAGGCGATCACCTTACCGTCCTACATAAGAACACAGCCCAATCCTATACTTGAGGCATCACTGTACATGGTATACTCTTTACCCGAAACGGGTTGAGTAAGTACAAGAGCCTTAATCAATATATCCTTCAATTGCTCAAAGCTTGCTTGGCTCCCATCAGACCAATTGAACTTAACCTCTTTCCGGAGAAGCAGAGTAAAAGGCGAAGCTATCACTGAAAATCCCTTAACGAACCTCCTATAATACCCAACTAAGCCAAGAAAGCTCCTCACTTCAGGCACAGACTTAGGTGGCAACTAGTTCACAATGGCTTCAACCTTGGATTGATCTACCCAAATACCTTCAGCCGAAATAGAATTCGCACTTACTGAGCTTAGCATAGAGTTGATGGTCCCTCAATACTTGCAATACCAACCTCAGATGTTCCTCATGTTCCCTTTCATTCTTGGAATAAACCAGAATGTCATCGATGAACACTACAATAAAATGATCCAAATACCATCTGAATACCCGATTTATTAAATCCATGAAAGCTGCGGGTGCGTTAGTCAATCAAAAATCACTAAAAATTCGTAATGACCGTAACACAACCAAAAAGCTATCTTCGCAACATCCGCATCCTTAACCCTCAACTGATAGTAACTAGATCTCAAATCTATCTTAGAAAAAACTCCAGCTCCTCTTAACTGATTAAAAAGATCCTCAATCCATGGCAACGGATATTTGTTCTTTACCATGACCTTGTTAATCTGTCAGTAGTCAATACACATTCTCAAGGTACCGTCCTTTTTCTTGACAAATAGAACCGGAGCACCCCAAGGCGATACACTCGGGCAGATAAAATCCTTATCCAATAGCTCTTGCAACTGACTTTTCAACTCTTTCAATTCCACCGGAGCCATCCTACACGGAGCCTTAAAAATCGGAGCTACCCCCGGCATAATATCCACAGATAGTGATGCGTGCACAGGGGGCTCAACATTTCAAGATTATAAACAATGGAAGTTCATATTCATGGAGATCAAATTTGGAGAAGTTAAAGAAGGCTTGAAGGAAGTCCGTGGGCCAAATTTATGAAGAAGCCAAATTGAAGATGGACATGTGCTAGTCATGTGGCGACTTAACATGTGCAGGTCATGTGACACTTGACATGTGTCGATCATGTGACCTTGACATGTGCTATGCATGTGAGCCAGAGCATGTGCAATGCATGTGCTAATTGGTGGATTAAGGGGCTGATTTATTTGGGCTTTTAGTTTATGCTTTTATTTATTATTTTTATTTGATTATTTGTAATATGCTAGGCCTTAACTTATTCTTTTGGGCTTATTTAAGTGAGATGGGCTTTAATTAGCTTGCTTATTTAATTAGTTATTTTTAGGCCTTTTGGGCTGAATTTTAAGTTAATTAGTGTGGGCTTTAGTTATCTTGATGTAAGGCCCATGTCTTAAGGCCTATTTGATTAATTAGGGTTTTTATTAGCTTAAGTGAGTATAAATACTCCTCAAAAACGAATTTGTAATTCAGACTTGGAGATTATGATATTTTGAGACTTTTATTTGGCTTGGCCAAACTCTTCATTGGAGAGGATTGTTTGTCTTCTTCTTTTGCATCAAGAACTTTAATTCTTATCAAGGTATTTACTTTGTGGCGAATTCTGTTCTTGTGTTTTTAAATCAATCTATTATAAGCGTTTCCATTCACATAGTTGTTTGGGGGTTCTTTAGATTGGGGGTTTATTCTTGTTCATGTTCATGCCATATTGTATGTTCAAGGGGTTTCGGGTTCTTTAGCCTTGGGGTTCCGTATCATTTGGTATCAGAGCTTGGATTTGGATTAAATTCTTATTTATCCATGTTTGTTTGCTGTTTTTATTCATTAATTTTCAATTTATTTGATTCCTAAAATTTAGGAACCCTTATTCATCATAGTGGCCTAAATTATAAGGAGCTTTGTTTTAGGTGTTATTTCTTATTGTTTGATCTTAATTTCTAGGTTATTAGTTGTTCTAGTTGTTATCTAGCTAAAAATTAAAAAAAATAAAAAAATAATTTCGTAGTACTGTTCCTAGTACTGCTCACACGTACTGTTCATCGTACTGTTCACATGTACTGTTCATCGCACTGTTCATCCGAATTTAGAAAAAGTATTTTAATTTGGGTTAACTTTGGTCGGTGTGAACAATTAGGATTGTATTTCTTTAGGATAGAATTGTTATTATCTAATTAGTTAGAGATAATTCAAAAAAAAAAAAGAAAAAAATTAGGATTGGGACATTATTTAAATTAGGACATTAAATTAGATAAGTTTCATTTTGTCTTAAGTCTAGACATTTGGGTTTCCATATCTTGAACTAATTAAGACATAGTGGATAAGTCATTTTGTCTTAGTCTAGACATTTGGGTTTCCTTATTTGATCTTATTAAGACATATTGGATTAATTTTTGTCTTATTTTGGACAAACATTTGGGTTTCCTAATCTTGTTTTAGTTTGGACATCTTGTGTCTCCTTTTCATTTTGTCTTAGTGTGATAATACATATTGTCTCAAATTGAATTTTCCATTAGGGAGATTTCAATTTCTGCATTATTGTATTAGTTTTGTCATTTTTTTCATTCTTAAGTTTCCATTTTTGGTGTCTTTGTGTTTTTGCTTCCGATTACACTATAATTAACAATTTTATTCTTGTTAGTTAAATTCACATAATTCGGACAGCATACATATCTTCACCTTGTATGCTCATTTCAACGTTCTTCGCTTTGGTCTTTTGCTTCTAGTTTTGTGCCTATCTTCTTTGTTAAGTATTTTCATTGCATTCTTTACCATAATTTGCTGCTTGTGAACTATTTTGACTAGAGTTTGAGTTCTGAAGTGCAACTGAAGATAACAAGCTTGAGTGGTAAAAGGCTTGAGAGTGTGAGCTTAAAGGAGGGTAAAAGCCAAATTGAGCGAAATACGAGTGGAGTGTCATATTTTGAGTGAAACACGCGAGGGAGTGATTGTGAGGATGTACTACTACAAGTCAAGACGACATTTAGATCAAGAAGCATTGAATGAGTTGAAGAAGGATGCTAAGTTGTTGGATAAAAATCTTAAAGATTTTGAGTTACAGTTTAAACAACTTTCTAGACTAGTAAGTACATATATAAGACAGGAGGAAAGAAAAAAAGAAGAGGAAGTTATTGTCAACGAAATTGTTTGTGAAGCTGAAAGAGATGGTATAGACTTATATGCTGATGAAGTTGTAAATGAGGAAGAAATAAGTGGATGTGATGAAGATGTTGTTTTGAGTGAAAAGGAAAACATAATTGAAAGAGAAGATGTTGCTTTGAGTGAACATAAGGGTGTTTGTGTAATTGAGATAGAAGATCAGCATGTTATAATTGACCCTACAGTTCTTAAGGAGGTTGAATTGAACGTGGAAAGTGAAGATAATAATGATAAGAATGAAAAGATTATATTAAAGACTAACCATGTTTTGCCTAGTTTTCATGTTAAATTGCTGGAACATGATGAGTCCTCAGCTGAAGAAGCATTCATTTTATTTTCACCTATTCAGAAGATCTTATATGAAGATGAATTTATTCTACAAGTGTCAATTCCCAACTTGAACAAGACGAAGATTCGAGGACGAATCTTTTCTAAAGAGGGAGGGAATGATGCGTGCACAGGGGGCTCAACATTTCAAGATTATAAACAATGGAAGTTCATATTCATGGAGATCAAATTTGGAGAAGTTAAAGAAGGCTTGAAGGAAGTCCGTGGGCCAAATTTATGAAGAAGCCAAATTGAAGATGGACATGTGCTAGTCATGTGGCGACTTAACATGTGCAGGTCATGTGACACTTGACATGTGCCGATCATGTGACCTTGACATGTGCTATGCATGTGAGTCAGAGCATGTGCAATGCATGTACTAATTGGTGGATTAAGGGGCTGATTTATTTGGGCTTTTAGTTTATGCTTTTATTTATTATTTTTATTTGATTATTTGTAATATGCTAGGCCTTAACTTATTCTTTTGGGCTTATTTAAGTGAGATGGGCTTTAATTAGCTTGCTTATTTAATTAGTTATTTTTAGGCCTTTTGGGCTGAATTTTAAGTTAATTAGTGTGGGCTTTAGTTATCTTGATGTAAGGCCCATGTCTTAAGGCCTATTTGATTAATTAGGGTTTTTATTAGCTTAAGTGAGTATAAATACTCCTTAAAAACGAATTTGTAATTCAGACTTGGAGATTATGATATTTTGAGACTTTTATTTGGCTTGGCCAAACTCTTCATTGGAGAGGATTGTTTGTCTTCTTCTTTTGCATCAAGAACTTTAATTCTTATCAAGGTATTTACTTTGTGGCGAATTCTGTTCTTGTGTTTTTAAATCAATCTATTATAAGCGTTTCCATTCACATAGTTGTTTGGGGGTTCTTTAGATTGGGGGTTTATTCTTGTTCATGTCCATGCCATATTGTATGTTCAAGGGGTTTCGGGTTTTTTAGCCTTGGGGTTCCGCATCATTGAACATTTCAAGATTATAAACAATGGAAGTTCATATTCATGGAGATCAAATTTGGAGAAGTTAAAGAAGGCTTGAAGGAAGTCCGTGGGCCAAATTTATGAAGAAGCCAAATTGAAGATGGACATGTGCTAGTCATGTGGCGACTTAACATGTGCAGGTCATGTGACACTTGACATGTGCCGATCATGTGACCTTGACATGTGCTATGCATGTGAGCCAGAGCATGTGCAATGCATGTGCTAATTGGTGGATTAAGGGGCTGATTTATTTGGGCTTTTAGTTTATGCTTTTATTTTTTATTTTTATTTGATTATTTGTAATATGCTAGGCCTTAACTTATTCTTTTGGGCTTATTTAAGTGAGATGGACTTTAATTAGCTTGCTTATTTAATTAGTTATTTTTAGGCCTTTTGGGCTGAATTTTAAGTTAATTAGTGTGGGCTTTAGTTATCTTGATGTAAGGCCCATGTCTTAAGGCCTATTTGATTAATTAGGGTTTTTATTAGCTTAAGTGAGTATAAATACTCCTCAAAAACGAATTTGTAATTCAGACTTGGAGATTATGATATTTTGAGACTTTTATTTGGCTTGGCCAAACTCTTCATTGGAGAGGATTATTTGTCTTCTTCTTTTGCATCAAGAACTTTAATTCTTATCAAGGTATTTACTTTGTGGCGAATTCTGTTCTTGTGTTTTTAAATCAATCTATTATAAGCATTTCCATTCACATAGTTGTTTGGGGGTTCTTTAGATTGGGGGTTTATTCTTGTTCATGTTCATGCCATATTGTATGTTCAAGGGGTTTCGGGTTCTTTAGCCTTGGGGTTCCGCATCAGATAGTTCTACTTGTCTCTCTAGTGTAAAACTCGGTAATTCCTCTAGAAACACATCTACAAATTCTCTTACTACTGGGATATCTTGTATCTTTACTTGCCCTCACCGAGAATCCAAAATCAAAGCTAAATAAGCTTCACATCCCTTCCTCATAAACCATTTTGCCTTCATAGCCAAAATCACATTGTGCAACGAGTTACTTCCCAAACCTTTCACAACCACAGGTATCTGATCTTGATCTTTGAGTGCAACTGTCTTCCTCTGACAATCAACTATAGCTCGGTGTTTAGATAACCAATCCATACCCAGAATTAGGTCAAACTCATGGAATGGTAGACTAATCAGATCAACAGAAAATTCCTTACCTTGCACTATCAAAGGACAATCTCGACATACTCGATTCACTTTAACATACTGCCCTAATGGACTAGTCACACATATCTCATAATCCAATTTATCCTTATTAGCCAATTCATCACACAACTTATCAGAACATAGATAGGAATGAGTACAACCCGGATCTATCAGAGCATACATTTCAGTGCTGAAAATTAAAAACTTGCCGGCTATCACTTTTGGAGCATCCTGGTTGTCACGGGCTCTCATTGCATATGCTCTTGTGGCTACTGGCACTGGACGATCAATTGTCTCAGAGGGTTCTCTTTCCCGAGGCCATCCACCATGACCCCGTCCTCTACATCTAGCATGACTTCCTTGCGGAACATTCGACCCCGCTCGACTAGCCTCTTGTTGACTCTGAGTATTCTCATATAAGTTCAGGCAATTGGCTAGAGAGTGGTCGGTGCTACCACATCTGAAACATCCTCCCGTCAACCACCGATATTCGCCCCAATGATGCTTCCTACAATGGGAGCGCTAATGTGACGCGCGCCGGAACCCAGCAAGGGCCCTCAAGGTGAATATGCCTTTGGGATTCGAGGGACTGGTTCACGTCTTTTTTATCATGGGCGCCATGAGACATCTTGGATGCTTCCTTCCCAATTGAACATTGAAAAGGAAGACCTAGCCCCATGGCACCTTAGGACACCTTAGAGGTATTTTGGAGTCGCCACCCAATTCACGAGGAATTGGGAAAGGTCTCTAACCTCGTATTGGGCAAGGCCAGAGATTGGTGTTCGGAACTTCACTCTTATTTATGCTTTGGTTAATTATAAATGAGTTGTTAACTTCTTAAAATTCTACCTCTTATCTCACACGATTTATACGTTTAATTAAAGCGCACTACAAGCATTCAAAAACCGATAAAGGAAAGCAATAATAAAGTAACTAAGGAAATCAATAAAAAAAAGCGGTAAACACGCAAGCACACAATTACAAGGGGGATAGGGGCAGAATACAACCCCTAATGAAAGAAGGCTAAAGACATAGGTTGGGACAGAATACAATCCCAAAATTAAGTAATATTGCCCCAAAATTAATTACAAGGGCCCAAAAAGAGATGAACTTAAATTTTAAACAATCAAACAAAAGGGAAAACATACATAAATCAGGACATTCTTTTAGAAACATTGGTTCCTTCGCGCTTGTTGAGGGTTTAGGAACACTGGTTCCTTCGTGTTTATTTAAAAGGGGTTCGGAGAGTCATTTGATTGTTGGGTTGGAAAACCGGGATGAGTGATCCCATTTTTGGAGAAAATTGACTCTTCATTTTAATTTTGATGTTTTTATTATTGGGCTAAAACAAGGGATATTGGTCCCAATTTTATTAGTAAAAATTCAAATTTAATTGTAGAAATATTTTTGTGACTTTTTATCTCACGCGTGCATAAATAAAATAATTATTTACAAATAACACAACATAAAGAGAGAGTTGAGAAAGATCTCACCAAAACCGGTGTGATCCTCCACACGTTGCGACCCATCCGGGGAGTCGCGGGGATGCTCAAATAACCCAACTCAAGTTAAATCTCAGACAAAAATTAACATCAAAAATATTAGTAATGGTTCTAAAAATTAATCAAGTAAAAACGAAATAAATATTAGGCAAGTCAATTTATAATGATAAGACAAACACAACAAAATAATAATAATATGAATATGGTGGTAGCAATAATAATAATAATAATAATAATAATAATAATAATAATAATAATAATAATAATAATAATAAGAAAAGAAGAGAAGCACTGGCGGCAGACAAATAAATATTAAAACTATAAAATCAATCTAAAGCAAAACACCAGGAGACTAAAATCAACATATAAAGAGCAAAAACCAAAAGGCTAGACAATAAACATGCTATCAACAAGAAAAAAAAATGAAAATATTAATAGCAGTGAAATAATAAAAATGTAAATGGAGACGGTTCCAAGTGTTTACCCTCAGAGGACAATATGCTGGAAAATGGGACGTCTTGATGTTCCCTTGTCGAAATTTTTGATAGAAAATCAAGAGATATTCAAGAAGAAAAATCTAAGTTTGAACAAGAAAATATTTAGAAATATTTTAGTGAAAATATTTCCCAGTGGAAGACAGCAAAGGAATTGATTTCCCAAGCTCAAGAATCGTCCAGGAATTAAATATTTTTCTGAAGAGAAAAATGAGAAAAAGGAAGAAGAATTAAAGCCTTTGATTTTTTTGTGATTTTTTTTGAAAGAAAACCCAAGCCACTCTTTTCTTGGAAAAGTATTCGCCGATCCTTGAAAATGAAGATTGAATTAGCTTTTGATTATCTGGATTGTCCAAAATTGGAGAAAGACAAATGTGCTTTTTAATTTTGTTAATCCAAAATTGCATAAAATGAAGAAAGAAACTGGAAAAGATGGACCGAGAAAACCAGAAAATGCAGAAAATTTGTAGGACTGGGCGAGCAAAACATGCTCGCGTAGAGAGAGAAAAATGCGCACGTCATTCCCCTACTGCGCGCGAGCGCTGTGGGTGCGTGATCCACGCGGCTGCTTGCAAAGTGGCCGCTTGATGGCCAAGTGGCCACCACGCGGCCACTTTGGCCACTTAGTAAAGTGCCCGCGTGATGGCCACTTTGCAAAGTGCCCATCACGCGGCCACTAAGTGGCCGTGGATGGCCACTTATAAAGTGGCCATCCATGGCCACTTAAAAGCCATTCCACATAATTTTATATTTTTTTAAAAAAAGCCTTTTAAATTCTTTTTTCTTAAATCTCTTTTTTTTTTTCAATTAAATTAATTAACTAATTTAATTTCCCTTTTTTTATATCAAAAATAACAAAAATAATACTATTTTCAAAATTAATTTAATTAATTTTTTTTATAATAATATTTTTTATATTTTTTTATATATATTTATTTGTTTATTTTTTATTTAAAAATAACGAGGCTCTCGACAAGGGAAATATCATTTTTGACACCTTTACTTGTGCCAAGTATCCTTTTCATCATCAGGTAATTCTGATCTTGGACCGCTTCAGGGCCCGGTGTCTACAGCTGAGGCACTCCATCACCTCTACCACCCGAAGCTCCTCTACCTGTGCCAGACCCTCTGTAGGATTCCTGCCTCCTACCTCTAGTAGCCGGACTAGGATGCGACTCACTAGAAGGAATTCCTTGAGACTCGCGCGACCTCTTTCCTGAAAAAGAACCTCCTCTAAAGGACTTTTTCCTCTGAGCCTTCTCTCTTAAAATGTCCTCAGAGCGTTCCGCTCTCAAAGCTGCCTACACTATCTGATAATAACTGATGTCCGGTGCAAACATCAAAGAAACCAACATCACCTTAAGAGACTCATTCAGACCCGCCTCAAACTATTCACATCGAAACTCCTCAGTGAGAACTCTTGGCAGTGCATACTTACTGAGTCGATTAAACTCCTTCTCATATTCAGCCACAGATAACACTCTCTATCAGAGACTCAAAAACTGCACCCATCGGGCCTCCTTAAATGCCTTCGTTACATACTTACTCCGAAATTCTCTTTTAAAGAACTCCCATGTCATAAGCTCAGGAAGCTGAGGATGCCTAAGCACTAATGTCCACCAATCATAAGCTGAGCCTTGCAACAAAGACACTACACATTCCACCTCTCTCTCCGGAGGGCACCGAATTTCCCTTAGCACCCGACTAACATTCTCAATCCACCTCTCAGCTTTATTCGATTCATCTAAATTGGTTCCAAAGAAATCCTCCACTCAAAACTTCCTCATATTCTCAATCAAAGCTCTAGGGGCAGTAACTCTTTCCAAAACCCTGGCTATATTCTAAGAAATTTTGAGCATGGCCTCAAAGGAGACTGCAGGGGCCTCAAGTTGGACCCTAGGTGGCTGAGCCGGGCCAGAAACAGATGGATCTTGCTCTCGGGGATTCGCACTCTCAGCTGACCCCTCAAGTGATCCATGGGCAGACTCCATCTAACTACAAAACATACACAATAATCCACATCAGGCCAACACAACACTAAATGTACACTCTATCTTACACTTGCCTAGAAAGACCTAAACCTAATGCTCTGATTCCACAAAATGTGACACCCCTTACCCATACGTCGGGAGCTTCAACCCCCGAAGAGTAAGAAGGACCCCAATGGATGAGGGTTGTCATGCAAGACCTCAAGCAAAATAGACAAGCCTACGAATCATTCATTCAAATACGATAAAATAAAATTTAAAACAAAAGACAGAGGCTGAAAACAAAAGTATAGTATTTTATTAATTTACATAATAGTCTTTACATATCAAATTACAAAAATAAAATTACATCAAGAGGCATCATTACAAAAAAAGTATAAACTAATATATATATAAAATGTACAATCTTATATTATAAAAATCTCTCTCTCCTAGTTGTGTTGGCCCTGGTGAAACGGATCACCTTGCCCAAAAAACTCCAACAGCTTCCACACCTGCACGGATGAAATACCCGTGCTAAGCGAATACGCTTAGTGGGGAAAGCACACTGAAAAATGACCACTCACAGTGGACGTCAGAAATAAATCACATACACATGGCACATACTGAAATCAATTCTTAATAAATAATTAATCATACTCAAGATGTGGACATCATTAATCATATAGTCATCCATACTGAACTAAATTATAACACATGAATACAGTAAACCGGCTTATTCAAATTAGTGGATAGCGAGTAATGCATATTCATTCAAGACATATGGATACCCGAGGGTATAAAAATTATTATTTTGTTTTGTTCAAACATTTTCGCATGGAATCTTAAACAAGATTCAAGTTTAAAAGGGATCGCGAGGATCCAAACAAGGACCTAATCAGGGTGATATGAGCACAACCAAGCATAATGGCAACAAGAGAGATGAACTAGCACTTCCTCAAGGACCAATCACAAGAGCAAGGTCAAAGAAGCTTAAAGAAGTCCTACAAGCATTCATGAGGCCTTATGTAGAGAAGATACAAGTTCAAGAGGGGAAAGAAGCTGAATTGGGCTATGAAGACAAGTTGGGGCCGAATGGTCAAATGGGCCTTCAAGCTATTTTGTTTAGCTTCTATTCTTGTAATGACATATAATTAAATGTATTTGGGCAGCCTAGTGCCTTAGAAAACGTTTTGGGCTTATTTAATTAGGTTTGTTTTATTTTTGGGCTTATTTGAGTATTTTGGGTAGTTTAAGTGGGTACGCTAAAGTTGGGCTTATCTCTTCTAAAGAGTTGGGCCTAAATAACTAATTGAGGCTTAGAAAACATGAGGGGGCCGGATTTTAAAGGGGAGAGCTGAATTTGGATGAGTTTGAGTCAAATTTAGCTTTATGCCTACATTGGTGAACTTGGGGTCCTAAATTTTAGGAATGGGTTTTTCTTGATAAATACTTATTATTTTGGGATATTATTGAATAGAGTTTGATGGAGAAACAATAGGATGAATTTATCTTGAGTGAGTTAGCCAAATTCCACTTATAGCCAAAATTGAGTCTACATTCATTTTCCTTAGGATAATCATTAGCTTTTAGGATTATTTGCAGATTGTATTTATCTTTATTTATTCATGTACTTAGTCCATATTATGGCCAAATACATGTAGATAAAGGTTAGGAATTATCTTTATTATTTATTTTATTAATTATCTCTTAGAGTTAGTGTTTGATTATAACTCCTCTAGGGAGGGGTGGCTGCCTTGCCTATATAAAGGGCTGAACTTCTTCATTTGTACTTTACATTTTGCATATCTTATGATTAATGAATTTTCATTGACTGAATTATTGAGAGTTAATTTCTGTTGATTCTTGCTATTGTATGAAGAATTAGACTTAGGCAATTTGCATGGTTAATGTATGCTTGATTCTTCTTCTTCTTACTTTCTAAATCAATCTATTATAAGCGTTTCCATTCAATCTTGTTTGGGGGTTCTTTAGATTGGGGGTTTATTAACTTGTTTATGTTCAATATTCATGGTATGTTGGCGTTCCAGTTTGCATATAGGCTGGGGTTCCGCATCAATTGGTATCAGAGCTTAGGCTAAGTGATAAATTCTTAACTATCTTTTAATTTTGTCTTCTTGAAATTCTTTCTTTGTTCTGGCCGAATAGGACTTTGCATCTAGTTCCTTATTTGGTTGTTGCTCAATTGTGTTAAATTACCTATCTCAAGTATTTGATCATTAGTTGTGTGATTTACGTTTTGAAAAAAAAAAAAAAAGAAGAAGAAGAAAAGAAAGCTTATATACATATCAAAAAAAAAAATCTGAAAATTACCTTGTGTTCAATTCAGCTCCTATTATCTTGTTAAGTTCAAATTTGATCAATTAAGCTAGAACTTCCATAATTTGTTTGATTTCTTCAAAGGGCAGGTTAAGTACTCATTGCTTTTAAGATTTTGGGTTATATTATTGCATGATTTCTTTGATTTTATTTTTGTTGAGTCTATATAAAATCTATTTAAACTAATCATTAGGTTTAGTTAAACATCGCATTTAAGTGCATCCGTCTTGTCTATTCTTTTCATTCTAAGTTATCAATTTGTGCGTCTAAACTGTTTTTGGTTCCAACTACACTAGTTTAACATATTGCACATTGTTGAACATCTTTATACACTAAAGCGCACGAAATTTATCTCTTGTGTGCTAATTTCTAAGTTTGTTCAATTTGGTCAATTTGCCTCTAGAATTGGTACTTTTTGCTGTTCTTGTTAAGTACTCATTGTTTCCAAATCAAACTACTTAATTGTGCATATTTGTTTGAGTTTGTTTCTGAAGTACAATTGTGAGAAATCAATTTATGAGTTGAGAGACAAACACGTGAGGTTGAGTGAATTCTTTTCTTTACTTGTTTACTTAAGTTTAAAGATGTCTGAAAATAATAGTAAAGATGAGACTGCGATTCCCCATGATACTAAACTTATAATTAAAGCTTTTATGGATAGTTTGCAAAAGCTAAATCTCAGGATGGATAGCATGGAGAGTGACCTTAAAGCTTCCAAGGGCAAATATACAAGGGAGGAAGAAGTAGACCAATTATACAATGATGATGGAGAAGAGGAGGCTCATTCCTTCCCAATGAGAGCAAGGAGGTATGACAATCGAATGGAAAGTAAAGACAATAATTTGAGTGCTATCAAGATGAAGATTCACCCATTCAAAGACAAAAATGATGTGGATGCCTATCTCGAATGGGAAAGAAAGGTAGAGATTATCTTTTCATGCCACCACTATTCAGATGAGAAAAAGGTAAAACTCGCAGCCATTGAATTTTCTGATTATGCACTAATTTGGTGGGATGAGTTATTGAAAAGTAGGAGGAGAAATGGGGAACTCCCTATCACTTCTTGGGAGGAAATGAAAAGAATCATGAGAAAGAAGTATGTGCCTAGTTACTATCATAAGGAACTCCACAATCAGTTACAAAGACTTACACAAGGATCTAGTTCAGTGGAGGATTACTACAAGGAGATGGAGATGCTCATGATTAAAGCAAGCATTGTGGAGGATGAATATCAAACGATGTCTCGCTTTTTGGGAGGTATGAATAGAGAACTTGCTGATATTGTTGAATTGCAGCATTATGTGGATATGGATGATTTGGTGAACATTGCAATTAAAGTGGAGAGACAAAGAAGTAGACGTGGGACAACCAAATCCTATGCAAATTCCAATAACAATAAATGGAATTCAAAGTGGAACAAGGGTGACACAAAGAAAGAATCCACGTACCAGTCAAATTCCAAAGAGAAAACGGTTACTGCACAAAAAGGTACTTCTGAAACAACCCCTAAACCTAATAGACATAGGGACATTCAGTGTTTCAAATGTAAGGGTCGTGGTCATTACGCTAATGAATGTGGGAATAAAAAGACCATGATAATTAGGGGGGATGAAATTGTTTCTGATTCTGAATCTGATAATGACTGTGATGATATGCCACCTTTGGAGGATTGTTCTGATGTAGATGAAAATGTAGAGTATCCTGTTCAGGGAGAGTCCTTAGTGGTGTTGCGTGCATTGAATGTAAATGTAAAAGAAGAAGGACTAGAACAGAGGGAAAACATATTTCATACTAGATGCCTAATAGGTGGAAAAGTCTGTAGCATGATAATTGATGGGGGTAGTTGCGTTAATGTTGCTAGTACGGTCTTAGTTGATAAATTAGGACTTAAAACTAAGAAACACCCTAACCCATACAGACTTCAGTGGTTGAATGATAGTGGGGAAGTTAAGGTGACCAAACGTGTAACTATATTATTTTCCATTGGTAAATATAAAGATGAAGTCACTTGTGATGTTGTACCTATGCATGCTGGTCATATTTTGCTAGGAAGGCCTTGGCAATTTGATAAGCGTGTATTACATGATGGATTTAGAAATAGGTACACTTTTGAATTTAAAGGATGTAAACACACACTTGCCCCTTTGGCACCTAAAGATGTATATGCAGATCAAGTGAAGATACATCAATCTGCAAAAGAGGTAAAGGGAAGTGAGAAAGAAAAGAAAAATGAGAGAGAAGAGGCCAGTAGTGAAAAGAATAAAAGTAAAGGCCCAATGGTGAGTGACTGCACTAGTGAGAGAAAGAATGAGAGAAGTGCAGGAGAGAAGAAGTTAATGTGTGTTGAGGTAAAAGGAGAGCAGAGTGAGTTGAGTGAAAAATTCAGCAAATATTCCTTTTATGCAAAAGAGAGAGAGTTGAAGAGTGCTTACTTAGGCATGAGAACTTTAGTACTTTTGAGGTTTAAGGACAATTATTTTTTTGAAACTAACCTTAACCCAAATTTGCCTAGTTCTTTTTCTAACTTATTGCAGGATTATAAAGATGTCTTCCCTGAGGAGATACCACCTGGGTTGCCACCAATTAGAGGGATTGAACATCAAATTGATTTTGTTCCTGGTGCACAAATTCCAAACCGTCCAGCTTATCGAAACAATCCGGAAGAAACAAAGGAGTTGCAAAGATAAGTGGAGGAACTTTTAGCAAAGGGACACGTGAGAGAAAGCCTAAGTCCTTGTGCCGTACCTGTTCTTTTGGTACCTAAAAAGGATGGAACCATGCGCATGTGTGTTGATTGTCGAGCAGTTAACAAAATCACTGTAAAGTATCGCCATCCCATTCCTAGGTTAGATGATATGCTTGAAGAGTTAAATGGTGCTGTAATATTCACTAAAATTGACTTAAAAAGTAGTTATCATCAAATCAGGATGAAGTTAGGTGATGAATGGAAAACTGCCTTTAAAACAAAATATGGTTTGTATGAATGGTTGGTTATGCCTTTTGGTTTAACTAATGCGCCTAGTACATTTATGAGACTCATGAACCATGTTTTGCGTGAATTTTTAGGTAAATTTGTTGTTGTATACTTTGATGATATCTTAATTTACAGCAAAAACCTAGAAGAACATTTAAGGCATGTTGCACTTGTGTTAGCTGTTTTGAGAGAACAATAATTGTATGCTAATTTGAAGAAATGCACTTTTTGTGTTGATAGTGTTGTTTTCCTAGGATTTATTGTTAGTGCACATGGTGTTGAAGTTGATAATGAAAAGGTTAAGGCTATCCAAGAATGGCCAACACCTAAGAATGCAAGTGAGGTAAGGAGCTTTCACGGTTTAGCAAGTTTCTATAGGAGATTTGTTAAAGATTTTTCCACCATTGCTGCACCTTTAAATGAAATCATTAAAAAGTCTGTTGGTTTTAAATGGGGTAAAGAACAGGAAGATGCTTTTAATGCTTTGAAAGATAAATTGTGTACTGCTCCTGTTTTGAAATTACCCGATTTTTCTAAAACTTTTGAGATTGAATGTGATGCTTCTGGGATTGGTATAGGTGCTGTTTTGATGCAGGAAAACCGCCCAATAGCATACTTTAGTGAGAAGTTGAGTGGAGCACAGCTGAATTACTCTACCTATGATAAAGAGTTCTATGCGTTGGTGAGATCTCTTGAGGTTTGGGAACACTACCTTTTGCCTAAAGAATTCGTGATACACACAGATCACCAGCCTCTCAAATATCTAAAGGGACAAGGTAAGTTGAATAGAAGGCATGGTAAGTGGGTAGAGTACCTCGATACTTTTCCATATATAATTAAATACAAGCAAGGTAAAGAGAATGTTGTTGCCGATGCACTTTCTAGGAGATATGCACTGATTTCTATGCTTAGTTCCAAATTGTTAGGTTTTGAGCATTTGAAAGAAATGTATGAGCATGATTATGATTTTGGTGAAGTGTATAAGGCATGTGAACATTATGCATTTAATAAGTTCTATAGACATGATGGGTTTCTTTTTAGGGGAAAACAACTGTGTATACCTGCATGTTCTATTAGAGAGTTGCTTGTGAAAGAATCGCATAGCGGGGGATTGATGGGACACTTTGGTGTGCAAAAGACTTTAGACATGCTTAATGAACATTTTTATTGGCCTAATATGCGAAAATATGTTGAAAAAGTGTGTGCCCAATGTTTTGCATGTAAACAGGCTAAGTCTAAGTCTTTAAATCAAGGTTTGTATACTCCTTTGCATGTTCCTACTGAACCTTGGACTGACATTTCTATGGACTTCATTGTAGGTTTACCAAGGACAAAAAGGGGAAGGGATAGTGTGTTTGTTGTAGTGGACCGATTTAGTAAAATGGCGCATTTCATTGCTTGTCATAAAACTGATGATGCAACAAACATAGCTGATTTGTTTTTCAGGGAAGTAGTTCGATTGCATGGTATAGCTAGAACTATTGTCTCTGATAGAGATTCTAAGTTCCTAAGTCACTTTTGGCGTGTTTTGTGGGGTAAACTTGGTACTAAACTTGTGTTTTCGACTACTTGTCATCCACAAACTGATGGCCAAACTGAGGTTGTTAATAGAACTTTAGGAACTATGTTGCGTGCTATAATTGGTAAGAATCTTAAAACTTGGGAAGAATGTTTGGCATTTGTTGAGTTTGCTTATAATCGTGCAATTCATACTTCCACAGGGTTTTCACCTTTTGAAATTGTGTATGGTTTTAATCCATTGACTGTGTTGGATTTGATGCCTTTACCTTTGAATGAACTTTCAAATTTAGATGGCAAGGCTAAGGCTGATTTGGTTAAGACAATACATAATAAAGCACGTGAGCAAATTGAGAAGAAGAACAAGATGTATGCAAAGCAGGCTAACAAGGGCCGTAGACAAGTGATATTCGAACCAGGAGATTGGGTTTGGATCCATATGCGTAAAGAGAGGTTTCCTAACCAAAGGAAGTCTAAACTTGATGCAAGAGGAGATGGACCATTTCAAGTGCTGAAACGAATCAATGACAATGCATACAAGATTGATTTGCCAGGTGAGTATGGTGTAAGTGCAACTTTTAATGTTTCTGACTTATCTCCATTTGACTGTGATTCAGATTCGAGGACGAATCCTTTCGAAGGGGGAGGGGATGATATGAGCACAACCAAGCATAATGGCAACAAGAGAGATGAACTAGCACTTCCTCAAGGACCAATCACAAGAGCAAGGTCAAAGAAGCTTAAAGAAGTCCTACAAGCATTCATGAGGCCTTATGTAGAGAAGATACAAGTTCAAGAGGGGAAAGAAGCTGAATTGGGCTATGAAGACAAGTTGGGGCCGAATGGTCAAATGGGCCTTCAAGCTATTTTTTTTAGCTTCTATTCTTGTAATGACATATAATTAAATGTATTTGGGCAGCCTAGTGCCTTAGAAAACGTTTTGGGCTTATTTAATTAGGTTTGTTTTATTTTTGGGCTTATTTGAGTATTTTGGGTAGTTTAAGTGGGTACGCTAAAGTTGGGCTTATCTCTTCTAAAGAGTTGGGCCTAAATAACTAATTGAGGCTTAGAAAACATGAGGGGGCCGGATTTTAAAGGGGAGAGCTGAATTTGGATGAGTTTGAGTCAAATTTAGCTTTATGCCTACATTGGTGAACTTGGGGTCCTAAATTTTAGGAATGGGTTTTCCTTGATAAATACTTATTATTTTGGGATATTATTGAATAGAGTTTGATGGAGAAACAATAGGATGAATTTATCTTGAGTGAGTTAGCCAAATTCCACTTATAGCCAAAATTGAGTCTACATTCATTTTCCTTAGGATAATCATTAGCTTTTAGGATTATTTGCAGATTGTATTTATCTTTATTTATTCATGTACTTAGTCCATATTATGGCCAAATACATGTAGATAAAGGTTAGGAATTATCTTTATTATTTATTTTATTAATTATCTCTTAGAGTTAGTGTTTGATTATAACTCCTCTAGGGAGGGGTGGCTGCCTTGCCTATATAAAGGGCTGAACTTCTTCATTTGTACTTTACATTTTGCATATCTTATGATTAATGAATTTTCATTGACTGAATTATTGAGAGTTAATTTCTGTTGATTCTTGCTATTGTATGAAGAATTAGACTTAGGCAATTTGCATGGTTAATGTATGCTTGATTCTTCTTCTTCTTACTTTCTAAATCAATCTATTATAAGCGTTTCCATTCAATCTTGTTTGGGGGTTCTTTAGATTGGGGGTTTATTAACTTGTTTATGTTCAATATTCATGGTATGTTGGCGTTCCAGTTTGCATATAGGCTGGGGTTCCGCATCAATTGGTATCAGAGCTTAGGCTAAGTGATAAATTCTTAACTATCTTTTAATTTTGTCTTCTTGAAATTCTTTCTTTGTTCTGGCCGAATAGGACTTTGCATCTAGTTCCTTATTTGGTTGTTGCTCAATTGTGTTAAATTACCTATCTCAAGTATTTGATCATTAGTTGTGTGATTTACGTTTTGAAAAAAAAAAAAAAGAAGAAGAAGAAAAGAAAGCTTATATACATATCAAAAAAAAAATCTGAAAATTACCTTGTGTTCAATTCAGCTCCTATTATCTTGTTAAGTTCAAATTTGATCAATTAAGCTAGAACTTCCATAATTTGTTTGATTTCTTCAAAGGGCAGGTTAAGTACTCATTGCTTTTAAGATTTTGGGTTATATTATTGCATGATTTCTTTGATTTTATTTTTGTTGAGTCTATATAAAATCTATTTAAACTAATCATTAGGTTTAGTTAAACATCGCATTTAAGTGCATCCGTCTTGTCTATTCTTTTCATTCTAAGTTATCAATTTGTGCGTCTAAACTGTTTTTGGTTCCAACTACACTAGTTTAACATATTGCACATTGTTGAACATCTTTATACACTAAAGCGCACGAAATTTATCTCTTGTGTGCTAATTTCTAAGTTTGTTCAATTTGGTCAATTTGCCTCTAGAATTGGTACTTTTTGCTGTTCTTGTTAAGTACTCATTGTTTCCAAATCAAACTACTTAATTGTGCATATTTGTTTGAGTTTGTTTCTGAAGTACAATTGTGAGAAATCAATTTATGAGTTGAGAGACAAACACGTGAGGTTGAGTGAATTCTTTTCTTTACTTGTTTACTTAAGTTTAAAGATGTCTGAAAATAATAGTAAAGATGAGACTGCGATTCCCCATGATACTAAACTTATAATTAAAGCTTTTATGGATAGTTTGCAAAAGCTAAATCTCAGGATGGATAGCATGGAGAGTGACCTTAAAGCTTCCAAGGGCAAATATACAAGGGAGGAAGAAGTAGACCAATTATACAATGATGATGGAGAAGAGGAGGCTCATTCCTTCCCAATGAGAGCAAGGAGGTATGACAATCGAATGGAAAGTAAAGACAATAATTTGAGTGCTATCAAGATGAAGATTCCCCCATTCAAAGACAAAAATGATGTGGATGCCTATCTCGAATGGGAAAGAAAGGTAGAGATTATCTTTTCATGCCACCACTATTCAGATGAGAAAAAGGTAAAACTCGCAGCCATTGAATTTTCTGATTATGCACTAATTTGGTGGGATGAGTTATTGAAAAGTAGGAGGAGAAATGGGGAACTCCCTATCACTTCTTGGGAGGAAATGAAAAGAATCATGAGAAAGAAGTATGTGCCTAGTTACTATCATAAGGAACTCCACAATCAGTTACAAAGACTTACACAAGGATCTAGTTCAGTGGAGGATTACTACAAGGAGATGGAGATGCTCATGATTAAAGCAAGCATTGTGGAGGATGAATATCAAACGATGTCTCGCTTTTTGGGAGGTATGAATAGAGAACTTGCTGATATTGTTGAATTGCAGCATTATGTGGATATGGATGATTTGGTGAACATTGCAATTAAAGTGGAGAGACAAAGAAGTAGACGTGGGACAACCAAATTGATGCGTGCACAGGGGGGTCAACCCATCATGACAATCCTATACGAGCCAAATTGTGGAAATTATGGAAAGTCAAGGGAGATTGGGGTCGAATGGCATCAATGCCAATCCAATGGGGCCAAATGCAAAAGATGGGCTTCAATTGTGCTTGATTAATTATTTCAATCTTGAAGAGTAGCTTTAGGCTGCCCAAGGGGCTTATTTTATTATGTTGGACTTGTTTTGTTTTAATTTGTTTAGTTGGACCCTCATATAGCTTAATAGGCTTATTTTAAGTGAGTTGGGCTTACTTTAAGTTGGGCTCATTTAAATTAATTATTTTAGGCTTGTGGGTTGTTGTATTTTAGAGTTAATAAGTTTGGGCTTTAGTTATTTGGTGGGAGGCCCATGTGTTAGGTGGCCTTTTGACTTATTTAGGGTTTGGTGGGAGGCTTATGTGTTAGGTGGCCATGTGTTAGATGGCCATGTGTTAGGTGGCCATGTGTTAGGTGGCCTTTTGACTTATTTAGGGTTTGGTGGGAAGCCCATGTGTTAGGTGGCCATGTGTTAGGTGGACTTTTGACTTATTTAGGGTTACCTACCTTTTGGGGGCTATAAATACCTCATTATAAGTTGTAAAAGACACATCTAAAACACTTTTGAATATCATCATTTGGCTTGGCCGAATTTTCTTCATTGGAGAGGAAAGCTTGTCTTCTTCTTTTGCATCAAGAACTTAAATTCTTATCAAGGTATTTACTTTGTGGCGAATTCTGTTCTTATGTTTTTAAATCAATCTATTATAAGCGTTTCCATTCACATGTTGTTTGGGGGTTCTTTAGATTGGGAGTTTCTTCTTGTTCATGTTCATGCCATATTGTGTGTTTAAGGGGTTCCGGGTTCTTTAGCCTTTGGGGTTCCGCATCATTTGGTATCAGAGCTTGGATTAGGATAAATTCTTATTTATCTTGTGTTAATTTACTATTGTATTGTTTTATTTTCATTAGAACAAGATAATTCCGCGTTGTTAAATTTGCAATCTTATTCTTATCAATTTTGTGTTCTTCTTTATTTTTGAATTTGTTCTTTTGTGCTCTTCTTTGTTCCTACATCAGATCTTGTGTTTGATGTTTTAAGTTCTAAAAAAAAAAAAAAAAAATCGTTGGTACTGTTCACGTTACTGTTTATCCGAATTTTTTTTTTAAAAAAAAGTCAGCATTGAGATAAAGCTAGGAAAAAAAAATCACAAAGAAACAAAAAAAAAATATATCTGGTCATACTTTGAATTTGGAAATTAATTTGAAAAGTCAAAGTGAATATTTATAGGTAGTTGTCATTCTTGACTTTCTTTGATTTCTTGTCTTTACATCCATTGTATCAAAATTGACTTTTCCATTAGGAAAATATCAAAATTCAGATTTGTCATACTTTGAATTTGAAAATTAATTTGAAAAGTCAAAGTGGTAATTTATGGGTAGGTGTCATTTTTTATTTTCTTTGATTTCTTGTCTTCACATCCATTGTATCAAAATTGACTTTTCTATTAGGGAAATACCAAAATTCAGATTTGTCATACTTTGAATGTGAAAATTAATTTGAAAAGCCAAAGTGGCAATTTGTTGGTAGGCGTCATTCTTGACTTTCTTTGTTAAGTGTTTTCATTGCATTCTCATTTAAATTTGTTGAATTGTGAATCATCTTGACTTGGAATTAAATTCTGAAGTGCAACTGAGAACAGCAAGCTCGAGTGAAAAAAGGCTTGAGTGTGTAAGCTTAGAAGAGGGTAAAAGCCAAGTTGAGTGAAACACGGGTGGAGTGCAATATTTTGAGTGAAACACGTGAGGGAGTGAATTGTGAGGTCTTTTTATTCCCTATTAACATTTATTTGCAGTTTATAAATCAAGTCGAGAAGGGGAAAGAAAGGAGACAATTTTTTGAGGAAGAAGATGAAAACGTGCCTAATGTGAAGATCATGTACAAAACAATCATGAGTGAGTTTAAGAAGTTAAATTCCAGGATGGATCAGATGGCGGAGAGAATGGATGAGTCTACTAGAATCCAAAATCAAAGTAGATTAATTGACCGTCAAAGGAATAGGGAAGAATCTAAAGATATGGAATTGCGGTTTAAACAACTATTTAGACAGCTAGATAAGTGTTTAAAAAAGGAGAGAAGAAAGAAAGAGGAAGTTGTAGTGGAAGAGATTATTTGTGAAGCTGAAAGAGATGCTATAGATTTATATGATAATGATGTTGTAAATGAGGAAGACATAAGTGGAAGTGTAGACGTTGATTGTTTGAGGGAAAAGGAAGAATATTGTAAAATGGAAGATGCTTGTTTAGTTGAGTTGGACGATCAACATGTTATGATTGATCATGTGGTGCTTCAGGAGGTTGAATTGAACATGGAAACAGAAGATAATCATGATCAAAATGAGATTCCTGAAGTAACTAACCATGCTTTTCCTAGTTTTTGTGTTAACTTGCAGGAACATGATGAGTTCTTTTTTGAAGATGCATTCATATTATTTTCACCTATTCCCAAGATTGTTTATGAAGACCAATTTATTCCACAAGCTTCAATTCCCAACTTGAATAAGACGAAAATTCGAGGACGAATCTTTTCTAAAGAGGGAGGGGATGATGCGTGCACAGGGGGGTCAACCCATCATGACAATCCTATACGAGCCAAATTGTGGAAATTATGGAAAGTCAAGGGAGATTGGGGTCGAATGGCATCAATGCCAATCCAATGGGGCCAAATGCAAAAGATGGGCTTCAATTGTGCTTGATTAATTATTTCAATCTTGAAGAGTAGCTTTAGGCTGCCCAAGGGGCTTATTTTATTATGTTGGACTTGTTTTGTTTTAATTTGTTTAGTTGGACCCTCATATAGCTTAATAGGCTTATTTTAAGTGAGTTGGGCTTACTTTAAGTTGGGCTCATTTAAATTAATTATTTTAGGCTTGTGGGTTGTTGTATTTTAGAGTTAATAAGTTTGGGCTTTAGTTATTTGGTGGGAGGCCCATGTGTTAGGTGGCCTTTTGACTTATTTAGGGTTTGGTGGGAGGCTTATGTGTTAGGTGGCCATGTGTTAGATGGCCATGTGTTAGGTGGCCATGTGTTAGGTGGCCTTTTGACTTATTTAGGGTTTGGTGGGAAGCCCATGTGTTAGGTGGCCATGTGTTAGGTGGACTTTTGACTTATTTAGGGTTACCTACCTTTTGGGGGCTATAAATACCTCATTATAAGTTGTAAAAGACACATCTAAAACACTTTTGAATATCATCATTTGGCTTGGCCGAATTTTCTTCATTGGAGAGGAAAGCTTGTCTTCTTCTTTTGCATCAAGAACTTAAATTCTTATCAAGGTATTTACTTTGTGGCGAATTCTGTTCTTATGTTTTTAAATCAATCTATTATAAGCGTTTCCATTCACATGTTGTTTGGGGGTTCTTTAGATTGGGAGTTTCTTCTTGTTCATGTTCATGCCATATTGTGTGTTTAAGGGGTTTCGGGTTATTTAGCCTTGGGGTTCCGCATCACAAATCCTATGCAAATTCCAATAACAATAAATGGAATTCAAAGTGGAACAAGGGTGACACAAAGAAAGAATCCACTTCCAAGTACCAGTCAAATTCCAAAGAGAAAACGGTTACTGCACAAAAAGGTACTTCTGAAACAACCCCTAAACCTAATAGACATAGGGACATTCAGTGTTTCAAATGTAAGGGTCGTGGTCATTACGCTAATGAATGTGGGAATAAAAAGACCATGATAATTAGGGGGGATGAAATTGTTTCTGATTCTGAATCTGATAATGACTGTGATGATATGCCACCTTTGGAGGATTGTTCTGATGTAGATGAAAATGTAGAGTATCCTGTTCAGGGAGAGTCCTTAGTGGTGTTGCGTGCATTGAATGTAAATGTAAAAGAAGAAGGACTAGAACAGAGGGAAAACATATTTCATACTAGATGCCTAATAGGTGGAAAAGTCTGTAGCATGATAATTGATGGGGGTAGTTGCGTTAATGTTGCTAGTACGGTCTTAGTTGATAAATTAGGACTTAAAACTAAGAAACACCCTAACCCATACAGACTTCAGTGGTTGAATGATAGTGGGGAAGTTAAGGTGACCAAACGTGTAACTATATTATTTTCCATTGGTAAATATAAAGATGAAGTCACTTGTGATGTTGTACCTATGCATGCTGGTCATATTTTGCTAGGAAGGCCTTGGCAATTTGATAAGCGTGTATTACATGATGGATTTAGAAATAGGTACACTTTTGAATTTAAAGGATGTAAACACACACTTGCCCCTTTGGCACCTAAAGATGTATATGCAGATCAAGTGAAGATACATCAATCTGCAAAAGAGGTAAAGGGAAGTGAGAAAGAAAAGAAAAATGAGAGAGAAGAGGCCAGTAGTGAAAAGAATAAAAGTAAAGGCCCAATGGTGAGTGACTGCACTAGTGAGAGAAAGAATGAGAGAAGTGCAGGAGAGAAGAAGTTAATGTGTGTTGAGGTAAAAGGAGAGCAGAGTGAGTTGAGTGAAAAATTCAGCAAATATTCCTTTTATGCAAAAGAGAGAGAGTTGAAGAGTGCTTACTTAGGCATGAGAACTTTAGTACTTTTGAGGTTTAAGGACAATTATTTTTTTGAAACTAACCTTAACCCAAATTTGCCTAGTTCTTTTTCTAACTTATTGCAGGATTATAAAGATGTCTTCCCTGAGGAGATACCACCTGGGTTGCCACCAATTAGAGGGATTGAACATCAAATTGATTTTGTTCCTGGTGGACAAATTCCAAACCGTCCAGCTTATCGAAACAATCCGGAAGAAACAAAGGAGTTGCAAAGATAAATGGAGGAACTTTTAGCAAAGGGACACGTGAGAGAAAGCCTAAGTCCTTGTGCCGTACCTGTTCTTTTGGTACCTAAAAAGGATGGAACCATGCGCATGTGTGTTGATTGTCGAGCAGTTAACAAAATCACTGTAAAGTATCGCCATCCCATTCCTAGGTTAGATGATATGCTTGAAGAGTTAAATGGTGCTGTAATATTCACTAAAATTGACTTAAAAAGTAGTTATCATCAAATCAGGATGAAGTTAGGTGATGAATGGAAAACTGCCTTTAAAACAAAATATGGTTTGTATGAATGGTTGGTTATGCCTTTTGGTTTAACTAATGCGCCTAGCACATTTATGAGACTCATGAACCATGTTTTGCGTGAATTTTTAGGTAAATTTGTTGTTGTATACTTTGATGATATCTTAATTTACAGCAAAAACCTAGAAGAACATTTAAGGCATGTTGCACTTGTGTTAGCTGTTTTGAGAGAACAATAATTGTATGCTAATTTGAAGAAATGCACTTTTTGTGTTGATAGTGTTGTTTTCCTAGGATTTATTGTTAGTGCACATGGTGTTGAAGTTGATAATGAAAAGGTTAAGGCTATCCAAGAATGGCCAACACCTAAGAATGCAAGTGAGGTAAGGAGCTTTCACGGTTTAGCAAGTTTCTATAGGAGATTTGTTAAAGATTTTTCCACCATTGCTGCACCTTTAAATGAAATCATTAAAAAGTCTGTTGGTTTTAAATGGGGTAAAGAACAGGAAGATGCTTTTAATGCTTTGAAAGATAAATTGTGTACTGCTCCTGTTTTGAAATTACCCGATTTTTCTAAAACTTTTGAGATTGAATGTGATGCTTCTGGGATTGGTATAGGTGCTGTTTTGATGCAGGAAAACCGCCCAATAGCATACTTTAGTGAGAAGTTGAGTGGAGCACAGCTGAATTACTCTACCTATGATAAAGAGTTCTATGCGTTGGTGAGATCTCTTGAGGTTTGGGAACACTACCTTTTGCCTAAAGAATTCGTGATACACACAGATCACCAGCCTCTCAAATATCTAAAGGGACAAGTGATGCGTGCACAGGGGGGTCAACCCATCATGGCAATCCTACACGAGCCAAATTGTGGAAATTATGGAAAGTCAAGAGAGATTGGAGCCGAATAATACTATGACCAATCCAATGAAGCCGAATGGACATGAGAAGAATCAAATGGGTTTGATCAACTATTTTAAGCTAGTAGAGTAGCTTTAGGTGGCCCAAGGAGCTTATTTTATTATGTTGGACTTGTTTTGTTTTAATTTGTTGAGTTGGACCCTTATATAGCTTAATAAGCTTATTTTAAGTGAGTTGGGCTTATTTTAGCTTGGGCTCATTTAAATTAATTATTTTAGGCTTGTGGGCTGTTGTATTTTAGAGTTAATAACTTTGGGCTTTAGTTATTTGGTGGGAGGCCCATGTGTTAGGTAGCCATGTGTTAGGTGGCCTTTTGACTTATTTAGGGTTTGGTGGGAGGCCCATGTGTTAGGTGGCCATGTGTTAGGTGGACTTTTGACTTATTTAGGATTACCTACCTTTTGGGGGCTATAAATACCTCATTATAAGTTGTAAAAGACACATCTAAAAACACTTTTGAATATCATCATTTGGCTTGGCCGAATTTTCTTCATTGGAGAGGAAAGCTTGTCTTCTTCTTTTGCATCAAGAACTTAAATTCTTATCAAGGTATTTACTTTGTGGCGAATTCTGTTCTTGTATTTCTAAATCAATCTATTATAAGCGTTTCCATTCACATGTTGTTTGGGGGTTCTTTAGATTGGGAGTTTCTTCTTGTTCATGTTCATGCCATATTGTATGTTTAAGGGGTTTCGGGTTCTTTAGCCTTGGGGTTCCGCATCATTTGGTATCAGAGCTTGGATTAGGATAAATTCTTATTTATCTTGTGTTAATTTACTGTTATATTGTTTTATTTCCATTAGAACAAGATAATTCCGCGTTGTTTAACTTGCAATCTTATTTTATCAATTCCGTGTTCTTCTTTATTTTTGTATTTGTTCTTTTGTGTTCTTCTTTGTTCCTACATCAGATCTTGTGTTTGATGTTTTAAGTTATAAAAAAAAAAGGAAAAAAAAATCGTTGGTACTGTTCATAATACTATTCACAGCACTGTTCATCCGAATTTTAAAAAAAAAAAGAAAAGAAAAGTCAACATTGAGATAAAGTTAGGAAAGAAAAATCACAAAGAAACAAAAATTTAGATTTGGTCATAGTTTGAATTTGGAGATTAATTTGAAAAGTCAAAGTGAATATTTATGGGTAGTTGTCATTTTTGACTTTCTTTGATTTCTTGTCTTTACATCCATTGTATCAAAATTGGCTTTTCCATTAGGAAAATACCAAAAATTCATATTTGTCATACTTTGAATGTGAAAATTAATTTGAAAAGCCAAAGTGGCAATTTGTTGGTAGGCGTCATTCTTGACTTTCTTTGTTAAGTGTTTTCATTGCATTCTCATTTAAATTTGTTGACTTGTGAATCATCTTGACTTGAGATTGAGTTCTAAAGTGCAATTGAAGACAGCAAGCTTGAATGGTAAAAAGGCTTGAGTGAGTGAGCTTAAAAGAGGGTAAAAGCCAAATAGAGTGACACGAGTGGAGTTACATATTTTGAGTGAAACACGTGAGGAAGTGATTGTGAGGATGTCCTATTACAAGTCAAGACGACATTTAGATCAAGACACATTGGATGAGTTAAAAAAGGATACTAAGTTATTGAAGGAAGATCTTAAAAATGCAGAATTGCGGTTTAGACAACTTTTTAGACTGCTGGATAAGTGTTTGAAAAACGAGAAAAGAAAGAAGGAAGAGGAAGTTGTAGTGGACGAGATTATTTGTGAAGCTGAAAGAGATGCTATAGATTTATATGATAATGATGTTGTAAATGAGGAAGACATAAGTGGAAGTGTAGACGTTGATTGTTTGAGGGAAAAGGAAGAAGATTGTAAAATGGAAGATGCTTGTTTAGTTGAGTTGGACGATCAACATGTTATGATTGATCATGTGGTGCTTCAGGAGGTTGAATTGTACATGGAAAAAGAAGATAATCATGATCAAAATGAGATTCCTGAATTAACAAACCATGCTTTTCCTAGTTTTTGTGTTAACTTGCAGGAACATTATGAGTTCTTTTTTGAAGATGCATTCATATTATTTCCACCTATTCCCAAGATCGTTTATGAAGACCAATTTATTCCACAAGCTTCAATTCCCAACTTGAATAAGACGAAAATTCGAGGACGAATCTTTTCTAAAGAGGGAGGGGATGATGCGTGCACAGGGGGGTCAACCCATCATGGCAATCCTACACGAGCCAAATTGTGGAAATTATGGAAAGTCAAGAGAGATTGGAGCCGAATAATACTATGACCAATCCAATGAAGCCGAATGGACATGAGAAGAATCAAATGGGTTTGATCAACTATTTTAAGCTAGTAGAGTAGCTTTAGGTGGCCCAAGGAGCTTATTTTATTATGTTGGACTTGTTTTGTTTTAATTTGTTGAGTTGGACCCTTATATAGCTTAATAAGCTTATTTTAAGTGAGTTGGGCTTATTTTAGCTTGGGCTCATTTAAATTAATTATTTTAGGCTTGTGGGCTGTTGTATTTTAGAGTTAATAACTTTGGGCTTTAGTTATTTGGTGGGAGGCCCATGTGTTAGGTAACCATGTGTTAGGTGGCCTTTTGACTTATTTAGGGTTTGGTGGGAGGCCCATGTGTTAGGTGGCCATGTGTTAGGTGGACTTTTGACTTATTTAGGGTTACCTACCTTTTGGGGGCTATAAATACCTCATTATAAGTTGTAAAAGACACATCTAAAAACACTTTTGAATATCATCATTTGGCTTGGCCGAATTTTCTTCATTGGAGAGGAAAGCTTGTCTTCTTCTTTTGCATCAAGAACTTAAATTCTTATCAAGGTATTTACTTTGTGGCGAATTCTGTTCTTGTATTTCTAAATCAATCTATTATAAGCGTTTCCATTCACATGTTGTTTGGGGGTTCTTTAGATTGGGAGTTTCTTCTTGTTCATGTTCATGCCATATTGTATGTTTAAGGGGTTTCGGGTTCTTTAGCCTTGGGGTTCCGCATCAACAAGGTAAGTTGAATAGAAGGCATGGTAAGTGGGTAGAGTACCTCGATACTTTTCCATATATAATTAAATACAAGCAAGGTAAAGAGAATGTTGTTGCCGATGCACTTTCTAGGAGATATGCACTGATTTCTATGCTTAGTTCCAAATTGTTAGGTTTTGAGCATTTGAAAGAAATGTATGAGCATGATTATGATTTTGGTGAAGTGTATAAGGCATGTGAACATTATGCATTTAATAAGTTCTATAGACATGATGGGTTTCTTTTTAGGGGAAAACAACTGTGTATACCTGCATGTTCTATTAGAGAGTTGCTTGTGAAAGAATCGCATAGCGGGGGATTGATGGGACACTTTGGTGTGCAAAAGACTTTAGACATGCTTAATGAACATTTTTATTGGCCTAATATGCGAAAATATGTTGAAAAAGTGTGTGCCCAATGTTTTGCATGTAAACAGGCTAAGTCTAAGTCTTTAAATCAAGGTTTGTATACTCCTTTGCATGTTCCTACTGAACCTTGGACTGACATTTCTATGGACTTCATTGTAGGTTTACCAAGGACAAAAAGGGGAAGGGATAGTGTGTTTGTTGTAGTGGACCGATTTAGTAAAATGGCGCATTTCATTGCTTGTCATAAAACTGATGATGCAACAAACATAGCTGATTTGTTTTTCAGGGAAGTAGTTCGATTGCATGGTATAGCTAGAACTATTGTCTCTGATAGAGATTCTAAGTTCCTAAGTCACTTTTGGCGTGTTTTGTGGGGTAAACTTGGTACTAAACTTGTGTTTTCGACTACTTGTCATCCACAAACTGATGGCCAAACTGAGGTTGTTAATAGAACTTTAGGAACTATGTTGCGTGCTATAATTGGTAAGAATCTTAAAACTTGAGAAGAATGTTTGGCATTTGTTGAGTTTGCTTATAATCGTGCAATTCATACTTCCACAGGGTTTTCACCTTTTGAAATTGTGTATGGTTTTAATCCATTGACTGTGTTGGATTTGATGCCTTTACCTTTGAATGAACTTTCAAATTTAGATGGCAAGGCTAAGGCTGATTTGGTTAAGACAATACATAATAAAGCACGTGAGCAAATTGAGAAGAAGAACAAGATGTATGCAAAGCAGGCTAACAAGGGCCGTAGACAAGTGATATTCGAACCAGGAGATTGGGTTTGGATCCATATGCGTAAAGAGAGGTTTCTTAACCAAAGGAAGTCTAAACTTGATGCAAGAGGAGATGGACCATTTCAAGTGTTGAAACGAATCAATGACAATGCATACAAGATTGATTTGCCAGGTGAGTATGGTGTAAGTGCAACTTTTAATGTTTCTGACTTATCTCCATTTGACTGTGATTCAGATTCGAGGACGAATCCTTTCGAAGGGGGAGGGGATGATATGAGCACAACCAAGCATAATGGCAACAAGAGAGATGAACTAGCACTTCCTCAAGGACCAATCACAAGAGCAAGGTCAAAGAAGCTTAAAGAAGTCCTACAAGCATTCATGAGGCCTTATGTAGAGAAGATACAAGTTCAAGAGGGGAAAGAAGCTGAATTGGGCTATGAAGACAAGTTGGGGCCGAATGGTCAAATGGGCCTTCAAGCTATTTTGTTTAGCTTCTATTCTTGTAATGACATATAATTAAATGTATTTGGGCAGCCTAGTGCCTTAGAAAACGTTTTGGGCTTATTTAATTAGGTTTGTTTTATTTTTGGGCTTATTTGAGTATTTTGGGTAGTTTAAGTGGGTACGCTAAAGTTGGGCTTATCTCTTCTAAAGAGTTGGGCCTAAATAACTAATTGAGGCTTAGAAAACATGAGGGGGCCGGATTTTAAAGGGGAGAGCTGAATTTGGATGAGTTTGAGTCAAATTTAGCTTTATGCCTACATTGGTGAACTTGGGGTCCTAAATTTTAGGAATGGGTTTTCCTTGATAAATACTTATTATTTTGGGATATTATTGAATAGAGTTTGATGGAGAAACAATAGGATGAATTTATCTTGAGTGAGTTAGCCAAATTCCACTTATAGCCAAAATTGAGTCTACATTCATTTTCCTTAGGATAATCATTAGCTTTTAGGATTATTTGCAGATTGTATTTATCTTTATTTATTCATGTACTTAGTCCATATTATGGCCAAATACATGTAGATAAAGGTTAGGAATTATCTTTATTATTTATTTTATTAATTATCTCTTAGAGTTAGTGTTTGATTATAACTCCTCTAGGGAGGGGCGGCTGCCTAGCCTATTTAAAGGGCTAAAATTTTTCATTTGTACTTTACATTTTGCAAATTTCATGATTAATGAATTTTTATTTGGCTTAGACAAATTTGTAAGAGTTGATTTTTATTGATTCTTGCTATTGTATGAAGAATTAGACTTATGCAATTTGCATGATTAATGTATGCTTGATTCTTGTTCTTCTTAATTTCCAAATCAATCTATTATAAGCATTTCCATTTAATCTTGTTTGGGGGTTCTTTAGATTGGGGGTTTATTAACAAGTTTATGTTCTATATTCATGGTATGTTGGCATTTTAGTTTGTATATAGGCTGGGGTTTCGCATCAGAGGGACGCACGATGTGCTCACGCAAAAAATAAAGACTACCCACGCTCAAATAATTCATTAAATGCACAAACTTTGATATAACCACGCACTAAAAAATGCAAACATAAATTTTCATGCAGTAAAAGTAATACACAATTAAAAAAAAAAGGATGAGCGGACACAACACAAACATGTTCTTGAACTCGCACAAAACGTACACTTATATACCCAAAAATATTTTAAAGGGCTTAGATATAATGCATAATGCGCACGTATGAAAACGCACGATATGCTCGTGCAAAGAATAAAGACCACCCATGCACAAATAATTCAAGGCATGCATAAACTTTGAAATAATCACGCACTTAAAAATGCAAACATAAATGTTTGCCCACTAAAACTAATGCAAAATAAAAAAAGATGAGTGTACGGAATACAAACATGTTCTTGCACTCGCACAAAATGCATACTTATATATCCAAAAATGCTCTAAAGGGCTTAGAGGGAATGCATAATGCGCACGCATGAAAATGCACGATGTGCTAGCGTAAAGAGTAAAGGCCAACCAAGCTCAAATAATTCAAGGCTTGCACAAATTTTGACATAACCACGCCCTTAAAATTGCAAACATAAATGTTCGTGCACTGAAACTAATGCTTATATAAAAAAAAGTTTCGTGCATGCAACAAAAAGATGTTCTTGCACTCGCGTAAAATGCACACTCTTAGACCCAAAAATGTGTTGAAGGGCTTAGACAAAATGCATAATGGACACGCATGAAAAAGCACGATGTGCTCGCTCAAAGAATAAAGACCATCCACGCTAAAATAATTGAAGGCATGCAAAAACTTTGACATAAACACGCACTTAAAAATGCAAATGTAAATTTTCATGTAGTGAAACTAATTCACAAAAAAAAAAAAGATGTGCAAATGCATCACAAAGATGTTCTTGCAATCGTACATAATCAACACTTATATAACAAAAATATGTTGAAGGGCTTAGATGGAATGCATAATTGATGCGGAACCCAATAGCTATCAAGCTACAAACCCACACATACGAGATGGTTAGCAAAGAACAAATAGACAAAAACCCTCCCTATTGAACCCCCACACAACCTGTGTATGGAAACGCAAATAATTGGGAATTTAGAACAAGAAAAACGCCACAATCCACAAAGATTGATAAGTTAATTCAAGTTCTTTATGCAATAATAAAGAAAGCAATCTCACTCTCTCTATCACACAAATTCGGCTTCTTCATAGTTTCAATAAACCGTCTTCAAGCCTTCTTGAACTTCCCCAAATTTGATCTCCATGAATCCAAACTTGCAATGTTTATGAACTTGCAATGTTGACCCCACTGTGCACGCATCATTCCCTCCCTCTTTAAAAAAAGATTCGTCCTCGAATCTTCGTCTTGTTCAAGTTGGGAATGGAAACTTGTAGAATGAATTCATCTTCATATACGATCTTTTGAACAGGTGGAAATAAAATGAATGCTTCTTCAGCTGCGGACTCATCATGTTCCTGCGATTTATCAAAAACACTAGGAAAAACATGATTATTCAATACAACCATTTCATTCTGATCATGGTCCTTTCCTTTCTCCATGTTCAACTTAGCCTGCTTAAGTACTACAAGATCAATCATAACATGCTGATCTTCCATCTCAACTAAACAAACATCTTCCTTCTCACTCAAAAGAACAACTACTTCACTTCCACTGATTTCTTCTTCACTCACAACCTCATTGTCATACAAATCTATAGCATCTCTTTCAGCTTCACACATAATCTTTTCCAGTGCAACTTCCTCTTTCTTTCTTTTCTCCTTTTTCAAACACTTATCTAGCTGTCTAAAGAGTTGTTTAAACCTCAATTCCATATCTTTAGAATCTTTATTTTTCCTATGACGGTCAATTGATTTACTTCGATTTTTGATTTTAGTAGATTCATTTATTCTCTCCTCCATCCTATCCATTCTAGCATTTAACTTCTTGAACTCATTAATGAAGGATTTATAATGCGCACGCATTTATAATGCGCAGCATGAAAACGTACAATGTGCTCATGCAAAGAATAAAGACCACCCACGCTAAAATAATTCAAGGCATGCACAAACTTTGACATAACCACACACTTAAAATTGTAAACGTAAATGTTTATGCACTAAAACTAACGCACAAAAAAAAGATGAGCGAATGCAACACAAACATGTTCTTACACTCGCACAAAATGCACACTTATATAACTAAAATTGCTCTAAAGGGCTTAGATGAAATGCATAATGTGCACGTATAAAAACGCGCGATGTGCTTGCACAAAGAATAAAGACCACCCATGCTCAAATAAGTCAAGGCATGCACAAACTTTGACATAACCACGCACTTAAAAATGCAAACACAAATATTCGTGCACTAAAACTAGCGCACATATAAGAAAAAAGATAAGCACACGCAACACAAACATGTTCTTGCACTCGCATAAAATACACACTCATATACCTAAAAATGCGCTATGGGCTTGGACAGAATGTGTAACGCTAAAGCATGCAACTAGACAATATGCATGCGGAAAGAGTGAAAACCACCCACGCTTGTATAATTCATGGCATGTAGAAGATTTAACATGACTACACACTAAAAAATTCAAACACACATGTTCGTGCACTAAAACTAATGCACCAATAAAAAAAATATGCCCGCACATAACACAAATATGTAATTGCTCCAAAAATTGCTCTAAAGGGCTTAGATGGAATGCATAATGCGCACGCATGAAAATGTATGATGTGCTCACGCAAAGAATAAGGACCACCCACACTCAAATAATTTGAGGCATGCACAAACTTTGAAATAAACACGCACGAAAAAATGCAAACACACATGTTCATGCATTCAAACTAATGCACCAATACAAAAAAGATGCCTTCACGCAACATATACATGTTCTTTCTCTCGCAAAAAAGGCACACTTATATACCCAAAATTGCTCTAAAGGACTTAGATGGAATTCGTAATGCGCACGCATGAAAACAAACGATATGCTCATACAATGAATAAAGAACATCCATGGTCAAATAATTCAAGGCTTGCATAAACTTTGACACAACCACGCACTTAAAAATGCAAACGTAAATGTTCATGCACTGAAACTAATGCATATATAAAAGAAAAGATGCATGCACACAACACAAAGATGCACCCAAAATTAGGCAGAAGGGCTTAGAAGGAATGTATAATGCGCGCACATGAAAACCCATGATGTGCTCAAGCAAATTATAAAGACCACCCATCGCTAAATAATTAAAAGTATGCAAAAACTTTGACATAAACACGCACTCAAAAATGCAAACGTAAATGTTCGTGTACTGAAACTAATACATAAATAAAAATAAAAGATACACACACGCAACACAACGATGTTCTTGCACTCATACAAAATGCACACTTATATACCCAAAAATGAGATGAAATGGGCTTAGATGGAATGCATAATGCGCACGGATGAAAATGTGCAATGAGCTCGTGCAAAGAATAAAGACCACCCACACTCAAATAATTCAAGGCATGCACAAACTTTGACATAACCACGTACTTAAAAATGTAAACGTAGTAACACACAGTTAGAAAAAAGTTGAGTGCACGCAACACAAACATATTCTTGTACTCGTAAAAAATTGACACTTATATACCCAAAATTGCTCTAAAAGGGTTAAATGGAATGCATAATTCGCACGCATGAAAACGCACGTTGTGTTCGCACAAAGACTAAAGACCACCCACACTCAAATAATTTGAGGAATGCAAAAACTTTGATATAACCACGAACTTAAAAGTGCAAACATAAATGTTCGTGCACTGAAACTAATGCATATATAAAAAAAAAGTTGCGCGCACACAATACAATAATGTTCTTACACTCGCACAAAATGCACACTTATATAGCCAAAAATGTGTTGAAGTGTAACACCCCCAACTCCCACGCGTAGCATATAGAAAAACTGATGCGGAACCCCAAGGCTAAAGAACCCGAAACCCCTTAAACACACAATATGGCATGAACATGAACAAGAAGAAACTCCCAATCTAAAGAACCCCCAAACAACATGTGAATGGAAACGCTTATAATAGATTGATTTAAAAACATAAGAACAAAATTCGCCACAAAGTAAATACCTTGATAAGAATTTAAGTTCTTGATGCAAAAGAAGAAGACAAGCTTTCCTCTCCAATGAAGAAAATTCGGCCAAGCCAAATGATGATATTCAAAAGTGTTTTAGATGTGTCTTTTACAACTTATAATGAGGTATTTATAGCCCCCAAAAGGTAGGTAACCCTAAATAAGTCAAAAGTCCACCTAACACATGGCCACCTAACACATGGGCCTCCCACCAAACCTTAAATAAGTCAAAAGGCCACCTAACACATGGCCACCTAACACATGGGCCTCCCACCAAACAACTAAAGCCCAAACTTATTAACTCTAAAATACAACAACCCACAAGCCTAAAATAATTAATTTAAATGAGCCCAACCTAAAGTAAGCCCAACTCACTTAAAATAAGCCTATTAAGCTATATGAGGGTCCAACTAAATAATTAAAACAAAACAAATTCAACATAATAAATAAGCCCCTTGGGCAGCCTAAAGCTACTCTTTGAGATTGAAATAATTAATCAAGCACAATTGAAGCCCATCTTTTGCATTTGGCCCCATTGGATTAGATATAGCACAATTTGGCTCAACTCTCCCTTGAATCTCCATAGCTTCCACAATTCGGCCTGCGTAGGATTGCCATGATGGGTTGACCCCCCTGTGCACGCATCATCCCCTCCCTCTTTAGAAAAGATTCGTCCTCGAATCTTCGTCTTGTTCAAGTTGGGAATTGAAGCTTGTGGAATAAATTGATCTTCATAGACAATCTTGGGAATAGGTGGAAATAATATGAATGCTTCTTCAGCTGAGGACTCATCATGTCCCTGCAATTTAACAAAAACACTAGGAAAAAAATGATTATTCAATACAACAATTTCGTTCTGGTCATGATTTTCTTCTCGCTCCATGTTCAACTCAACCTCCTTAAGCACTACAGGATCACTCATAACATGTTGATCTTCCATCTCAACTAAACAAACATCTTCCTTTTCACAATCTTCTTCATTTTCACTCACAGCAACAACATCTACACTTTCACTTTTATCTTCCTCATTGACAATCTCATCAGCATATAAATCTATAGCATCTCTTTCAGCTTCACATATAATTTCTTCCATTGCAACTTCCTCTTTCTTTCTTCTCTCCTTTTTTAAACACTTATCTAGCTGTCTAAATAGTTGTTTAAATCGTAATTCCATATCTTTAGATTCTTCCCTATTCCTCTGACGGTCAATTAATCTGCTTCGATTTTGGATTCTAGTAGACTCATCCATTCTCTCCGCCATCTGATCCATCCTGGAATTTAACTTCTTAAACTCACTCATGACTGTTTTGTACATCATCTTCACATTAGGCACGTTTTCATCTTCTTCCTCAAAAAATTGTCTCCTTTCTTTTCCCTTCTCGACTTGATTTATAAACTGCAAATAAATGTTAATAGGGAATAAAAAGACCTCACAATTCACTCCCTCACGTGTTTCACTCAAAATATTGCACTCCACCCGTGTTTCACTCAACTTGGCTTTTACCCTCTTCTAAGCTTACACACTCAAGCCTTTTTCCACTCCAGCTTGCTGTCCTCAATTGCACTTCAGAATTTAATTCCAAGTCAAGATGATTCACAATTCAATAAATTTAAATGAGAATGAAATGAAAACACTTAACAAAGAAAGTCAAGAATGACGCCTACCAACAAATTGCCACATTGGCTTTTTAAATTAATTTTCACATTCAAAGTATGACAAATCTGAATTTTGGTATTTCCCTAATGGAAAATTCAATTTTGATACAATGGATGTAAAGACAAGAAATCAAAGAAAGTCAAGAATGACAACTACCTATAAATATTCACTTTGACTTTTCAAATTAATCTCCAAATTCAAAGTATGACCAAATCTAAATTTTTGTTTCTTTGTGATTTTTCTTTCCTAGCTTTATCTCAATGCTGACTTTTCTTTTATTTTATTTTTTTTTTTTAATTCGGATGAATAGTACTATGAATAGTACTATGAATAGTAATGTGAACAGTATCAACGATTTTTTTTTCTTTTTAGACCTTAAAACATCAAATACAAGATCTGATGTAGGAACAAAGAAGAACACGAAAGAACAAATTCAAAAATAAAGAAGAACACAAAATTGATAAGAATAAGATTGCAAATTTAACAACGCGAAATTATCTTGTTCTAATGAAAATAAAATAATAGAATAGCAAATTAACACAAGATAAATAAGAATTTATCCTAATCCAAGCTCTGATACCAAATGATGCGGAACCCCAAGGCTAAAGAACCCGAAACCCCTTAAACACACAATATGGCATGAACATGAACAAGAAGAAACTCCCAATCTAAAGAACCCCCAAACAACATGTGAATGGAAACGCTTATAATAGATTGATTTAAAAACATAAGAACAAAATTCGCCACAAAGTAAATACCTTGATAAGAATTTAAGTTCTTGATGCAAAAGAAGAAGACAAGCTTTCCTCTCCAATGAAGAAAATTCGGCCAAGCCAAATGATGATATTCAAAAGTGTTTTAGATGTGTCTTTTACAACTTATAATGAGGTATTTATAGCCCCCAAAAGGTAGGTAACCCTAAATAAGTCAAAAGTCCACCTAACACATGGCCACCTAACACATGGGCCTCCCACCAAACCTTAAATAAGTCAAAAGGCCACCTAACACATGGCCACCTAACACATGGGCCTCCCACCAAACAACTAAAGCCCAAACTTATTAACTCTAAAATACAACAACCCACAAGCCTAAAATAATTAATTTAAATGAGCCCAACCTAAAGTAAGCCCAACTCACTTAAAATAAGCCTATTAAGCTATATGAGGGTCCAACTAAATAATTAAAACAAAACAAGTTCAACATAATAAATAAGCCCCTTGGGCAGCCTAAAGCTACTCTTTGAGATTGAAATAATTAATCAAGCACAATTGAAGCCCATCTTTTGCATTTGGCCCCATTGGATTAGATATAGCACAATTTGGCTCAACTCTCCCTTGAATCTCCATAGCTTCCACAATTCGGCCTGCGTAGGATTGCCATGATGGGTTGACCCCCCTGTGCACGCATCAAAAACGATGAGCTATGGTGAGTGGAGGGTGCTACCAGACAAATACACACATGGCAATACATAAATCAGAATAATAAAATTTCTAACACAAGACCTCAAGGCATGCACATCCTAAACCTATGTCATCAACACACCAGCATTCGCACTATAAGATATTACAACTTATAAAAAATGCTAATAATTAAAACTTAATTACATGCCAAAATCAAAAACTCTTCCTATACAGATCTACGGACTTGTTGGCCAAAGTTACAGCGGACTGCTGCACTACTCTAATCTCCGAACCTGCACGGAGAAACAACCATGCTAAACGATGATGCTTAGTCAGGCAAAACAAATAATTGGCAGCCACTCACAGTGGTTACCGAGGCAAACACTTGCAAATCAATATATATGTATATATACATAGATATAAGCATAAAGGAAACTGGCTTCAATTAATCTGAACTCATATCGTTACTTTTATACGAAAACTTAAACAATTTCATATGCATATTCATTCATATACCATAAACCAGAAAATACTATATTACATTTGATTCACAATTACATTAGACATACTTATTGTTTGCCTGACTCATTTAATTAATCATATAAATAGTTATACCTCATGAAGTTCAGGAATACGGTTTGCAGATCGAAATGTAAAGTCTGGAAATTCCCATTATGGCTAACATTTCCAAAATCATGCAAAATTACAGTATCAGCACTTACTTAAAACATTTCATTTGTTCAAACTATTAATTGATCAAAACCAAATAAAACATTTAGACTAACAGATTTGGTTCGGGCTTGAAATAAATATTCCAAGCTTCCTACTTATCCCTATGGTAGGAACATGATGAAGTTGTTTGTGAAGAGGAAGTCATTGTCGACGAAATTATTTGTGAAGCTGAAAGAGATGGTATAGACTTATATGTTGATGAAGTTGTAAATGGTGAAGAAATAAGTGGATGTGACGAAGATGTTGTTTTGAGTGAAAAGGAAAACATAATTAAAAGAGAAGATGTTGCTTTGAGTGAACAGAAGGATGTTTGTGTAATTGAGATAGAAGATCAGCATGTTATAATTGACCCTATAGTTCTTAAGGAGGTTGAATTGAACGTGGAAAGTGAAGATAATAATGATCAGAATGAAAAGATTATATTAAAGACTAACCATGTTTTGCCTAGTTTTCATGTTAAATTGCAGGAACATGATGAGTCCTCAGCTGAAGAAGCATTCATTTTATTTCCACCTATTCAGAAGATCTTATATGAAGATGAATTTATTCTACAAGTGTCAATTCCCAACTTGAACAAGACGAAGATTCGAGGACGAATCTTTTCTAAAGAGGGAGGGAATGATGCGTGCACAGGGGGCTCAACATTTCAAGATTATAAACAATGGAAGTTCATATTCATGGAGATCAAATTTGGAGAAGTTAAAGAAGGCTTGAAGGAAGTCCGTGGGCCAAATTTATGAAGAAGCCAAATTGAAGATGGACATGTGCTAGTCATGTGATGACTTAACATGTGCAGGTCATGTGACACTTGACATGTGCCGATCATGTGACCTTGACATGTGCTATGCATGTGAGCCAGAGCCTGTGCAATGCATGTGCTAATTGGTGGATTAAGGGGCTGATTTATTTGGGCTTTTAGTTTAGGCTTTTATTTATTATTTTTATTTGATTATTTGTAATATGCTAGGCCTTTTGGGCTTATTTAAGTGAGATGGGCTTTAATTAGCTTGGGCTCATTTAATTAGCTATTTTTAGGCTTTTTGGGCTGAATTTTAAGTTAATTAGTGTGGGCTTTAGTTATCTTAGTGTAAAGCCCATGTTTTAAGGCCTATTTGATTAATTAGGGTTTTTATTAGCTTAAGTGAGTATAAATACTCCTCAAAAACGAATTTGTAATTCAGACTTGGAGATTATGATATTTTGAGACTTTTATTTGGCTTGGCCAAACTCTTCATTGGAGAGGATTGTTTGTCTTCTTTTTTTGCATCAAGAACTTTAATTCTTATCAAGGTAAATACTTTGTGGCGAATTCTGTTCTTGTGTTTTAAATCAATCTATTATAAGCGTTTCCATTCACATAGTTGTTTGGGGGTTCTTTAGATTGGGGGTTTATTCTTGTTCATGTTCATGCCATATTGTATGTTCAAGGGGTTTCGAGTTCTTTAGCCTTGGGGTTCCGCATCATTTGGTATCAGAGCTTGGATTTGGATTAAATTCTTATTTATCCATGTTTGTTTGCTGTTTTTATTCATTAATTTTCAGTTTATGTGATTCCTAAAATTTAGGAACCCTTGTTCATCATAGGGGCCGAAAATTTAGGAGCCTTGTTTTAGGCTGAATTCTTTGTTATTTGATCTTAAAGTTTAGGTTGTTTGCTGTTCTAGTTGTTAAAAATCAAAATATATAAAAAAAAAGAAAAGAAAAAGTTGTTGGCGGCTAGAAAAGAAAAGTATACAAATTAGGGTTGTTGAATTAGTTTGGGTGTGAATTACATTGAATTAAACCTATTGGGCCAGATTTGGAGTTGGATAATTATTTGGGTTTGATTTAACCCTATTGGGCCAGATTTGGAGTTGGATAATTATTTGGGTTTAACTTGAACCTATTGGGCTGATTTGGGTTTCCATATCTTGAACTAATTAAGACATAGTGGATAAGTTATTTTGTCTTAGTCTAGACATTTGGGTTTCCTTATTTGATCTTATTAAGACATATTGGTTTAAACTTTGTCTTATTTTGGACAATCATTTGGGTTTCCTAATCTTGATTCAGTTTGGACATATTGGTGCTTCCTTTTCATTTTGTCTTAGTGTGTTAACCCATATTGTATCAAATTGAATTTTCCATTTGGGAGATTTCAATTTCCGCAATCTTGCATTAGTTTTGTCATTTCTTTCATTCTTAAGTTTCCATTTTTGGTGTCTTTGTGTTTTTGCTTCCGATTACACTATAATTAACAATTTGATTCTTGTTAGTTAAATTTATACAATTCGGACAGCATACATATCTTCACCTTGTATGCTCATTTCAACGTTCTTCACTTTGGTCTTTTGCTTCTAGTTTTGTGCCTATCTTCTTTGTTAAGTATTTTCATTGCATTCTTTTACTATAATTTGCTGCTTGTGAACTATTTTGACTTGAGTTTGAGTTCTGCAGTGCAACTGAAGACAGGAAGCTTGAGTGGTAAAAGGCTTGAGAGTGTGAGCTTAAAGGAGGGTAAAAGCCAAATTTGAGCGACACACGAGTGGAGTGTCACTTCTTTGAGTGTAAACACGTGAGGGAGTGTAGTGAGGCTAGTTTATTTAACATCTTTTGCAGGTAAAGCACCATGACTGACGAATCTAGTAAGAAGGAGATGTCTATAGAACAGGTTGTGTTTGCTATACAAGAAATGCAAGGTACCCTTGAGAATTTGTTGAGGGAAAGAGTGGACGTTAAAGAGAGGTTGGATAAATTAGAAGGGGGAACATCCAACAACTCAAGGAGGACAGCTAGGAGGGGAAGATGGATTAATGAGCGAGAGAAGGTTGATCAAGGCGATTGGGATGAAGATGATGAAGTTCATTCCATGAGGGGTAGAGTGAGAAGAGAAGATAAAGTGGACAGCAACATCAATGCCATCAAGATGAACATTCCATCCTTTAAAGGTAGGAATGATGCTGAAGTGTATTTAGAATGGGAAAGGAAGGTGGACATGATTTTTGCTTGTCATAACTATTCTGAAGAGAAGAAAGTAAGGATAGCAGCAGTGGAGTTTAGTGATTATGCGCTGGTTTGGTGGAATGAGTTAGTTAAAAGTAGAAGGAGGAATGGGGATCCGCCTATCTCTACTTGGGAAGAAATGAAGAGAGTAATGAAGAGGAGGTTTGTACCATCCTACTACTATAGAGAGTTGCACCAGCAATTACATAGGCTCACTCAAGGAGCTAGAACAGTGGAGGATTATCACAAGGAAATGGAAATGCTCATGATTAAAGCCAATATAGAAGAGGAAGAAGAGGTTACTATGGCTCGGTTCATGGGAGGATTGAATAGGGAAATTGCTGATGTGGTGGACTTACAACATTATGGAGTAATGGAGGACCTAGTAAATATTGCCATGAAAGTGGAGAGGCAACAAAAGCAAAGGAGGACAGCAAGGTTATTTTCAAATTCCCACAACAAGAGTTGTTCAAACTGGAGCAAAAATGAAGATTTTAAAAATATGGAATTGCAGTTTAAACAACTTTCTGGACTAATAAGTACGTATAGGAGACAAGAGGAAAGAAAGAAAGAAGAGGAAGTCATTGTCGACGAAATTGTTTGTGAAGCTGAAAGAGATGGTATAGACTTATATGTTGATGAAGTTGTAAATGGTGAAGAAATAAGTGGATGTGACGAAGATGTTGTTTTGAGTGAAAAGGAAAATATAATTAAAAGAGAAGATGTTGCTTTGAGTGAACAGAAGGATGTTTGTGTAATTGAGATAGAAGATCAGCATGTTATAATTGACCCTACAGTTCTTAAGGAGGTTGAATTGAACGTGGAAAGTGAAGATAATAATGATCAGAATGAAAAGATTATATTAAAGACTAACCATGTTTTGCCTAGTTTTCATGTTAAATTGCAGGAACATGATGAGTCCTCAGCTGAAGAAGCATTCATTTTATTTCCACCTATTCAGAAGATCTTATATGAAGATGAATTTATTCTACAAGTGTCAATTCCCAACTTGAACAAGACGAAGATTCGATGACGAATCTTTTCTAAAGAGGGAGGGAATGATGCGTGCACAGGGGGGTCAACATTTCAAGATTATAAACAATGGAAGTTCATATTCATGGAGATCAAATTTGGAGAAGTTAAAGAAGGCTTGAAGGAAGTCCGTGGGCCAAATTTATGAAGAAGCCAAATTGAAGATGGACATGTGCTAGTCATGTGATGACTTAACATGTGCAGGTCATGTGACACTTGACATGTGCCGATCATGTGACCTTGACATGTGCTATGCATGTGAGCCAGAGCCTGTGCAATGCATGTGCTAATTGGTGGATTAAGGGGCTGATTTATTTGGGCTTTTAGTTTAGGCTTTTATTTATTATTTTTATTTGATTATTTGTAATATGCTAGGCCTTTTGGGCTTATTTAAGTGAGATGGGCTTTAATTAGCTTGGGCTCATTTAATTAGCTATTTTTAGGCTTTTTGGGCTGAATTTTAAGTTAATTAGTGTGGGCTTTAGTTATCTTAGTGTAAAGCCCATGTTTTAAGGCCTATTTGATTAATTAGGGTTTTTATTAGCTTAAGTGAGTATAAATACTCCTCAAAAACGAATTTGTAATTCAGACTTGGAGATTATGATATTTTGAGACTTTTATTTGGCTTGGCCAAACTCTTCATTGGAGAGGATTGTTTGTCTTCTTCTTTTGCATCAAGAACTTTAATTCTTATCAAGGTAAATACTTTGTGGCGAATTCTGTTCTTGTGTTTTAAATCAATCTATTATAAGCGTTTCCATTCACATAGTTGTTTGGGGGTTCTTTAGATTGGGGGTTTATTCTTGTTCATGTTCATGCCATATTGTATGTTCAAGGGGTTTCGGGTTCTTTAGCCTTGGGGTTCCGCATCATTTGGTATCAGAGCTTGGATTTGGATTAAATTCTTATTTATCCATGTTTGTTTGCTGTTTTTATTCATTAATTTTCAGTTTATGTGATTCCTAAAATTTAGGAACCCTTGTTCATCATAGGGGCCGAAAATTTAGGAGCCTTGTTTTAGGCTGAATTCTTTGTTATTTGATCTTAAAGTTTAGGTTGTTTGCTGTTCTAGTTGTTAAAAATCAAAATATATAAAAAAAAAGAAAAGAAAAAGTTGTTGGCGGCTAGAAAAGAAAAGTATACAAATTAGGGTTGTTGAATTAGTTTGGGTGTGAATTACATTGAATTAAACCTATTGGGCCAGATTTGGAGTTGGATAATTATTTGGGTTTGATTTAACCCTATTGGGCCAGATTTGGAGTTGGATAATTATTTGGGTTTAACTTGAACCTATTGGGCTGATTTGGGTTTCCATATCTTGAACTAATTAAGACATAGTGGATAAGTTATTTTGTCTTAGTCTAGACATTTGGGTTTCCTTATTTGATCTTATTAAGACATATTGGTTTAAACTTTGTCTTATTTTGGACAATCATTTGGGTTTCCTAATCTTGATTCAGTTTGGACATATTGGTGCTTCCTTTTCATTTTGTCTTAGTGTGTTAACCCATATTGTATCAAATTGAATTTTCCATTTGGGAGATTTCAATTTCCGCAATCTTGCATTAGTTTTGTCATTTCTTTCATTCTTAAGTTTCCATTTTTGGTGTCTTTGTGTTTTTGCTTCCGATTACACTATAATTAACAATTTGATTCTTGTTAGTTAAATTTATACAATTCGGACAGCATACATATCTTCACCTTGTATGCTCATTTCAACGTTCTTCACTTTGGTCTTTTGCTTCTAGTTTTGTGCCTATCTTCTTTGTTAAGTATTTTCATTGCATTCTTTTACTATAATTTGCTGCTTGTGAACTATTTTGACTTGAGTTTGAGTTCTGCAGTGCAACTGAAGACAGGAAGCTTGAGTGGTAAAAGGCTTGAGAGTGTGAGCTTAAAGGAGGGTAAAAGCCAAATTTGAGCGACACACGAGTGGAGTGTCACTTCTTTGAGTGTAAACACGTGAGGGAGTGTAGTGAGGCTAGTTTATTTAACATCTTTTGCAGGTAAAGCACCATGACTGACGAATCTAGTAAGAAGGAGATGTCTATAGAACAGGTTGTGTTTGCTATACAAGAAATGCAAGGTACCCTTGAGAATTTGTTGAGGGAAAGAGTGGACGTTAAAGAGAGGTTGGATAAATTAGAAGGGGGAACATCCAACAACTCAAGGAGGACAGCTAGGAGGGGAAGATGGATTAATGAGCGAGAGAAGGTTGATCAAGGCGATTGGGATGAAGATGATGAAGTTCATTCCATGAGGGGTAGAGTGAGAAGAGAAGATAAAGTGGACAGCAACATCAATGCCATCAAGATGAACATTCCATCCTTTAAAGGTAGGAATGATGCTGAAGTGTATTTAGAATGGGAAAGGAAGGTGGACATGATTTTTGCTTGTCATAACTATTCTGAAGAGAAGAAAGTAAGGATAGCAGCAGTGGAGTTTAGTGATTATGCGCTGGTTTGGTGGAATGAGTTAGTTAAAAGTAGAAGGAGGAATGGGGATCCGCCTATCTCTACTTGGGAAGAAATGAAGAGAGTAATGAAGAGGAGGTTTGTACCATCCTACTACTATAGAGAGTTGCACCAGCAATTACATAGGCTCACTCAAGGAGCTAGAACAGTGGAGGATTATCACAAGGAAATGGAAATGCTCATGATTAAAGCCAATATAGAAGAGGAAGAAGAGGTTACTATGGCTCGGTTCATGGGAGGATTGAATAGGGAAATTGCTGATGTGGTGGACTTACAACATTATGGAGTAATGGAGGACCTAGTAAATATTGCCATGAAAGTGGAGAGGCAACAAAAGCAAAGGAGGACAGCAAGGTTATTTTCAAATTCCCACAACAAGAGTTGTTCAAACTGGAGCAAAAATGAAGATTTTAAAAATATGGAATTGCAGTTTAAACAACTTTCTGGACTAATAAGTACGTATAGGAGACAAGAGGAAAGAAAGAAAGAAGAGGAAGTCATTGTCGACGAAATTGTTTGTGAAGCTGAAAGAGATGGTATAGACTTATATGTTGATGAAGTTGTAAATGGTGAAGAAATAAGTGGATGTGACGAAGATGTTGTTTTGAGTGAAAAGGAAAACATAATTAAAAGAGAAGATGTTGCTTTGAGTGAACAGAAGGATGTTTGTGTAATTGAGATAGAAGATCAGCATGTTATAATTGACCCTACAGTTCTTAAGGAGGTTGAATTGAACGTGGAAAGTGAAGATAATAATGATCAGAATGAAAAGATTATATTAAAGACTAACCATGTTTTGCCTAGTTTTCATGTTAAATTGCAGGAACATGATGAGTCCTCAGCTGAAGAAGCATTCATTTTATTTCCACCTATTCAGAAGATCTTATATGAAGATGAATTTATTCTACAAGTGTCAATTCCCAACTTGAACAAGACGAAGATTCGAGGACGAATCTTTTCTAAAGAGGGAGGGAATGATGCGTGCACAGGGGGGTCAACATTTCAAGATTATAAACAATGGAAGTTCATATTCATGGAGATCAAATTTGGAGAAGTTAAAGAAGGCTTGAAGGAAGTCCGTGGGCCAAATTTATGAAGAAGCCAAATTGAAGATGGACATGTGCTAGTCATGTGATGACTTAACATGTGCAGGTCATGTGACACTTGACATGTGCCGATCATGTGACCTTGACATGTGCTATGCATGTGAGCCAGAGCATGTGCAATGCATGTGCTAATTGGTGGATTAAGGGGCTGATTTATTTGGGCTTTTAGTTTAGGCTTTTATTTATTATTTTTATTTGATTATTTGTAATATGCTAGGCCTTTTGGGCTTATTTAAGTGAGATGGGCTTTAATTAGCCTGGGCTCATTTAATTAGCTATTTTTAGGCTTTTTGGGCTGAATTTTAAGTTAATTAGTGTGGGCTTTAGTTATCTTAGTGTAAAGCCCATGTTTTAAGGCCTATTTGATTAATTAGGGTTTTTATTAGCTTAAGTGAGTATAAATACTCCTCAAAAACGAATTTGTAATTCAGACTTGGAGATTATGATATTTTGAGACTTTTATTTGGCTTGGCCAAACTCTTCATTGGAGAGGATTGTTTGTCTTCTTTTTTTGCATCAAGAACTTTAATTCTTATCAAGGTAAATACTTTGTGGCGAATTCTGTTCTTGTGTTTTAAATCAATCTATTATAAGCGTTTCCATTCACATAGTTGTTTGGGGGTTCTTTAGATTGGGGGTTTATTCTTGTTCATGTTCATGCCATATTGTATGTTCAAGGGGTTTCGGGTTCTTTAGCCTTGGGGTTCCGCATCATTTGGTATCAGAGCTTGGATTTGGATTAAATTCTTATTTATCCATGTTTGTTTGCTGTTTTTATTCATTAATTTTCAGTTTATGTGATTCCTAAAATTTAGGAACCCTTGTTCATCATAGGGGCCGAAAATTTAGGAGCCTTGTTTTAGGCTGAATTCTTTGTTATTTGATCTTAAAGTTTAGGTTGTTTGCTGTTCTAGTTGTTAAAAATCAAAATATATAAAAAAAAAGAAAAGAAAAAGTTGTTGGCGGCTAGAAAAGAAAAGTATACAAATTAGGGTTGTTGAATTAGTTTGGGTGTGAATTACATTGAATTAAACCTATTGGGCCAGATTTGGAGTTGGATAATTATTTGGGTTTGATTTAACCCTATTGGGCCAGATTTGGAGTTGGATAATTATTTGGGTTTAACTTGAACCTATTGGGCTGATTTGGGTTTCCATATCTTGAACTAATTAAGACATAGTGGATAAGTTATTTTGTCTTAGTCTAGACATTTGGGTTTCCTTATTTGATCTTATTAAGACATATTGGTTTAAACTTTGTCTTATTTTGGACAATCATTTGGGTTTCCTAATCTTGATTCAGTTTGGACATATTGGTGCTTCCTTTTCATTTTGTCTTAGTGTGTTAACCCATATTGTATCAAATTGAATTTTCCATTTGGGAGATTTCAATTTCCGCAATCTTGCATTAGTTTTGTCATTTCTTTCATTCTTAAGTTTCCATTTTTGGTGTCTTTGTGTTTTTGCTTCCGATTACACTATAATTAACAATTTGATTCTTGTTAGTTAAATTTATACAATTCGGACAGCATACATATCTTCACCTTGTATGCTCATTTCAACGTTCTTCACTTTGGTCTTTTGCTTCTAGTTTTGTGCCTATCTTCTTTGTTAAGTATTTTCATTGCATTCTTTTACTATAATTTGCTGCTTGTGAACTATTTTGACTTGAGTTTGAGTTCTGCAGTGCAACTGAAGACAGCAAGCTTGAGTGGTAAAAGGCTTGAGAGTGTGAGCTTAAAGGAGGGTAAAAGCCAAATTTGAGCGACACACGAGTGGAGTGTCACTTCTTTGAGTGTAAACACGTGAGGGAGTGTAGTGAGGCTAGTTTATTTAACATCTTTTGCAGGTAAAGCACCATGACTGACGAATCTAGTAAGAAGGAGATGTCTATAGAACAGGTTGTGTTTGCTATACAAGAAATGCAAGGTACCCTTGAGAATTTATTGAGGGAAAGAGTGGGCGTTAAAGAGAGGTTGGATAAATTAGAAGGGGGAACATCCAACAACTCAAGGAGGACAGCTAGGAGGGGAAGATGGATTAATGAGCGAGAGAAGGTTGATCAAGGCGATTGGGATGAAGATGATGAAGTTCATTCCATGAGGGGTAGAGTGAGAAGAGAAGATAAAGTGGACAGCAACATCAATGCCATCAAGATGAACATTCCATCCTTTAAAGGTAGGAATGATGCTGAAGTGTATTTAGAATGGGAAAGGAAGGTGGACATGATTTTTGCTTGTCATAACTATTCTGAAGAGAAGAAAGTAAGGATAGCAGCAGTGGAGTTTAGTGATTATGCGCTGGTTTGGTGGAATGAGTTAGTTAAAAGTAGAAGGAGGAATGGGGATCCGCCTATCTCTACTTGGGAAGAAATGAAGAGAGTAATGAAGAGGAGGTTTGTACCATCCTACTACTATAGAGAGTTGCACCAGCAATTACATAGGCTCACTCAAGGAGCTAGAACAGTGGAGGATTATCACAAGGAAATGGAAATGCTCATGATTAAAGCCAATATAGAAGAGGAAAAAGAGGTTACTATGGCTCGGTTCATGGGAGGATTGAATAGGGAAATTGCTGATGTGGTGGACTTACAACATTATGGAGTAATGGAGGACCTAGTAAATATTGCCATGAAAGTGGAGAGGCAACAAAAGCAAAGGAGGACAGCAAGGTTGATGCGAAATGGACCAGGAAGCCATCAAGAGATGACCTGGCTTTGCCAAGTGGGCCAATTACTAGAGCTAGGGCCAAGAAGTTCAAGGGAGCCTTAGAAGTCTACTTGGGCCGAATGGTGGAAGCCATGGAGGAACAATGGCGTGATGGGCAAAGCAAGGCCAAGGCCTTGCCATTGAGGCCGAATTCTGAAGGGCCAATTGAAGGAAGTGTGGTCCATGCTTTTTGTGCCACATATGGGCTACAAGGGGATTGATTTGATTGGGCCCATAGTTAGGACCTTATATGTATTTTTCTTTTGGGTTAAATTAGTTTGTTATTAGGTTTTTTTAAGTGTGCTCATGCCAACTTGTATTGGGCAGCCCAAGTGTTTTCCTTTATGTGTTATTTGGGCCAAATTCTCATTACCAATAAGTAGAGAATTCGGCCAACCCATTAGTATTAGGGTTAAGTCTTTAGTTGGTGGCATATAAATACCACCTTAAACCTAATTGTGAGACAGATTTTGATTAATTGAAAAGTTCATTTGGTTTAGCCGAATTTCTTAGTGAGAGAGGCAGATTTGCATTCTTTCATTTTGCATTAGGAATTTAGTTAACTTATCAATCATTGATTGTGGCGTTTTCTATTTCCTTCATCCCAATTATTTGCGTTCTCAATCACAGGTTGATTGTGGGTTCAATAGGGAGGGATTTTAACTTGTTCGTCTTTGTTGATCATAGTGTGCGTTTTAGGGGTTTCGGGTTCATATAACCTTGGGGTTCCGCGTCATTTGGTATCAGAGCTCGGATTAAGGTAAATTCCTATTTATCTTAGAATTAGGTTTTGAGTTTTCTTTTATTGTTTCTTGTGTTTTATGTTTGCCAAATTGTTCAAGTTTTGATTTTGTGTTTTAATTGTGTGATTAAACTTGTTTTTGCCATAACTTTTGCATCTGGTGTCCGTTTTTGCTCTATAATAACTTTTCGGAAAGGTAATTTCGAGATCTACAAAAGTAACCAGCTTTGCTCGTTAACTAGCCCTTTAAAATCCAAAAAAACGTCGTTTAAGCTTCTAAAATTGGGTCTGAAGTTTAAAAAAAATATATATATATAATAAAAAAAAAAAATCCGAAGTGTAGTAGAGTTTGAGTTTAATTTCGGTTGTTGAGATTAATTAAAAAAAAAAAAAGGTGAACAAGGAAGGAAAACCGAGAGAGAAGGAAAGAAAAACAAAAGAAGAAAGTGAACCAAGAAGGGAAGTGTGTGAAGGTATTTATAGGAAGGGTTGAATCCTATTTGAGAAAGGAAATGACTATCCTAGCCGAATTAGGAAAGGAGGACAGCCATTGAAATCGTTTTTCCTTAATCAATTAGGAATCCTATTAAGGTAGAAAAAAAAAATTACCTAGTTGAATTGGGAAACTAGTTGGCAATCCTAGCTTGTTTAGGAATCAAATTACACTCTATTCCTTTATCAATTTCCTTTCTTAAATTGCCGCCAATTATATTTGTTTCCATTTGTGTTCCATTTCTTATCCATTCATTATCCATTCATTATCCATTTCTTTATCCATTTCTTATCCATTCATTATCCATTTCTTATCCATTTCTTATCCATTCATTATCCATTTCTTTATCCATTTCTTATCCATTCATTATCCATTTCTTTATCCATTTCTTATCCATTCATTATCCATTTCTTATCCATTTCTTATCCATTCATTATCCATTTCTAATCATTTCCTTACCATTTCTACCATCTTTTGTCTACTGATTTGCTATCATTTCTTCACCATATACCTACTGATTTACCATCATTTTACCATCACTTTGCCTTTAATTTGCACACAATTAATACATTTATCAAGCTTGTGTACATTTTCGGCCTAGTGTCATTTTTGGTAATTCAAATTATTTTTGTTGCATGCAAACTGATTTGTCTTTGCGATTTGTTTAAATTGAGTTCTTTATTGTTTTCTTACTTTGTTGGGTAGATTAAATAGGTTCTAAATTCGATTTACTTTGTAGTGAATTGAATTCGTTCATCCTGGCCAGAATTGTCATTTTCTTTATTTCTTGTTACTTAATTTCTTGTTTAAGCTAGATTTTGTTCATTTTACATTGTTAGAGTATTTTTGATTGTTCTAGTACTCTAATTTGATTAATTCAAGTGGTATACCTTTTTTTTGTCCGTGTATCACCTCCATCGTGTCTAGTGTCTTCTTTCTAGTTTTTGAGCTTTCTGTTTTATTGTTAGTGTTTATTTCTTTGTATTCCTAACGTTTTTCAAATTGATTTGTCTTCTGGATTCCGAAGTGCAATTTGAGAGTTGCAAATAAGAGAGGAAAAAGGCAAGAGCTTGTGAGGACAACAAAGAGGGTAAAAGCCTTATTGAGTGTAAACACGAGAGCTTGTGAGATTATTTATTCTAACAATTTTTGCAGGTTAAACACCATGTCTGACGAATCCAGCAAGAGAGCTATGACCCCGGAACAAATGTCGTTTGCCCTACAAGCCATACAAGGAACTCTTGAAACCTTGATGAGGGAGCACAGATAAAATAACGGGAGGTTGGATAAGTTAGAAGCAAGTACATCCAATGGCTCAAAAAGAACAGCAAGAAGAGGAAGGTGGATAAATGAACATGAAGAAGCCGAAGTGGAGGAATGGGAAGACTTTGATGAAGTACAATCCACAAGGGGTAGAGCAAGGAGAGTGGAAAGGTTGGACAGCAATGTAAGTGCAATCAAGATGAACATTCCACCTTTCAAAGGTAGGAATGATGCTGAAGTTTATTTGGAATGGGAGAGGAAGGTAGATATGATCTTTTCCTGCCATAACTATTCCGAAGATAAAAAGGTAAAGTTGGCAGCCGTGGAGTTTTGTGACTATGCCTTGGTGTGGTGGAATGAAGTAGTTAAAAACCGAAGAAGACATAGAGAACCACCTATTTCCACATGGGATGAAATGAAGAGGGTCATGAAAAAGAGGTTTGTCCCATCTTATTATTATCGAGAGTTGCACCAGCAACTACATAGGCTTACTCAAGGAAGTAAATCAGTGGAAGATTATCATAAGGAGATGGAGTTACTAATGATCAAAGCCAACATAGAAGAAGAAGAAGAGGTGACTATGGCTCGGTTTTTGGGTGGATTGAATCGAGAAGTTGCTGAAGTAGTGGAACTACAATACTATGGAGACATGGATGATTTAGTTGGCATTGCCATGAAGGTGGAGAGGCAACAAGAGCAAAGGAGGACAGCAAGGACATTTTCGAGTTCCAGCAATAAGTGGAACCAGAAATGGAGCAAATTTGAAGAAAGGAAGAAAGAATATCATTCAGCTCCTAAAGAGAAAGAAACCGAAGCAAACAAAAGCAAGGATAAGAGTACACCCATTCAAAAAGGTACTACTGATCCTTCAACCAAACTTTCTAAACATAGGGATATTAAGTGCTTTAAATGTCAGGGTAGAGGTCATTATGCATCTGATTGTCCTAATAGGAAAACTATGTTTATTAAGGGGGGTGAGATTGTTTCTGAGTCTGAACATGAAAATGAGTCTGATGATGGGGAGTTGAGCATGCCACCTTTAGAGGATTGTTCTGATAATGATGAGTATGTTGAGTATGCTGTTAAAGGGGAAGCTTTAGTTACTAGGCGTGTATTGAATATAAATGTAAAAGAAGAAGGCTTAGAACAGCGTGAACATATTTTCCATACTAGATGTTTGATAGGTGGGAAGGCTTGTAGTTTGATCATTGATGGGGGTAGTTGCACGAACGTGGCTAGCACTATCCTAGTGGAAAAATTGGGCTTGAAATGTGAAAAACACCCTAGTCCCTATAGATTGCAATGGCTAAATGACAGTGGGGAAGTTAAGGTGACTAAGCAAGTTAGAGTTACATTTTCTATTGGTAGATATGTGGATGAAATTGTGTGTGATGTAGTCCCTATGCAAGCTGGTCACATATTGTTGGGTAGACCTTGGCAGTTTGATAGGAGAGTAATGCATGATGGGTATAAGAATAGGTACTCTTTTGTACATAATGGTAATAAAGTTACACTTGCACCAATGTCACCAAAAGAAACTTATCTTGAACAAATGAGAATGCAGCAATCTTCAAGTGGGAGTTCGGGAAGTGAGGCAAAGAAAAATGAGAGCAAAGAGGCCATGAGAGAAAAGAAACATGATAAAGGCCCAATGGTTAGTGACTGCACAGGAGAGGAAAAGAAAGTGGGATGTGCAGGAGAGAAGAAGTTAGTGAGTGAAAAAAAGAAGAGTGATATGAGAGTTGTAAGAAAAGACAATGAGAGGAGTGAAAAGGTAAAAGTGCAATCATGTTTTTATGCAAAACCGAGGGAACTCAATAGTGCCTACTTAGGCAAGAGAGCTTTGGTCATAATTCGGTTTAGGGAGAATTTCTGTTCTCAAACTGACCTTAACCCCGATTTGCCTAGTGTTTTTGTGGATCTTTTGCAGGAATATGCAGATGTCTTTCCAGAAGATGTTCCACATGGCTTACCACCCTTGAGAGGGATTGAGCATCAAATAGACTTTGTGCCAGGATCCCAAATTCCAAATCGTCCAGCTTATAGGAGCAATCCCGAGGAGACAAAGGAATTGCAACAACAAGTGGACGAATTACTTCAAAAGGGATATGTGCGGGAAAGCATGAGTCCTTGTGCTGTTCCGGTCCTATTAGTGCCAAAGAAGGATGGAACATGGAGGATGTGCATTGATTGTCGTGCGGTCAACAAAATCACGGTAAAGTATCGCCACCCTATTCCTAGATTAGATGATATGCTGGATGAATTGCATGGTGCTTGTGTTTTCACCAAAATTGATTTAAAAAGTGGCTATCATCAAATTAGGATGAAAGAGGGAGATGAGTGGAAAACTGCGTTTAAGACAAAATATGGTTTGTATGAGTGGTTAGTAATGCCATTTGGGTTATCTAATGCACCTAGTACATTCATGCGTTTAATGAATCATGTCTTGCGTGAGTTTCTTGGTAAATTTGTGGTTGTTTACTTTGATGATATTCTAGTATACAGCAAATGCTTAGATGAACATATGATGCATGTTAGGGCTGTTCTAGATGTTTTGAGAAAGGAGAAATTATTTGCAAACCTTAAGAAGTGCTCATTTTGCATGGATAAAGTTATCTTCTTAGGTTTTGTAGTAAGTGCTAATGGTGTAGAAGTTGATGCTGAGAAAGTTAAAGCAATTCAAGAGTGGCCAACACCTAAAACCGTGACCGAGGTAAGAAGCTTCCATGGGTTAGCTAGTTTCTATAGACGGTTTGTTAGGGATTTTTCTACAATTGCTGCACCATTGAATGAAATTGTGAAAAAGAATGTCGGGTTTAAATGGGGAAAAGAGCAAGAACATGCATTTTGTACCTTGAAAGAAAAGTTATGTCATGCTCCTATTTTACATTTACCTGATTTTTCTAAAACTTTTGAAATTGAATGTGATGCTTCCGGGATTGGTATAGGTGCTGTTTTGATGCAGGAAAATCATCCTATTGCATACTTCAGTGAGAAGCTAAGTGGACCAGTTCTGAACTATTCCACCTATGATAAGGAGTTGTATGCATTAGTGAGAGCACTTGAAGTGTAGGAGCACTATTTGCTGCCTAAGGAGTTTGTAATCCACAGTGACCATCAATCGCTCAAGTATTTGAAGGGTCAAGGAAAATTGAACCGAAGGCATGCAAGTTGGGTAGAATTCTTGGAAACCTTTCCATATGTGATAAAATACAAGCAAGGTAAAGAAAATGTGGTGGCTGATGCACTATCTCGAAGGTATGCTTTGATTTCTATGCTTACTTCTAAATTACTTGGATTTGAGCAATTGAAAGAATTGTATGTGAAAGATGCTGATTTTGCCACTATATTTCATGCTTGTGAAAATGCTGCTTTTGATAAGTTCTATAGGCATGAGGGATATTTATTTAGAGGAAAACAACTTTGCATTCCTACATGTTCTATTAGAGAGTTGCTTGTGAGGGAGTCACATAGTGGGGGGTTGATGGGGCATTTTGGTGTGCAAAAGACATTGGATATGCTTAGTGAACATTTCTATTGGCCTAAAATGAAACGTGAGGTTGAAAGAATATGTGCTAAGTGTATTGCATGTAGACAAGCTAAGTCTAGAACAATGCCACATGGTTTGTATACACCCTTGCCAGTACCTAGTGAACCTTGGGTAGATGTTTCTATGGACTTTGTGTTGGGATTACCTAGGACTAGGAGAGGGAGAGATAGCATATTTGTTGTTGTGGATAGATTTAGTAAAATGGCACATTTCATTGCTTGCCATAAGACAGATGATGCAACAAATGTTGCTGAGTTGTTCTTTAGGGAAGTGGTTCGGCTACATGGGATGCCAAGGACCATTGTTTCAGACAGAGATGTTAAGTTTCTTAGTCATTTTTGGAGAGTTTTGTGGGGAAAACTGGGTACTAAACTTTTATTTTCTACTACATGTCACCCACAAACCGATGGACAAACTGAAGTAGTTAACAGGACTCTAGGGACTTTGTTGCGTGCCATTGTTGGAAAGAACCTGAAAACTTGGGAAGATTGTTTGCCATTTATTGAATTTGCATATAATCGTGCTGTGCATTCTTCTACAGGATTTTCACCTTTTGAAATTGTGTATGGTTTTAATCCTTTAACTGTTTTGGATTTAATGCCTTTGCCTTTGAATGAGCTTACTAGTTTAGATGGTAAAAGGAAGGCTGAAGTGGTTAAAGCGATACATGAGAAGGCACGTGAGCAGATTGAAAAGAAAAACCGCATGTATGCTCAAAAAGCGAATAAAGGGCGAAAGCAAATCATATTTGAACCAGGAGATTGGGTTTGGGTGCATATGAGGAAAGAGCGGTTTCCACAGCAAAGGAAGTCGAAACTTGATGCAAGGGGTGATGGCCCGTTTCAAGTGTTAGAACGCATCAATGACAATGCCTATAAAATCGACTTGCCTGGTGAGTATAACATTAGTTCTTCTTTTAATGTTTCTGATTTGTCTCCTTTTGATTTTGATTCAGATTCGAGGACGAATCCTTTTGAAGAGGGAGGGGATGATGCGAAATGGACCAGGAAGCCATCAAGAGATGACCTGGCTTTGCCAAGTGGGCCAATTACTAGAGCTAGGGCCAAGAAGTTCAAGGGAGCCTTAGAAGTCTACTTGGGCCGAATGGTGGAAGCCATGGAGGAACAATGGCGTGATGGGCAAAGCAAGGCCAAGGCCTTGCCATTGAGGCCGAATTCTGAAGGGCCAATTGAAGGAAGTGTGGTCCATGCTTTATGTGCCACATATGGGCTACAAGGGGATTGATTTGATTGGGCCCATAGTTAGGACCTTATATGTATTTTTCTTTTGGGTTAAATTAGTTTGTTATTAGGTTTTTTTAAGTGTGCTCATGCCAACTTGTATTGGGCAGCCCAAGTGTTTTCCTTTATGTGTTATTTGGGCCAAATTCTCATTACCAATAAGTAGAGAATTCGGCCAGCCCATTAGTCTTAGGGTTAAGTCTTTAGTTGGTGGCATATAAATACAACCTTAAACCTAATTGTGAGACAGATTTTGATTAATTGAAAAGTTCATTTGGTTTAGCCGAATTTCTTAGTGAGAGAGGCAGATTTGCATTCTTTCATTTTGCATTAGGAATTTAGTTAACTTATCAATCATTGATTGTGGCGTTTTCTATTTCCTTCATCCCAATTATTTGCGTTCTCAATCACAGGTTGATTGTGGGTTCAATAGGGAGGGATTTTAACTTGTTCGTCTTTGTTGATCATAGTGTGCATTTTAGGGGTTTCGGGTTCATATAACCTTGGGGTTCCGCGTCAAAGGTTATTTTCAAATTCCCACAACAAGAGTTGTTCAAACTGGAGCAAAAATGAAGATTTTAAAAATATGGAATTGCAGTTTAAACAACTTTCTGGACTAATAAGTACGTATAGGAGACAAGAGGAAAGAAAGAAAGAAGAGGAAGTCATTATCGACGAAATTGTTTGTGAAGCTGAAAGAGATGGTATAGACTTATATGTTGATGAAGTTGTAAATGGTGAAGAAATAAGTGGATGTGACGAAGATGTTGTTTTGAGTGAAAAGGAAAACATAATTAAAAGAGAAGATGTTGCTTTGAGTGAACAGAAGGATGTTTGTGTAATTGAGATAGAAGATCAGCATGTTATAATTGACCCTACAGTTCTTAAGGAGGTTGAATTGAACGTGGAAAGTGAAGATAATAATGATCAGAATGAAAAGATTATATTAAAGACTAACCATGTTTTGCCTAGTTTTCATGTTAAATTGCAGGAACATGATGAGTCCTCAGCTGAAGAAGCATTCATTTTATTTCCACCTATTCAGAAGATCTTATATGAAGATGAATTTATTCTACAAGTGTCAATTCCCAACTTGAACAAGACGAAGATTCGAGGACGAATCTTTTCTAAAGAGGGAGGGAATGATGCGTGCACAGGGGGGTCAACATTTCAAGATTATAAACAATGGAAGTTCATATTCATGGAGATCAAATTTGGAGAAGTTAAAGAAGGCTTGAAGGAAGTCCGTGGGCCAAATTTATGAAGAAGCCAAATTGAAGATGGACATGTGCTAGTCATGTGATGACTTAACATGTGCAGGTCATGTGACACTTGACATGTGCCGATCATGTGACCTTGACATGTGCTATGCATGTGAGCCAGAGCATGTGCAATGCATGTGCTAATTGGTGGATTAAGGGGCTGATTTATTTGGGCTTTTAGTTTAGGCTTTTATTTATTATTTTTATTTGATTATTTGTAATATGCTAGGCCTTTTGGGCTTATTTAAGTGAGATGGGCTTTAATTAGCTTGGGCTCATTTAATTAGCTATTTTTAGGCTTTTTGGGCTGAATTTTAAGTTAATTAGTGTGGGCTTTAGTTATCTTAGTGTAAAGCCCATGTTTTAAGGCCTATTTGATTAATTAGGGTTTTTATTAGCTTAAGTGAGTATAAATACTCCTCAAAAACGAATTTGTAATTCAGACTTGGAGATTATGATATTTTGAGACTTTTATTTGGCTTGGCCAAACTCTTCATTGGAGAGGATTGTTTGTCTTCTTTTTTTGCATCAAGAACTTTAATTCTTATCAAGGTAAATACTTTGTGGCGAATTCTGTTCTTGTGTTTTAAATCAATCTATTATAAGCGTTTCCATTCACATAGTTGTTTGGGGGTTCTTTAGATTGGGGGTTTATTCTTGTTCATGTTCATGCCATATTGTATGTTCAAGGGGTTTCGGGTTCTTTAGCCTTGGGGTTCCGCATCATTTGGTATCAGAGCTTGGATTTGGATTAAATTCTTATTTATCCATGTTTGTTTGCTGTTTTTATTCATTAATTTTCAGTTTATGTGATTCCTAAAATTTAGGAACCCTTGTTCATCATAGGGGCCGAAAATTTAGGAGCCTTGTTTTAGGCTGAATTCTTTGTTATTTGATCTTAAAGTTTAGGTTGTTTGCTGTTCTAGTTGTTAAAAATCAAAATATATAAAAAAAAAGAAAAGAAAAAGTTGTTGGCGGCTAGAAAAGAAAAGTATACAAATTAGGGTTGTTGAATTAGTTTGGGTGTGAATTACATTGAATTAAACCTATTGGGCCAGATTTGGAGTTGGATAATTATTTGGGTTTGATTTAACCCTATTGGGCCAGATTTGGAGTTGGATAATTATTTGGGTTTAACTTGAACCTATTGGGCTGATTTGGGTTTCCATATCTTGAACTAATTAAGACATAGTGGATAAGTTATTTTGTCTTAGTCTAAACATTTGGGTTTCCTTATTTGATCTTATTAAGACATATTGGTTTAAACTTTGTCTTATTTTGGACAATCATTTGGGTTTCCTAATCTTGATTCAGTTTGGACATATTGGTGCTTCCTTTTCATTTTGTCTTAGTGTGTTAACCCATATTGTATCAAATTGAATTTTCCATTTGGGAGATTTCAATTTCCGCAATCTTGCATTAGTTTTGTCATTTCTTTCATTCTTAAGTTTCCATTTTTGGTGTCTTTGTGTTTTTGCTTCCGATTACACTATAATTAACAATTTGATTCTTGTTAGTTAAATTTATACAATTCGGACAGCATACATATCTTCACCTTGTATGCTCATTTCAACGTTCTTCACTTTGGTCTTTTGCTTCTAGTTTTGTGCCTATCTTCTTTGTTAAGTATTTTCATTGCATTCTTTTACTATAATTTGCTGCTTGTGAACTATTTTGACTTGAGTTTGAGTTCTGCAGTGCAACTGAAGACAGCAAGCTTGAGTGGTAAAAGGCTCGAGAGTGTGAGCTTAAAGGAGGGTAAAAGCCAAATTTGAGCGACACACGAGTGGAGTGTCACTTCTTTGAGTGTAAACACGTGAGGGAGTGTAGTGAGGCTAGTTTATTTAACATCTTTTGCAGGTAAAGCACCATGACTGACGAATCTAGTAAGAAGGAGATGTCTATAGAACAGGTTGTGTTTGCTATACAAGAAATGCAAGGTACCCTTGAGAATTTGTTGAGGGAAAGAGTGGGCGTTAAAGAGAGGTTGGATAAATTAGAAGGGGGAACATCCAACAACTCAAGGAGGACAGCTAGGAGGGGAAGATGGATTAATGAGCGAGAGAAGGTTGATCAAGGCGATTGGGATGAAGATGATGAAGTTCATTCCATGAGGGGTAGAGTGAGAAGAGAAGATAAAGTGGACAGCAACATCAATGCCATCAAGATGAACATTCCATCCTTTAAAGGTAGGAATGATGCTGAAGTGTATTTAGAATGGGAAAGGAAGGTGGACATGATTTTTGCTTGTCATAACTATTCTGAAGAGAAGAAAGTAAGGATAGCAGCAGTGGAGTTTAGTGATTATGCGCTGGTTTGGTGGAATGAGTTAGTTAAAAGTAGAAGGAGGAATGGGGATCCGCCTATCTCTACTTGGGAAGAAATGAAGAGAGTAATGAAGAGGAGGTTTGTACCATCCTACTACTATAGAGAGTTGCACCAGCAATTACATAGGCTCACTCAAGGAGCTAGAACAGTGGAGGATTATCACAAGGAAATGGAAATGCTCATGATTAAAGCCAATATAGAAGAGGAAAAAGAGGTTACTATGGCTCGGTTCATGGGAGGATTGAATAGGGAAATTGCTGATGTGGTGGACTTACAACATTATGGAGTAATGGAGGACCTAGTAAATATTGCCATGAAAGTGGAGAGGCAACAAAAGCAAAGGAGGACAGCAAGGTTGATGCGAAATGGACCAGGAAGCCATCAAGAGATGACCTGGCTTTGCCAAGTGGGCCAATTACTAGAGCTAGGGCCAAGAAGTTCAAGGGAGCCTTAGAAGTCTACTTGGGCCGAATGGTGGAAGCCATGGAGGAACAATGGCGTGATGGGCAAAGCAAGGCCAAGGCCTTGCCATTGAGGCCGAATTCTGAAGGGCCAATTGAAGGAAGTGTGGTCCATGCTTTATGTGCCACATATGGGCTACAAGGGGATTGATTTGATTGGGCCCATAGTTAGGACCTTATATGTATTTTTCTTTTGGGTTAAATTAGTTTGTTATTAGGTTTTTTTAAGTGTGCTCATGCCAACTTGTATTGGGCAGCCCAAGTGTTTTCCTTTATGTGTTATTTGGGCTAAATTCTCATTACCAATAAGTAGAGAATTCGGCCAACCCATTAGTATTAGGGTTAAGTCTTTAGTTGGTGGCATATAAATACCACCTTAAACCTAATTGTGAGACAGATTTTGATTAATTGAAAAGTTCATTTGGTTTAGCCGAATTTCTTAGTGAGAGAGGCAGATTTGCATTCTTTCATTTTGCATTAGGAATTTAGTTAACTTATCAATCATTGATTGTGGCGTTTTCTATTTCCTTCATCCCAATTATTTGCGTTCTCAATCACAGGTTGATTGTGGGTTCAATAGGGAGGGATTTTAACTTGTTCGTCTTTGTTGATCATAGTGTGCGTTTTAGGGGTTTCGGGTTCATATAACCTTGGGGTTCCGCGTCATTTGGTATCAGAGCTCGGATTAAGGTAAATTCCTATTTATCTTAGAATTAGGTTTTGAGTTTTCTTTTATTGTTTCTTGTGTTTTATGTTTGCCAAATTGTTCAAGTTTTGATTTTGTGTTTTAATTGTGTGATTAAACTTGTTTTTGCCATAACTTTTGCATCTGGTGTCCGTTTTTGCTCTATAATAACTTTTCGGAAAGGTAATTTCGAGATCTACAAAAGTAACCAGCTTTGCTCGTTAACTAGCCCTTTAAAATCCAAAAAAACGTCGTTTAAGCTTCTAAAATTGGGTCTGAAGTTTAAAAAAAATATATATATATAATAAAAAAAAAATTCCGAAGTGTAGTAGAGTTTGAGTTTAATTTCGGTTGTTGAGATTAATTAAAAAAAAAAAAAAGGTGAACAAGGAAGGAAAACCGAGAGAGAAGGAAAGAAAAACAAAAGAAGAAAGTGAACCAAGAAGGGAAGTGTGTGAAGGTATTTATAGGAAGGGTTGAATCCTATTTGAGAAAGGAAATGACTATCCTAGCCGAATTAGGAAAGGATGACAGCCATTGAAATCGTTTTTCCTTAATCAATTAGGAATCCTATTAAGGTAGAAAAAAAAAAATTACCTAGTTGAATTGGGAAACTAGTTGGCAATCCTAGCTTGTTTAGGAATCAAATTACACTCTATTCCTTTATCAATTTCCTTTCTTAAATTGCCGCCAATTATATTTGTTTCCATTTGTGTTCCATTTCTTATCCATTCATTATCCATTTCTTATCCATTCATTATCCATTTCTTTATCCATTTCTTATCCATTCATTATCCATTTCTTATCCATTCATTATCCATTTCTTTATCCATTTCTTATCCATTCATTATCCATTTCTTATCCATTCATTATCCATTTCTTTATCCATTTCTTATCCATTCATTATCCATTTCTTATCCATTTCTTATCCATTCATTATCCATTTCTAATCATTTCCTTACCATTTCTACCATCTTTTGTCTACTGATTTGCTATCATTTCTTCACCATATACCTACTGATTTACCATCATTTTACCATCACTTTGCCTTTAATTTGCACACAATTAATACATTTATCAAGCTTGTGTACATTTTCGGCCTAGTGTCATTTTTGGTAATTCAAATTATTTTTGTTGCATGCAAACTGATTTGTCTTTGCGATTTGTTTAAATTGAGTTCTTTATTGTTTTCTTACTTTGTTGGGTAGATTAAATAGGTTCTAAATTCGATTTACTTTGTAGTGAATTGAATTCGTTCATCCTGGCCAGAATTGTCATTTTCTTTATTTCTTGTTACTTAATTTCTTGTTTAAGCTAGATTTTGTTCATTTTACATTGTTAGAGTATTTTTGATTGTTCTAGTACTCTAATTTGATTAATTCAAGTGGTATACCTTTTTTTTGTCCGTGTATCACCTCCATCGTGTCTAGTGTCTTCTTTCTAGTTTTTGAGCTTTCTGTTTTATTGTTAGTGTTTATTTCTTTGTATTCCTAACGTTTTTCAAATTGATTTGTCTTCTGGATTCCGAAGTGCAATTTGAGAGTTGCAAATAAGAGAGGAAAAAGGCAAGAGCTTGTGAGGACAACAAAGAGGGTAAAAGCCTTATTGAGTGTAAACACGAGAGCTTGTGAGATTATTTATTCTAACAATTTTTGCAGGTTAAACACCATGTCTGACGAATCCAGCAAGAGAGCTATGACCCCGGAACAAATGTCGTTTGCCCTACAAGCCATACAAGGAACTCTTGAAACCTTGATGAGGGAGCACAGATAAAATAACGGGAGGTTGGATAAGTTAGAAGCAAGTACATCCAATGGCTCAAAAAGAACAGCAAGAAGAGGAAGGTGGATAAATGAACATGAAGAAGCCGAAGTGGAGGAATGGGAAGACTTTGATGAAGTACAATCCACAAGGGGTAGAGCAAGGAGAGTGGAAAGGTTGGACAGCAATGTAAGTGCAATCAAGATGAACATTCCACCTTTCAAAGGTAGGAATGATGCTGAAGTTTATTTGGAATGGGAGAGGAAGGTAGATATGATCTTTTCCTGCCATAACTATTCCGAAGATAAAAAGGTAAAGTTGGCAGCCGTGGAGTTTTGTGACTATGCCTTGGTGTGGTGGAATGAAGTAGTTAAAAACCGAAGAAGACATAGAGAACCACCTATTTCCACATGGGATGAAATGAAGAGGGTCATGAAAAAGAGGTTTGTCCCATCTTATTATTATCGAGAGTTGCACCAGCAACTACATAGGCTTACTCAAGGAAGTAAATCAGTGGAAGATTATCATAAGGAGATGGAGTTACTAATGATCAAAGCCAACATAGAAGAAGAAGAAGAGGTGACTATGGCTCGGTTTTTGGGTGGATTGAATCGAGAAGTTGCTGAAGTAGTGGAACTACAATACTATGGAGACATGGATGATTTAGTTGGCATTGCCATGAAGGTGGAGAGGCAACAAGAGCAAAGGAGGACAGCAAGGACATTTTCGAGTTCCAGCAATAAGTGGAACCAGAAATGGAGCAAATTTGAAGAAAGGAAGAAAGAATATCATTCAGCTCCTAAAGAGAAAGAAACCGAAGCAAACAAAAGCAAGGATAAGAGTACACCCATTCAAAAAGGTACTACTGATCCTTCAACCAAACTTTCTAAACATAGGGATATTAAGTGCTTTAAATGTCAGGGTAGAGGTCATTATGCATCTGATTGTCCTAATAGGAAAACTATGTTTATTAAGGGGGGTGAGATTGTTTCTGAGTCTGAACATGAAAATGAGTCTGATGATGGGGAGTTGAGCATGCCACCTTTAGAGGATTGTTCTGATAATGATGAGTATGTTGAGTATGCTGTTAAAGGGGAAGCTTTAGTTACTAGGCGTGTATTGAATATAAATGTAAAAGAAGAAGGCTTAGAACAGCGTGAACATATTTTCCATACTAGATGTTTGATAGGTGGGAAGGCTTGTAGTTTGATCATTGATGGGGGTAGTTGCACGAACGTGGCTAGCACTATCCTAGTGGAAAAATTGGGCTTGAAATGTGAAAAACACCCTAGTCCCTATAGATTGCAATGGCTAAATGACAGTGGGGAAGTTAAGGTGACTAAGCAAGTTAGAGTTACATTTTCTATTGGTAGATATGTGGATGAAATTGTGTGTGATGTAGTCCCTATGCAAGCTGGTCACATATTGTTGGGTAGACCTTGGCAGTTTGATAGGAGAGTAATGCATGATGGGTATAAGAATAGGTACTCTTTTGTACATAATGGTAATAAAGTTACACTTGCACCAATGTCACCAAAAGAAACTTATCTTGAACAAATGAGAATGCAGCAATCTTCAAGTGGGAGTTCGGGAAGTGAGGCAAAGAAAAATGAGAGCAAAGAGGCCATGAGAGAAAAGAAACATGATAAAGGCCCAATGGTTAGTGACTGCACAGGAGAGGAAAAGAAAGTGGGATGTGCAGGAGAGAAGAAGTTAGTGAGTGAAAAAAAGAAGAGTGATATGAGAGTTGTAAGAAAAGACAATGAGAGGAGTGAAAAGGTAAAAGTGCAATCATGTTTTTATGCAAAACCGAGGGAACTCAATAGTGCCTACTTAGGCAAGAGAGCTTTGGTCATAATTCGGTTTAGGGAGAATTTCTGTTCTCAAACTGACCTTAACCCCGATTTGCCTAGTGTTTTTGTGGATCTTTTGCAGGAATATGCAGATGTCTTTCCAGAAGATGTTCCACATGGCTTACCACCCTTGAGAGGGATTGAGCATCAAATAGACTTTGTGCCAGGATCCCAAATTCCAAATCGTCCAGCTTATAGGAGCAATCCCGAGGAGACAAAGGAATTGCAACAACAAGTGGACGAATTACTTCAAAAGGGATATGTGCGGGAAAGCATGAGTCCTTGTGCTGTTCCGGTCCTATTAGTGCCAAAGAAGGATGGAACATGGAGGATGTGCATTGATTGTCGTGCAGTCAACAAAATCACGGTAAAGTATCGCCACCCTATTCCTAGATTAGATGATATGCTGGATGAATTGCATGGTGCTTGTGTTTTCACCAAAATTGATTTAAAAAGTGGCTATCATCAAATTAGGATGAAAGAGGGAGATGAGTGGAAAACTGCGTTTAAGACAAAATATGGTTTGTATGAGTGGTTAGTAATGCCATTTGGGTTATCTAATGCACCTAGTACATTCATGCGTTTAATGAATCATGTCTTGCGTGAGTTTCTTGGTAAATTTGTGGTTGTTTACTTTGATGATATTATAGTATACAGCAAATGCTTAGATGAACATATGATGCATGTTAGGGCTGTTCTAGATGTTTTGAGAAAGGAGAAATTATTTGCAAACCTTAAGAAGTGCTCATTTTGCATGGATAAAGTTATCTTCTTAGGTTTTGTAGTAAGTGCTAATGGTGTAGAAGTTGATGCTGAGAAAGTTAAAGCAATTCAAGAGTGGCCAACACCTAAAACCGTGACCGAGGTAAGAAGCTTCCATGGGTTAGCTAGTTTCTATAGACGGTTTGTTAGGGATTTTTCTACAATTGCTGCACCATTGAATGAAATTGTGAAAAAGAATGTCGGGTTTAAATGGGGAAAAGAGCAAGAACATGCATTTTGTACCTTGAAAGAAAAGTTATGTCATGCTCCTATTTTACATTTACCTGATTTTTCTAAAACTTTTGAAATTGAATGTGATGCTTCCGGGATTGGTATAGGTGCTGTTTTGATGCAGGAAAATCATCCTATTGCATACTTCAGTGAGAAGCTAAGTGGACCAGTTCTGAACTATTCCACCTATGATAAGGAGTTGTATGCATTAGTGAGAGCACTTGAAGTGTGGGAGCACTATTTGCTGCCTAAGGAGTTTGTAATCCACAGTGACCATCAATCGCTCAAGTATTTGAAGGGTCAAGGAAAATTGAACCGAAGGCATGCAAGTTGGGTAGAATTCTTGGAAACCTTTCCATATGTGATAAAATACAAGCAAGGTAAAGAAAATGTGGTGGCTGATGCACTATCTCGAAGGTATGCTTTGATTTCTATGCTTACTTCTAAATTACTTGGATTTGAGCAATTGAAAGAATTGTATGTGAAAGATGCTGATTTTGCCACTATATTTCATGCTTGTGAAAATGCTGCTTTTGATAAGTTCTATAGGCATGAGGGATATTTATTTAGAGGAAAACAACTTTGCATTCCTACATGTTCTATTAGAGAGTTGCTTGTGAGGGAGTCACATAGTGGGGGGTTGATGGGGCATTTTGGTGTGCAAAAGACATTGGATATGCTTAGTGAACATTTCTATTGGCCTAAAATGAAACGTGAGGTTGAAAGAATATGTGCTAAGTGTATTGCATGTAGACAAGCTAAGTCTAGAACAATGCCACATGGTTTGTATACACCCTTGCCAGTACCTAGTGAACCTTGGGTAGATGTTTCTATGGACTTTGTGTTGGGATTACCTAGGACTAGGAGAGGGAGAGATAGCATATTTGTTGTTGTGGATAGATTTAGTAAAATGGCACATTTCATTGCTTGCCATAAGACAGATGATGCAACAAATGTTGCTGAGTTGTTCTTTAGGGAAGTGGTTCGGCTACATGGGATGCCAAGGACCATTGTTTCAGACAGAGATGTTAAGTTTCTTAGTCATTTTTGGAGAGTTTTGTGGGGAAAACTGGGTACTAAACTTTTATTTTCTACTACATGTCACCCACAAACCGATGGACAAACTGAAGTAGTTAACAGGACTCTAGGGACTTTGTTGCGTGCCATTGTTGGAAAGAACCTGAAAACTTGGGAAGATTGTTTGCCATTTATTGAATTTGCATATAATCGTGCTGTGCATTCTTCTACAGGATTTTCACCTTTTGAAATTGTGTATGGTTTTAATCCTTTAACTGTTTTGGATTTAATGCCTTTGCCTTTGAATGAGCTTACTAGTTTAGATGGTAAAAGGAAGGCTGAAGTGGTTAAAGCGATACATGAGAAGGCACGTGAGCAGATTGAAAAGAAAAACCGCATGTATGCTCAAAAAGCGAATAAAGGGCGAAAGCAAATCATATTTGAACCAGGAGATTGGGTTTGGGTGCATATGAGGAAAGAGCGGTTTCCACAGCAAAGGAAGTCGAAACTTGATGCAAGGGGTGATGGCCCGTTTCAAGTGTTAGAACGCATCAATGACAATGCCTATAAAATCGACTTGCCTGGTGAGTATAACATTAGTGCTTCTTTTAATGTTTCTGATTTGTCTCCTTTTGATTTTGATTCAGATTCGAGGACGAATCCTTTTGAAGAGGGAGGGGATGATGCGAAATGGACCAGGAAGCCATCAAGAGATGACCTGGCTTTGCCAAGTGGGCCAATTACTAGAGCTAGGGCCAAGAAGTTCAAGGGAGCCTTAGAAGTCTACTTGGGCCGAATGGTGGAAGCCATGGAGGAACAATGGCGTGATGGGCAAAGCAAGGCCAAGGCCTTGCCATTGAGGCCGAATTCTGAAGGGCCAATTGAAGGAAGTGTGGTCCATGCTTTATGTGCCACATATGGGCTACAAGGGGATTGATTTGATTGGGCCCATAGTTAGGACCTTATATGTATTTTTCTTTTGGGTTAAATTAGTTTGTTATTAGGTTTTTTTAAGTGTGCTCATGCCAACTTGTATTGGGCAGCCCAAGTGTTTTCCTTTATGTGTTATTTGGGCCAAATTCTCATTACCAATAAGTAGAGAATTCGGCCAGCCCATTAGTCTTAGGGTTAAGTCTTTAGTTGGTGGCATATAAATACAACCTTAAACCTAATTGTGAGACAGATTTTGATTAATTGAAAAGTTCATTTGGTTTAGCCGAATTTCTTAGTGAGAGAGGCAGATTTGCATTCTTTCATTTTGCATTAGGAATTTAGTTAACTTATCAATCATTGATTGTGGCGTTTTCTATTTCCTTCATCCCAATTATTTGCGTTCTCAATCACAGGTTGATTGTGGGTTCAATAGGGAGGGATTTTAACTTGTTCGTCTTTGTTGATCATAGTGTGCATTTTAGGGGTTTCGGGTTCATATAACCTTGGGGTTCCGCGTCAAAGGTTATTTTCAAATTCCCACAACAAGAGTTGTTCAAACTGGAGCAAAAATGAAGATTTTAAAAATATGGAATTGCAGTTTAAACAACTTTCTGGACTAATAAGTACGTATAGGAGACAAGAGGAAAGAAAGAAAGAAGAGGAAGTCATTGTCGACGAAATTGTTTGTGAAGCTGAAAGAGATGGTATAGACTTATATGTTGATGAAGTTGTAAATGGTGAAGAAATAAGTGGATGTGACGAAGATGTTGTTTTGAGTGAAAAGGAAAACATAATTAAAAGAGAAGATGTTGCTTTGAGTGAACAGAAGGATGTTTGTGCAATTGAGATAGAAGATCAGCATGTTATAATTGACCCTACAGTTCTTAAGGAGGTTGAATTGAACGTGGAAAGTGAAGATAATAATGATCAGAATGAAAAGATTATATTAAAGACTAACCATGTTTTGCCTAGTTTTCATGTTAAATTGCAGGAACATGATGAGTCCTCAGCTGAAGAAGCATTCATTTTATTTCCACCTATTCAGAAGATCTTATATGAAGATGAATTTATTCTACAAGTGTCAATTCCCAACTTGAACAAGACGAAGATTCGAGGACGAATCTTTTCTAAAGAGGGAGGGAATGATGCGTGCACAGGGGGGTCAACATTTCAAGATTATAAACAATGGAAGTTCATATTCATGGAGATCAAATTTGGAGAAGTTAAAGAAGGCTTGAAGGAAGTCCGTGGGCCAAATTTATGAAGAAGCCAAATTGAAGATGGACATGTGCTAGTCATGTGATGACTTAACATGTGCAGGTCATGTGACACTTGACATGTGCCGATCATGTGACCTTGACATGTGCTATGCATGTGAGCCAGAGCATGTGCAATGCATGTGCTAATTGGTGGATTAAGGGGCTGATTTATTTGGGCTTTTAGTTTAGGCTTTTATTTATTATTTTTATTTGATTATTTGTAATATGCTAGGCCTTTTGGGCTTATTTAAGTGAGATGGGCTTTAATTAGCTTGGGCTCATTTAATTAGCTATTTTTAGGCTTTTTGGGCTGAATTTTAAGTTAATTAGTGTGGGCTTTAGTTATCTTAGTGTAAAGCCCATGTTTTAAGGCCTATTTGATTAATTAGGGTTTTTATTAGCTTAAGTGAGTATAAATACTCCTCAAAAACGAATTTGTAATTCAGACTTGGAGATTATGATATTTTGAGACTTTTATTTGGCTTGGCCAAACTCTTCATTGGAGAGGATTGTTTGTCTTCTTTTTTTGCATCAAGAACTTTAATTCTTATCAAGGTAAATACTTTGTGGCGAATTCTGTTCTTGTGTTTTAAATCAATCTATTATAAACGTTTCCATTCACATAGTTGTTTGGGGGTTCTTTAGATTGGGGGTTTATTCTTGTTCATGTTCATGCCATATTGTATGTTCAAGGGGTTTCGGGTTCTTTAGCCTTGGGGTTCCGCATCAAATGAATTGCCAAAATAATCCTTATATACATGTGAAAAGATACTCAATTTAAAAAGATCCTACACTAAAGTGCTTTTCCAAATCATGACCATCACTATGTACATTGAATTGCCCAAATAAAAAGGAAAAATAACGTTTTTCAAGATATGGCATATATAGATATAATTAAAAGAAATATCAGCTTACTCATGCATATATCCCCAAATATACATCAAATATATAAACTCCAAAATATACATAAAGACAAATACACACATATGTACAAATCTAATCTCAATATATCTAAAATTAACTACTTAAAACTAGCAGCGCATGCAAAACGCAAGCTACACTAAACACAACAACATAATATAGCATAACAACAATAATAATAAGGCCTCCACACTTAAAGGACACAATGTCCTCATTGTGTAAAAGCAATAAAATAGATATAAACAAACACAAAACACCATGAAATAAAAACAAAAAGAAAACTAAAAAGAAAAGTGTGTAGAGAGAACTTAGCTCAATTCCCACTAGGGGAATCAAGTGGAGATGGAGATGCTTCAACATGTTGTTTGCGAAAAAAGGAGAGAAGCTTTCGACTGATGCTGTTTTGACTTTTGTGGACAGCCCTCATTGTAGTTTCCAGGACGTCCATCCTTGCTGCCAAACTTTGGTTTGCAGCTTCTATTCCATCCAATAACCACTTGTTCAAGCCCAACATGAGATCCAGAATCTGTTGCAAGCCTGCCAGTAGGAACGTCAACCCCCAGCAGCCTCCTCGTCTTCAGATGAATCCTCATCTGAAGAGTCATGAGCCACAGCTGCTGAAGAAGACTCAGGAGCTTTTCCTTTCTGATGCGTGCACAGGGGGGTCAACCCATCATGACAATCCTATACGAGCCAAATTGTGGAAATTATGGAAAGTCAAGGGAGATTGGGGTCGAATGGCATCAATGCCAATCCAATGGGGCCAAATGGACATGAGAAGAATCAAATGGGCTTGATTAATTTTTTCAATCTTGAAGAGTAGCTTTAGGCTGCCCAAGGGGCTTATTTTATTATGTTGAACTTGTTTTGTTTTAATTATTTAGTTGGACCCTCTTATAGCTTAATAGGCTTATTTTAAGTGAGTTGGGCTTACTTTAGGTTGGGCTCATTTAAATTAATTATTTTAGGCTTTGGGTTGTTGTATTTTAGAGTTAATAAGTTTGGGCTTTAGTTATTTGGTGGGAGGCCCATGTGTTAGGTGGCCTTTTGACTTATTTAGGGTTTGGTGGGAGGCTTATGTGTTAGGTGGCCATGTGTTAGGTGGCCTTTTGACTTATTTAGGGTTTGGTGGGAGGCTTATGTGTTAGGTGGCCATGTGTTAGGTGGCCTTTTGACTTATTTAGGGTTTGGTGGGAGGCTCATGTGTTAGGTGGCCATGAGTTAGGTGGACTTTTGACTTATTTAGGGTTACCTACCTTTTGGGGGCTATAAATACCTCATTATAAGTTGTAAAAGACAGATCTAAAACACTTTTGAATATCATCATTTGGCTTGGCCGAATTTTCTTCATTGGAGAGGAAAGCTTGTCTTCTTCTTTTGCATCAAGAACTTAAATTCTTATCAAGGTATTTACTTTGTGGCGAATTCTGTTCTTGTATTTCTAAATCAATCTATTATAAGCGTTTCCATTCACATGTTGTTTGGGGGTTCTTTAGATTGGGAGTTTCTTCTTGTTCATGTTCATTCCATATTGTGTGTTTAAGGGGTTTCGGGTTCTCTAGCCTTGGGGTTCCGCATCATTTGGTATCAGAGCTTGGATTAGGATAAATTCTTATTTATCTTGTGTTAATTTGCTGTTCTATTGTTTTATTTCCATTAGAACAAGATAATTTCGCGTTGTTTAATTTGCAATCTTATTCTTATCAATTTCGTCTTCTTCTTTATTTTTGAATTTGTTCTTTTGTGTTCTTCTTTGTTCCTACATCAGATCTTGTGTTTGATGTTTTAAGTTCTAAAAAAAAAAAGGAAAAAAAATCGTTGGTACTGTTCATCCGAATTTAAAAAAAAAAAAAAGAAAAAGAAAAAAGAAAAGTCAGCATTGAGATAAAGCTAGGAAAGAAAAATCACAAAGAAACAAAAAATTCAGATTTGTCATACTTTGAATTTGGAAATTAATTTGAAAAGTCAAAGTGAATATTTATAGGTAGTTGTCATTCTTGACTTTCTTTGATTTCTTGTCTTTACATCCATTGTATCAAAATTGAATTTTCCATTAGGGAAATACCAAAATTCAGATTTGTCATACTTTGAATGTGAAAATTAATTTGAAAAGCCAAAGTGGCAATTTGTTGGTAGGCGTCATTCTTGACTTTCTTTGTTAAGTGTTTTCATTGCATTCTCATTTAAATTTATTGAATTGTGAATCATCTTGACTTGGAATTAAATTCTGAAGTGCAACTGAGGACAGCAAGCTGGAGTGGAAAAAGGCTTGAGTGTGTAAGCTTAGAAGAGGGTAAAAGCCAAGTTGAGTGAAACACGGGTGGAGTGCAATATTTTGAGTGAAACACGTGAGGGAGTGATTTGTGAGGTCTTTTTATTCCCTATTAACATTTATTTGCAGTTTATAAATCAAGTCGAGAAGGGAAAAGAAAGGAGACAATTTTTTGAGGAAGAAGATGAAAACGTGCCTAATGTGAAGATGATGTACAAAACAATCATGAGTGAGTTTAAGAAGTTAAATTCTAGGATGGATCAGATGGCAGAGAGAATGGATGAGTCTACTAGAATCCAAAATCGAAGTAGATTAATTGACCGTCAGAGGAATAAGGAAGAATCTAAAGATATGGAATTGCGGTTTAAACAACTATTTAGACAGCTAGATAAGTATTTAAAAAAGGAGAGAAGAAAGAAAGAGGAAGTTGCAATGGAAGAAATTATATGTGAAGCTGAAAGAGATGCTATAGATTTATATGCTGATGAGATTGTTAATGAGGAAGATAAAAGTGAAAGTGTAGATGTTGTTGCTGTGAGTGAAAATGAAGAAGATTGTGAAAAGGAAGATGTTTGTTTAGTTGAGATGGAAGATCGACATGTTATGAGTGATCCTGTAGTGCCTAAGGAGGTTGAGTTGAACATGGAGCGAGAAGAAAATCATGACCAGAACGAAATTGTTGTATTGAATAATCATTTTTTCCTAGTGTTTTTGTTAAATTGCAGGGACATGATGAGTCCTCAGCTGAAGAAGCATTCATTTTATTTGCACCTATTCAGAAGATCTTATATGAGGATGAATTTATTTTACAAGTGCCAATTCCCAACTTGAACAAGACAAAGATTCGAGGACGAATCTTTTCTAAAGAGGGAGGGGATGATGCGTGCACAGGGGGGTCAACCCATCATGACAATCCTATACGAGCCAAATTGTGGAAATTATGGAAAGTCAAGGGAGATTGGGGTCGAATGGCATCAATGCCAATCCAATGGGGCCAAATGGACATGAGAAGAATCAAATGGGCTTGATTAATTTTTTCAATCTTGAAGAGTAGCTTTAGGCTGCCCAAGGGGCTTATTTTATTATGTTGAACTTGTTTTGTTTTAATTATTTAGTTGGACCCTCTTATAGCTTAATAGGCTTATTTTAAGTGAGTTGGGCTTACTTTAGGTTGGGCTCATTTAAATTAATTATTTTAGGCTTTGGGTTGTTGTATTTTAGAGTTAATAAGTTTGGGCTTTAGTTATTTGGTGGGAGGCCCATGTGTTAGGTGGCCTTTTGACTTATTTAGGGTTTGGTGGGAGGCTTATGTGTTAGGTGGCCATGTGTTAGGTGGCCTTTTGACTTATTTAGGGTTTGGTGGGAGGCTCATGTGTTAGGTGGCCATGAGTTAGGTGGACTTTTGACTTATTTAGGGTTACCTACCTTTTGGGGGCTATAAATACCTCATTATAAGTTGTAAAAGACACATCTAAAACACTTTTGAATATCATCATTTGGCTTGGCCGAATTTTCTTGATTGGAGAGGAAAGCTTGTCTTCTTCTTTTGCATCAAGAACTTAAATTCTTATCAAGGTATTTACTTTGTGGCGAATTCTGTTCTTGTATTTCTAAATCAATCTATTATAAGCGTTTCCATTCACATGTTGTTTGGGGGTTCTTTAGATTGGGAGTTTCTTCTTGTTCATGTTCATTCCATATTGTATTTTTAAGGGGTTTCGGGTTCTCTAGCCTTGGGGTTCCGCATCACTTTCCCTTTATCAACGTGTGAACTTTCGACCTGCAAACCACGATCAGTAAGCTTGGGCGGCCAACCGCCTTTTGTTAAAAGGTTAGCACACCTCAAATAAACAACATCAAGCATGGTCACAGATTCACCTTCCTCTAAACGAAAGTTATGCAAGTCCCCTAAACATCCTAAAATTATACCAGTTACCATATGACACATACCTACTGTTTTACTTTTAGCTATTGAAGCATGATATAATCCATCAAAAATAAAATCAATAGAGCAAGGGGTTTTCTTAGATTGTAATAAATCTAACACAAATAAATCCTTAGTCTACACTTTAGAACTTTCAACCCTACCAAATAAAGCATGACACAAATATTTATGAAAAAGCATTAACACATCATCTTTTATTTGGCGATTCATTGAATTCTTATTATTAAATGCATCAAGACCAGACAACCTCTTCCAAACAAGCTTAGGATCAAACAAATGTGGATCAAAAATCTTCCCATTTAGAGGAAACCCAAACCAATCATGCATTTCTTGAAACCCAAAAACATATTCAGTACCCTGATGTCTAAATTTTAATTGAGTTTGACGTTTATCAACATACTCAAGGGTAACAAAAAACTCAAGGGCCCAAGCACGGTTAATAGGAAGATCCAATTTTACAAATTTCCCCCATTTCATGTATTTCAAATATTTTTCAAATTTGTCAGTGATGCCTAAAGTATTTAACAGGTTGAAATCTACATGCCACATGCCAACATATGATTTCTTGTTAAAATATTCAAATTTCTCATCTTCCTCCTCAGAAATTATAGGGAAAAGGCATTCAAACCGGTTTTGAAGACGCACAAGATCTGAGTGCTCACTGGATTCTGCTACCGCCTGCTTCCCTGTATCAGCCACATGTTTTGTACGCACCATCTTGGTTGTGAAAGAAGGACAAAGAAATTATACTATAAAAACTCACAAACAAGAGAAAAGGGCAAAATAAAAATGGAAACCGACGATTCTTGAGAGAAAAAGAAGAGAGAAATTAAAAAGAGAAAAGAAGGAAATGCAAGAGACTTACACGAAAATGAAAAGAAAAAAAGGAAGTTAGGGCTTAAAATAATTAAAAGGGAGTGAAAAGTAGGGTTACAACGGTTTGAATTTTAAAATTTTCAAATCCCGTGCTTTGTTGCGACCTCGCGACAGAGACGACAATTCGAATAAATATCACGCGAACCCATTGCGATCTTGCGATAAAAGTTTTCCTCACCACTCTGTCGCACGCGCGATAGAAGGGTTATGCACAAACTTGAATTTTCTCGTCCCGCGCTCCCTGCCAGGCTATCGCGATAACTACTTGTAAAAATAATTTCCCTTTACTGTCGTGCTCGCGACAGAATGAAACATTAAAAGAACAAAATGTTTTTGCTTAATCACAACAACACTATATTTTAATAAGGTAAATTCCTCACTATCTAAAACACCCTGTGGAAACAAAAACAAACAATGTTAGTAATATATTTGAAAACCAAAACATACTAGAATCTAATTAGCAATATACAAAACAACTTAAATTTATACTAAGTATAAAAATAAACAGACATGACAAGTAACTTTTTAAACTATGGTTAAAGAGATATAAGAAACCTCTCTTCCATGAAAAGTTTCCTCCAAATAGACTTTGCATCTTTGACCATTTGTTTTAAATAATTCTCCCTTACTATTCTTTAGCTCTAAATAGCCATGGTTAAAAACTTGCGCCACCTCAAATGGACCACTCCATCTGGATTTCAATTTCCCAGGAAATAACTTTAATCTATAATTGAATAAGAGGACTTTATCTCCAACCTTGAAAGTCTTATATCGAATATGAGCATTGTGCCACTTCTTGGATCTTTCTTTATAATTTTTTTCATTTTCATAAGAAAGAAGGCGTAACTCATCAAGCTCATTCAATTGTAAACACCTTTTGATACTAACATCCTTAAGATCATAGTTCAAAATCCTAATTACCCAATAAGCTTTATGCTCTAACTCTACAGGTAAATGACATGCCTTACCATATACTAGCCTATAAGGTGTCATCCCAATAGGTGTTTTGAAAGCAGTGCAATAAGCCCATAAAGCATCATCAAGCTTATGTGCCCAATCTTTCCTAGATTAGAGACTGTTTTCTCTAAGATCCATTTAAGCTCTCTATTGGAAACCTCGACTTGGCCACTTGTTTGAGGATGATAAGGAGTAGCTACTCTATGATGCACTCCATATTTATGCAATAATGAATCAAAAGAATGGTTAATGAAATGCTTACCTCCATCACTTATGATTGATCTTGGCACTCCAAATCTTGTAAAGAGCTTCTTCAAAAACTTGATCACCACCTTTGAATCATTGGTTGGCAATGCTTGAGCCTCAACCCACTTTGACACATAATCTACCCTAACCAATATATAGTTTTGACTAAAAGATGTAGGGAAATGACCCATGAAATCTATACCCCACACATCAAAGATTTCAACTTCTAAAATAAAATTCAAAGGCATTTCATCACGCTTACCAATACTACTAGCCCTTTGACACTTATCACATTTAGCAACAAACATTCTAGCATCATGAAACAAAGTAGGCCAATAGAAACCACATTCAAGCACTCTAGAAGCTGTCTTATTAGCACCATTATGACCTGAATATAAAGCAGAATGACAATGTGTCAAGATGTTCACATAATCCTCCTCACTCACACATTGACGTATAAGACCATCTCCACTTACTTTAAATAAATAAGGTTCCTCCCAAAGATAATTTTTGACATCATTAAAGAACTTTTTCTTTTGTTGCCATGTCAAACCATTAGGTACAATCCCAGCAGCAAGATAGTTAGCAAAATCTGCATACCAAGGTACATGCATTTGTTTAATTGACATTAACGACTCATCCGAAAAGGAATCATTTATTTCAATGCTATCTCCTATAGGTCCTTCATTATTTTCTAACCTTGACAAATGATCAGCTACTAAATTTTCAATTCCTTTCTTATCTTTGATGACAAGGTCAAATTCTTGCAACAACAAAACCCAACGAATTAACCTAGGTTTAGCATCTTTCTTTGCAAACAAGTACCTCAATGCTGCATGATCAGTATAAATAATGACTTTAGACCCTAACAAGTAAGATCTAAATTTGTCACATGCATATAGAACTGCCAACATCTCTTTTTCTGTAGTGGTGTAATTAATTTGAGGAGGTGATAAAGTATGACTAGCATAATAAATCACATGCAAATGCTTACCTTGTCTTTGTCCTAATACACATCCAACTGCGAGGTCACTTGCATCACACATAATTTCAAATGGTAAATTCCAATTAGGAGAAGTGATTATAGGTGCACTTACAAGAGATTCCTTTAAAGTATTAAAAGCATTCTTGCATTCATTAGAAAATTCAAAAGGCACATCCTTTATCAATAAATTAGTTAAAGGTTTAGCAATCAAAGAAAAATCCTTAATGAATCTCTTATAAAAACCAGCATGTCCAAGAAAAGATCTTACACCCTTCAGTGTAGTAGGTGGAGATAACTTTTCTATCAATTCTATTTTTGCTATATCCACCTCTATCCCCTTTCTTGAAATCTTATGCCCAAGAACTATACCTTCTTCTACCATAAAATGGCCTTTCTCCCAATTTAGAACTAAATTAGACTCCTCACATCTAGCCAAAACTCTATTTAAGTTTTTCAAACATAGATCAAATGAGTCACCATAAACAGAAAAATCATCCATGAAAACCTCCATGATATCTTCTATCATGTCCCAAAAAATAGAAGTCATACATCTTTGAAAAGTAGCTGGTGCATTGCAAAGCCCAAAAGGCATTCTCCTGTAAGGAAAAGTCCCATAAGGACAAGTGAAAGTAGTCTTTTCTTGGTCACTAGGGTAAATAAAAATTTGAAAATAACCCGAATAACCATCAAGAAAATAATAATGAGAATGACCCGCTATCCTCTCTAACATTTGGTCAATAAATGGTAAAGGGAAATGGTCTTTTCTAGTGGCTGAATTTAACTTCCTATAATCAATGCACACCCTCCAACCGGTTGTGGTTCTAGTAGGAATTAAATCCCCATTCTCATTTTTTACTACAGTCATCCCCCCTTTCTTTGGCACATAATGAATGGGACTCACCCAAGCACTATCCGAAATTGGATAGATAATCCCAGCATCAAGCAATTTAATAATTTCTTTTTTAACTACCTCTTGCATATTTGGATTTAATCTTCTTTATCTATCTGCTTTTGGTTGACACTCATCTACCATGTTAATCCTATGCATGTCAACATTAGGACTAATTCCTTTTAAGTCAGAAATTTGCCAACCAATACTTTTTATCCTTTTTCTAACAACATCTAATAATGAAGACTCTTGCTCATTAGATAATTTGTTAGACACAATGATAGGCAAAGTATGATTAGGGCCAAGGAATGCATACCTCAAATGGCTAGGTAGTTCTTTTAATTCCACATTAGGAGGATTTACTATAGAAGGTGGTAAAGGTGCTTCATTTCTGAATAAAGTTTCTGGCCTTGAGCTTTCTTGTTCCACCTCTTCATGAACTTTATCTTCATTACTTTCCTCATCATGATCTGCACTTTCCAGTACTTCCACAACACATGCATCAATAATATCAACTTTCATGCAAACATTTTCATCCATGGGGTATTTTAGTGCCCTATCCATGTTATATTCTACACTATCTTCCCCTACTCGCAAGACTAAAATGCCTTCATATACATCAACTACAGCCCTACCAGTTCTCATGAAAGGTCTTCCTAATATCAAAGGGCATTTCACATCATAAGCAAAATCCAATATAACAAAGTCAGTAGGTAATATGAATTTATTTACTTTCACAAGCACGTCTTCAACAATTCCAAATGGTTTCTTAATTGATTGGTCAGCCAATTGCAATACCATTGATGTAGGCTTAACATAATCCAATCCTAATTTCTTAAAGATAGACAATGGCATGAGATTAATACTCGCCCCTAAATCACATAAACATTTAACAAACTTAACATCCCCTAAAGTACAAGGGATAGTAAAACTCCCATTATCTTTAAGCTTAGTAGGCAAATTATTAGAGATTATAGAACTACATGCTTCAGTTAATGCCACAGTAGATATGTCTTCCCAATTCCTTTCCTTTGAAATTAAATCTTTAAGAAATTTTGCATAATTAGGAATTTGTGTTATAGCCTCAATAAAATTTAAATTTATGTGCAAGTGCTTTAATTTATCAAGGAAAGATTGGAATTGCTTATCTTGATGTTGTTGCTTAAGTCGCTGAGGAAATGGAGGATGAGGTTGAAAAACTTTAGAAGAATTTGTCGTAGATACCCCTTCTGTCGTGCGCGCGACAGGTGTTGCGGTCGCGATAGAAGACTCTCCTCCTGCTGTCGCGCTCGTGAAGGGTACCGCGCTCGCGACATTGTCCGTTCTCTTCTCTGTTGCACTCGCGACAGAATTGTCATTCTACTCCCCATTTTCCTGCACATTTCCACTCTTATTAGTATTAACAAATTCATTAGTGTAGGATTTACCTGACCTCAATTTGATGGCTTTAAGATGCTCCCTTGGATTTTCCTCCGTATTGCTTGGTAAATTCCCTTGCATTCTTGAAGGTAAAGCTTTAGCAATTTGCCCTATTTGCACTTCTAAATTATGGATGGATGAGGCTTGGTTCTTTGTAATTTGATAAAATTTTGTCTCCAGCCTCTTTTGGTTCTCTTCTTGTGAGTTAAACTTCATGTTAATCCCCTCTAAAAACCTATCCATCTTGACTTCTAAGGTTCCAAACCCATCTTGAGTTGGTTGAAAACTTACACTTCTATTTTGGTTGCTGCTATTATTTCCCCATGAAAAATTTGGATGGTTCCTCCAACCGGGGTTATAAGTGTTTGAATAAGGGTTCCCACGCCCTTGACCTTGATTAAAGCTAACTTCCTCTTCATTATTTGTTACCCCCAAATTACACCCTTCACTAGAATATCCTAGTTGCCCACAAATGTTACAACTATTTTGTTGATTTCATCCCACTACTAAACTATTAAGTTTATGAGTTAAAGCTTCTACTTGAGCTTGCAAGGCAACTACAGAATCAATTGCATGCACTCCCCTAGTATTAGAAGAATTAGAATCCCTTACTCTCTCAGTAGGCCACATGCAATTATTCATTGACATTTCCTCCAATAAATCAAATGCTGCTTCGGTTGTTTTTCTCATCAAAGATCCACCAGCTGCAGCATCTATTGTACCTCTTGTAGTTGGTTTAACTCCATTATAAAAAGTTTGCATCAAAAGCTCCCTTAGAATGTTGTGGTGTGGACACATCCTTTGTAACTCTTTAAACCTTTCCCAAGCCTCATACAAAGATTCATTCTCATGTTGTACAAAGGTTATGATATCTTTTATAATCTTGGCTGTTTTGGCTAAGGGAAAATACTTTGATAGAAAAGCTTGGGCCAATTGGTCCCAAGTAGTGATTGATCCCCTTGTGAGTGAATTCAACCAAGCTTTGGCTTTCTCCTTCAAAGTGAATGGAAAAAGCCTAAGCTTAATTGCATCCACCGAAACACCATTCACTACAAGAAATAACACATTTTACAACGCAAGAAATTGTCATAAAAAGTTCAATTTTCGTTGCTAAAAGTATAAGGTGACGAATTTTTATCGTCACAGAGAACGTAACGGTAGCCGCGTAACATAAAAGTTTATGTAACAATTTGTTTATTTGTCATCGTAAGTACCATTTTTTGTGACGAAAATGATTATCGTCACCTTTATTTCTTACTTTTCATGACAAAAATTATGTCATAAATAAAATTATATTTCGTCACATAATATTGCTTATCGTCACAAAAGATTGACGTTTTTATGACAAATTTAAAATTCATCACTGAATTAAGTATTTTTAATGAAGAAAATCTATTTATAATTAAAATCATTAAATATGGGCTACGTAATTATCGTCACAAATAAATATAATTTTTGTCATAAAATAATTCATATCGTCACTAAATCTAATATTTCAAATGACGATAAATGATTTTGTCATTAAATTAATGTATATTAATGATGAATATAAATCATCATAATATTGACAAATTAGTTACATAAATATAGACAAAAAAAATTGTCACAAAAAGATAATTTTAGTGACAACTTTTTATTGTCATTAGATAACACTTTTTTATGACAATATTAATATCGTACTTGTGAATATTATATTGTCATTAATTTATGAACTAACAAATCAACAAATTGTGATAAATATACTAGTCATATATGTGTTGCACTAAAAATGGCACATTTTAAATTAAATGCTATACAATCAATTAACTTTGTAAATGAAATTATCAATCAACTAATATAAAGTATTTATTTAAACAAAAGGTCAATTAAATAAAAAAAATACTACTAAATACAAAAAATTAAAATATTATAATCCATAATTCAAAAATAAACTTTGTTGAAACTTCAAAATGTGCATCCTGTCACTGCAAAAAAAAAAAAATCATATATTAGATAAAAAAAACTAAATTTAAGTGAATGAATAAAATATATATTTTATACTATGCAAATAACAATATATAAACAAATAAATGGTGCCTTATAAATGGCAAAACCAATGTCGCAAACTGTGACCAGCATTTCAAGCTTACGAACAAAAAAATCTGTGTACTGAAATATTCAACCATATGCAAAATATTAGAACAAGAAAAATATAATAGTATGGCACAAGAATATCATATGTTCCAAATGCATTGAACAATAATAAAAAAAAAACATAAAAATCAATGTAAAAAACTGTAATTATTTTCAACTATTTTTACAATTATTTTCAACTATTTTTATATCATTGAAAATAGTAAAAATACAAAAAGGCTAGCGTTTGAAGCATCCAATGATTGTGACACTTTCTATTCATTTTAGTTTTTGATATATATATATATATATATATATATATATATATATATATATATATATATATATAAGAGAATTAATTAAGAAAAATCCTCACCTGCTCATTCTCATGCACGCCTTTTCTCACCATCCTCTTGTCTTTGGTTGACCTGACAATGCGTTTTCGGTCATCTGATTCATCACTATCTGATACGGATCAGCCACCTATCAAAGACCCTTTGAAGATGCCAAGTGGTCCAATTACAAGGGGAAGAGCTAAAAAGCTAAAGATGGCCATGGCAGCCTTTGTACAAGAGCTAATGACACAAGAGCTAAATGAAGAGGCTTTTGAAAGTTGTCAAGTTGGGCTTAAAGACAAACATAAGCTACTTAGCTTATTGGAGACTTGTCATGAAGATGGGCTTCACATCTAGTCCATTCGGATTTGTATTCTTTATCTTAGTTAGTTGGGTTAATTATTTAACTCTTTTGGGTTTTAATTAGTCTTTTCTGTTGGGCTTGTATTTCGGCCATTTAATCTTATGTTATTTGGGCTTATTTTAAGTTAGTTTAGTTATTAGTTAAGTGGGCTTATTTAGCTTGTGAAGCCCATGCTTAATTCGGCTACATTAGGGTTAGGTCAGCCTTGAAGGCTATAAATACATCATTGTAAACCTTTGAGAGGGGATTTTTGATGAAAATTGAAAAGAACTCCTTTTGGCTTAGCCGAATTTGTGTGATAGAGAGAGTGAGATTGCTTTCTTTATTATTGCATAAAGAACTCGAATTAACTTATCAATCTTTGTGGATTGTGGCGTTTTTCTTGTTCTAAATTCCCAATTATTTGCGTTTCCATACACAGGTTGTGTGGGGGTTCAATAGGGAGGGTTTTTGTCTATTTGTTCTTTGCTAACCATCTCGTATGTGTGGGTTTGTAGCTTGCTAGCTATTGGGTTCCGCATCACTATCACTAGCAGTTCCTCTGAGATATATGTTTTGTGGGGGCTTGAATGGGAGACTCGCCTGCCCCAACATCATCAATCTCCTTTTCATAATCAGTCTCCTCCTCCTCGGAGTCACTTGCTCCCTAAGGTTGTTAGAAAACAAATATAAGAGAAAAATATGATGCTGAAAGATAGTAAACCTGTCGCCAGAAACGCTATGCCATCTTGAAATAAAATTGAATAAGTCAAAAAAGCCTCTTGAATCTGCAATAATAACATAACATCAAGGAAATAGTAAGATAAACATTCAGCTAAGATTTCAGAAATAACGTAATGTCCAAAATTTCAAGGCAAACTGATTTGTACTTAGCATTCAAATTTCTGCTACTATAACAACTCACGTAGAGATCAAATGAACATACGGTTTGGAATTTTTCATTTTAAACACAAATTAGTCATAATTGAATCCTGGAAGCTAAAGACCTATAGACCCAACTCATCATAAGAATAATTTATTCTCGATACTCCAAAAATATTACAAATTTTTAAGCAGAATACCACCACTTTTTTAAATCCAATTTAATAAACATCGAAACTTTTCAGGATAACAAGTTTTTCTTACCCGTCCCCAGCAAAAAAAAATAACAGTAACAAGATATTGAATGATGTCATGATGATCCAAACAATAGAATAGAAGCAAAACCATGAAATTAGGAAATAAATAACATTAAGAAATACGATTAAATTTTTTTCTTCCCCAAAAACACAAAACCCTAACTTGCATAAAATGGACAAGCAAGATAAAAAAATTGTTTGCTAAGTTTTCCTAAAAACCAAACAGAAAAATCGACAGTTGAGTACATGATAGAAAGCAATTGAGTGGTTGAAGATGAGGAGTGAGAGCTCAGGTGCGGCACGGATCTCACGAACAGCGATATAAGGGTTTTGTATTTCTCTAAGGTTTTCATATATATTTTTTTCTCTAAGAATTTTGACGGAGACAGCGGCAGCAAGTGAGAGGCAGCGGCGAGGCAAGGAGGCGGCGGTGAGTTAGGCGAGGTGGCGCAGATTCAACCAGATGGGGGCACCGTCCACAGAGAGAGAGAGAGAGAGAGAGAGTATTTTCTATGAAGATAGGGAAAGAGGGGAAAAAGGGGAAGTAGGGAAAAATTATGTTGATTTTAGGGTCATATTTACCCACGAAAACTATTCCTTTCGTGGTAAATATATAACATACCTACGAATACATATTCTATAGGAAATATTTATCTACAGAAAATAATATATCGCCCGGAAAATATAAATTTTTTGATGGAAATACTGCTTCGTAGGTAATTGTTAAAAATTACCTATGAAATTTTACATTTCGTCTGGAATTATTTACTTTCCTGATGGAATGATTAATTCTGTAGGTATTACCTATGGAATAACTCACTTCCCTAGTAAAAAGAAACATTTACCGACAGAAACATGTTTCTGTTGGAAATTGTTTTATTTCTGAATAAGTCTCGCCACAATATATTCATTTTTTTTGTAACATATTTGTTTGTCATAAATTCAATTATTTTTTATGACATAATTTATTTATCGTATATTAACATTATAATAATTTGTGACAGAATATTATTATTGTCATCAATTGATTGTACTGATGACGAAATTGTATTTCGTCATAATATATTTATTTTTTGTGACATATTTATTTGTCATAAATAAAATTATTGCGACGAAATAATTATATCGTCACTAATTCATTAAATTATGACAAAAATAATTCATGTCACAAAAAATAAGTATTTCATGACGAATTTATGTGTCGCATATATTTATTTATTTTTTGTTAAATTTTTTCCCTCCAAAAGAAAAAGGCTGAAAATTTTTTCTCTATTTCAAAGGTAACGACATTGTACCTCGTTACAATACATTTATTTTTTTGTAATACATTTATTTGTCATAAATAAAATTATTTTTAGAACTAAATTTTTTTGAAAAAAAATAATTAGAAATTTCTTTTTATCTCGATATCTTATTTGTGGCAAACTGATTTTATCGTCACTAATTTATTTAATTATGACAAAAGTAATTCGTCACAAAAAATAAATATTTTGTGACGATTTGATACGTTGTAATAAGTTATTATTTTGTCATTAAATTTTTTCCCTCCAAAAAAAAAGATGAAAAATTTTTCCTCCTAAAGAAACCATGACAAAATATTTTTTTCGTCACAAAATTAATCTATTAGTGACGAAAATTAAAACATAAAATAACGCAAGATAATTTCGTCACAGTAATAAATAGTATGGTGACATTTTAAAAAATTCGTCATTGTAAGTTATAATTAGTGACGAAATTTTATGCGTCATTAAAAAATTTGTCATAAAAAGTCAAATTTCTTGTAGTGATTGATTTTAAAAGTATCACAAATTTCAAGAAAATTTGCCAAATGAGCATTGGGATCCTCATTTGCCAAACCGTAAAACTGAATACTATTTTGAATCATTTGTAAAAGTGAAGGTTTAATCTCAAATTGGTTAGCATTTACCGTAAGTCTTACCACTCCTTGTTGAGCACCACTCAATGCTGGGGTGGCAAAGTCCATTAGTCTAGGTGGATTTCCTTCTTCAGCCATGACAATTGGTCTCTTATTCTTGTTCTTTTTTCTGTTGGATTTCCGGTTACTTGACAAAAATCGTTCAATTTTAGGATTCAATGGTTCAAGCTCTTCTTGTGAACTTCTTGTACTAGGCATGAACTTTCAAATCCTATAAAAACAAAAACCAAACACAAAGTCAAACTAAAACACACAAACAAATTAAAACAAAAGAAAATATTATAATCCAAAATCATAAATCAAGTTTCATAATGGCAAAAATCAACGTTCCCCGGCAATGACGCTAAAAACTTGTTAGCATATTTTATAGATGCTAATTTGCGCAAGCATACGGTGTACCGAAATAGTACAAAAGGTTGTCGATCCCACGAGGAATATAGTTTTTACTCACTATTACTACTTGATTTTAATCTTTTTTACAATTATCATTAATTTGTTGGTTAAATCTAAACTACTCTATTAAATAAACTAATTAAACCTATTTTATGTTAATCAAAGAAGATAAATGGATAAATGATGATAAGTTTTGACAAATTAACTTGAAATGATTATTCTTGATTATTGAAGTATTGTTGTCATGTAAGCCAAGTTGCATAGTATTCTAATTTACTCTCTCGACATAAATTAAAGTGCCTAAAACATGCACACATAATTCTAAATCCCAATTCTCATCTAAGACTTAGAGTGTTATACATGCATATTTCAAGAATAGAAAACAACCTATAGCAAGCAATTAAACATTATGATCTCTCAATTAATGATTAAATGATGAATAACTATTAGATTTAAGTATGAATTTATCTCTCGACTAAACTCAAACTTGTAAAGATCAATGCATAAATTACCAATAGAAATTCTACATACAAAAGTACCAAATGATATGAATAATGAAACTTAGTATTAAAATATTCAAGTTCTTAAATACATCATATAATAATTACAAAGAAGAAGAAAAGATAAGAAATAGAAGAAAGAGATCGCTCAACCCTTTTTCACTTCACCAAATGCAGTCTTCTTCCTTGCAGAAATCTTCTTCTCAAAATATAAATTCTAACTTAAGCAAATTTTACTAAAAAGAAAAACTGTTCTAAACTGACAGAAATTTTTTACTTAATAAAAATGTTCAACCCCTAATTACAGTTATAAAATGAAATTTATATTCTCTGAACATGTCTCTTGAGTTGTCTCTTCATAAAGGTTGCATTTCTTGATAAAAAGACATGACCCTTCAAAGTGAAACTTAAAACTTTGTGTCTAACAGACCTCTCTGTCGCGATCGCGACATCGTCTTGCTTGCGACAGAGCGCGCTTGACTTCTCGCTCCACTTTCCTTGCGGCATCTTCCTCCATGCTATGTCGCGACCTCGCGACATCGGCCTTGCTCACGACTGCGCCTTGCTCCTTCTCCTGCGCTCACTTCAAAGGCGCGTCCTGTCGCTCGCGACAGAACGGTTCTTTCCTTTGTTTACTTTTCTTCTCTTCTTTTCTTCCTCTTCTACTGGCTATCCCTATCATGCTCGCAACGTTTGTCGTGATCGCGATAGAAGGAATTCTTCCTTTGGCTTGTTTCTACTCCTTTTTCTCCAATCTTCTCCATTCTCTCAAATTTTTCCATTTTCTCCTACACACACAAAAACTCAAACGAAAACATAAAACATACCTATTTCTAACACATATAACTAAACATAAGCATTATTTTCAACTTAAAACATAGATTAAATATGAGTTATTTAGACTCATATCACTATAATAATGAAAACTGGACTTAATAATGTTTAGCCTGCGAGTAAAGTAGTGGATAGATAGGCATGCCTATATATGCATGCATGAATATTGTATATGTGTTGTTATTGTTTCTCCGCTAAGCGTTATCGCTTAGCACGGGTTTCAATCCATGTAGGTTCGTCAGCGAAGTGACCCTGAGGACGTCCTCGCATCTTAGATTAATCAACACATTAGGACTTCATTCATAGCGTAGGATTTTTGAATATTTTGCTAAGGCATGTAACTAATGAACTATGGTTGGCATGTAATAACTATTATATAACTCAGTATGAGATGTAACTTAATCAGACTGTATAATTTTAAGTATGCAATGTGAATGTTTTCGCTGCATGCGAACAAAATTAATTGGCCTGGAAATGTAGTATGACCATATTGTTGTATGTGATTAGTTTGAGATTGCATGTATGAGTGCGGTGACAACCGCTTCCAACAGCTGTAGCGTAGCTACGCATGTGGATGGGAGTGGGCTGTTACAATTTAGTGGTATCCGAGCCTAGGTTTAGTCGTTTCTGGGCATAATGTAGAATAGAATGCATATAGATGTGTTGATCTAATGCGAGAGTCCTTGTTTATTCCTCAGATTGATGGACCCGTCTCAAGACACTAGAGGAGAGACTGCGGAGAGTGTGAATCCTAGAGATATGGAAGTGTCTGAATCTGGGCAATCTACACCGATTAGTGTGGGGCGAGAGGTTCCTATAGTTCCTTTGGAAGCGCTACTCAAAATATTGCAAGACATGGCGAAGGTGCTTGACCGAGTGACAGCACCGAAAGCTCCTTTGGAATCTTTGAGAAAGCATGGGGCAGAAGAGTTATTCGGAACTAGCTTGGATGAGTCTGCAAAAGCTGAATATTGGATTGAGAGGATCCAGCGGGTGTTGGACAAGATTAAGTGCCCGACTGAATAAAGAGTTGAATGTGTGGTGTCTCTCCTTCAAGGAGCTGCATATGATTGGTGGAAGTTAGTATTGAGGCATCCAATGCTCCTGAATCCTATTACTTTGGAGTTCTTCGAGCAGGAGTTTAGAAATAAGTATATTACCAAGGCATATAGGGAAGCCAATTGGAAGTAGTTCCTCAATCTGAGGCAAAGGGCCATGTCTGTGGCCGAATATGAGAAGGAGTTTAATAGACTGAGCAAGTATGCACCTCTTGGAGTGCTTATAGAGGAGTTTAGATGTCAGCAATTTGAGAAAGGACTAATTGAGCAGATTTAGGCTTTGCGGATTTCTTTGACCATATCCCAGACTGTTACCTATTACCATATTGTGCAAGCGGCCATGAGAGCCGAAAGGTCTCTTGAGGTATAGAGGGAGAGAATGCAAAGGAAAAACCCTTGTCATGGTGGGGCACATTCAGGAAAAAGGTCAAGAGATTCCCTTGCACACCTCCAGCTGAATCTATGAATAGTCCCGCTACTAGAGGCAGAAGGCAAGGATCATCACATGCACCTAGTGATGCGGAACCCCAAGGTTAAAGAACCCGAAACCCCTTGAACATACACTTTGATTGCAAAGACAAAGAAGACAAAAACCCTCCCTATTGAACCCCCAAACAACACGTGAATTGAAACACAAATAATTGGGAAATCGAAGAAGATGAAAATGCCACAATCAAGACAATTGATAAGTAATCAAATTCTTCATGCAATAGAAAAGATAAGCAAGCATTCCTCACAAATCTCTCTATAGAATTTTGGCAAAGCCAAGAAAAGAGGATAGCCTCCAATGTTTAATAATTACAATCTCCCTATACAAATTCGTTTTTGAGGAGTATTTATACTCCTTTAAGCTAATAAAAATCTTAATTAATCAAATAGGCCTTTAAACATGGGCCTTACACCAAGATAACTAATGCCCACACTAATTAACTTAAAATACAGCCCAAAAAGCCTAAAAAGAACTAATTAAATGAGCCCAAGCTAATTAAAGCCCATCTCACTTAAATAAGCCCAAAATAATAAGTTAAGGCCTAACATATTACAAATAATCAAATAAAAATAATAAATAAAAGCCGAAACTAAAAGCCCAAACAAAACAGCCCATTAAGTCCATTAATTGGCACATACATTGCACATGCAATGTGTCACATGATGTGCACATGCATATGGCACATGCATAGCACATGACATGGCACATGTCTAGCACATGTCAAAGCACATGGATGGCACATGTCAAGGTCACATGACTTGCACATGCCTCTCTTCAAAGTCTCTTTTTGATTCGGCTTCTTCATAGCTACAGTAAACCACCTTTAAGCCTTTGTGAACTTTCCCAAATTTGATCTCCATGAATCTGAACTTGCAATGTTTATAATCTTGCAGTGTTGACCCCCCTGTGATAGCTTGAAAAGGCTAGCAGCAGCCTCGGGCTGGAACCTAGCATGTTGAGCCGACACAGAAATCGAAGGATCCACGGCTTGAGGGTTCACACTCTTGGCGAACTCCTCAAGTGATCCAGGAGCAGAGTCAGAAGCCATCTAAAATAACGAGAAGACAATCGCGTCAGCCAACACAGATCTAGAGATATACACATCTATGCACCTCAACACATCAATAACACCCAGAAACGCCTAAACCTAGGCTCTGATACCAAAAACTGTAACACCCCCTACCCATACGTAGGCGTACCCATCCTCCAGGAGTGAGAAGCTGTATGAGCAGGGTGTGTCACCAAGCATATAAAGATACAAAGCATACATTCATACATAATAACCATACATTATTACGGGAAAATTAAAACCTTCATAAGTATCAGAATGATCCATCATTACAATAGCAAAATTCGTTACAAAAATGTTCTGATCAAAAGTCAGAATAAGATAATTACATAACCCAAAAGTATATAAATGCGGAAGTGATACGGATCAACCAACCACTAAGGACCCTTTGAAGATGCCAAGTGGTCCACTCACAAGAGGGCGAGCTAAGAAGCTGAAGATGGCTATGACAGCCTATGTGCAAGGCTTAATTACTCAAGAACTACATGCAGATGCCTTTGAGAAGTGTCAAAGAGAACTTGAAGGAGGCATTTACAAAGTACTTAGCCTTTTAGAAGCTTGTGATGGGATTGGGCCAACTTAAGTTATTTTTGGGCTTATACAACTTTGGGCTTTAATTGTACAAGTCATGTGCTTCATTTAAATGTCACATGACTCATTTAAATAGTGACTTAATGGGCTAGACATTTTTGGGCTTTCTTTAATGGGTTTATTTTAGTTAGTTGGGCTTTTAGTTAATATTTGTTAGTGGGCTTGTAAATTCGGCCAAGACTTATTCAAAGTATTAGTTTTATTTTAAGCTTTGTTTGGACCTTTGTAAATGGGCTTATTTAATTGATTAGCCCATTAGAAATTCGGCCTACCTTAGTAAAAGGCCTCATTAGGGTTTTCTTTAGGTTATTTTTGCTACTTAGGGTTAGCCACCATATAAATAGGCTAATATGAATTGTGAACTTCAGATTTGAATGACATTTTCTTGGCATAGCCGAATTTTCTTTGCTTAGATTGAGAGTGAATTGCTTTCTTTTCTATTGCATGAAAAATTTAATTAACTTATCAATTGTTTGATTGTGGCATTTTTCAGGTTCTTTAATTCCCAATTATTTGCGTTTCCATTCACGTGTTGTTTGGGGGTTTGATACGGAACCCAATAGCTAACGAGCTACAAACCCACACATACGATTCGAATAGCAAAGCAAAATCAGATAAACACCCTCCCTATTGAACCCCCAATCAACCTGTGACTGAAAACGCAAATAATCGGGAAACAAAGAACTGAAAAACGCCACAATCAAACAATTGATAAGTTAATCAAATTCTTCATGCAATAGAAAAGAAAGCAATTCACTCTCATTCTAAGTAAAGAAAATCCGGCTAAGCCAATGAATATCATTCAAAATCTGCAGTTTACAATCCATAATAGCCTATTTATATGGTGGCTAACCCTAGCTAGCAAATAACATAAAGAAAACCCTAATGAGGCCTTAAACTAAGCTAGACCGAATTGTCCATGGGCTTAAGCTATCAAATAAGCCCATTTACAAGACTTAACTTAAAACAAAACCCATTAAGAAAAGAGTGGGCCGAATTGTTTAAAGCCCAAAATAAAGACTAACTAAAACCCAAAAATAACTAAACTAAACCCAATCTAAAAGCCCATCACGTTTAGCCCATTAAGTCATTAAATAAATGAGTTATGTGACCTTTAATTGAAGCACATGACTTGTACAATTAAAGCCCAAAGTAGAATAAACCCAAAAATGACTTAAGTTGGCCCAATTTCACTAGAAGCTTCCAAAAGGCTAAGTACTTTGTGAAAGCCTCCTTCAAGCTCTTTATAACACTTCTTAAAGGCATCTTTATGTAGTTCTTGAGTAACAAAGCCTTGCACATAGGTTGTCATAGCCATCTTCAGCTTCTTAGCTCGCCCTCTTGTGAGTGGACTACTTAGCATCTTCAAAGGGTCCTTAGTGGTTGGTTGATCCGTATCATTCCCTCCCTCCTCAAAAAGATTTGTCCTCAAATCTGAATCCACATCAAAAGGAGAAAGGTCAGAAACATTAAATGTAGCTGAAACACCATACTCACCTGGCAAGTCTATTTTATAAGAATTATCGTTGATGCGCTCCAAGACTTGGAAAGGACCATCACCACGTGCATCCAGCTTGCCCTTCCTTTGGTTTGGGAACCTCTCCTTTCTGAAATGCACCCAAACCCAATCTCCAGGGGTGAACACCACTTGTTTCCTTCCCCTATTCGCCTTTTCAGCATATTGCCTGTTTTTCTTCTCAATGCTTGCCCGTGCTTTCCCATGCAAGGATTTCACCATATCTGCTTTCCTACTACCATCCAAACTCAAAAGCTCATGTAAAGGTAAAGGACAAAGATCAAGCACAGTTAGTGGGTTAAAACCATAAACAAGCTCAAATGGTGAAAAACCAGTGGAAGAATGGATACTTAGATTATAAGCAAATTCAATAAAAGGCAAACAATCTTCCCAAGTTTTAAGATTCTTACCCACAATAGCACGTAATAAAGTCCCCAAAGTTCTATTCATAACTTCTGTTTGCCCATCAGTTTGAGGGTGACAAGTAGTAGAAAACAATAACTTTGTTCCTAACTTACCCCATAAAACACGCCAAAAATGTGAAAGGAACTTTGTATCCCTATCTGAAACTATAGTGTGTGGAATACCATGCAAACGGACAACTTCCTTAAAGAATAGATCAGCAACATGCACAGCATCATCACATTTATGACATGCAATAAAATGAGCCATTTTACTAAACCTATCTACCACAATAAAGATACTATCCCTACCACGTTTTGTCCTAGGCAAACCAAGCACAAAATCCATGGAAATGTCAGTCCAAGGAGAACTAGGTATGGGTAATGGCATATATAATCCATGAGGCATAGATTTAGACTTAGCTTGTTTACATGCAACACATGCATTACACACCTTTTTCCACATCTTTTCGCATGCGTGGCAAAAGAAATGCTCATTCAACATGTCATAGGTCTTATGTACCCCAAAATGTCCCATCAATCCCCCACAATGAGATTCTAATACAAGCAAGTCACGCATAGAACATTTAGGTAAACAAAGCTTGCTGCCCTTAAATAAAAATCCATCATGTCTATAGAATTTATCTAAGGCTTTATGTTCACATGCATGATACACATTACCAAAATCAGAATCACCATCATATAGTTCCTTAATATGCTCAAATCCTAACAACTTAGAACTAAGTGTAGAAATCAAGGCATATCTTCTTAATAATGCATCAGCAACAATATTGTCCTTTCCATGCTTGTATTGAATATCATAGGGAAATGTTTCAATAAATTCAACCCATTTAGCATGCCTCTTATTCAACTTACCTTGTCCCTTCAAGTGTTTGAGGGACTCGTGATCGGTGTGAATGACAAACTCCTTGGGTAGGAGGTAATGCTGCCACACATCCAATGCTCTCACCAAGGCATAAAGCTCCTTGTCATAGGTTGAATAATTGAGCTGGGCTCCATGAAGCTTCTCACTAAAGTATGCTACTGGTTTCTTTTCTTGCATTAGAACAGCCCCAATACCTACACCAGAAGCATCACACTCAATTTCAAAAGTCTTATCAAAATTAGGCAAAGATAAAATAGGAGCAGAACACAACTTCACTTTCAATTTTTCAAAAGCTTTTTGCTGTGCTTCTCCCCACTTAAACCCAACTTCTTTTTTGATTATTTCTGTAAGTGGTGCAGCAACAGAAGAGAAATCCTGCACAAAACACCTATAAAAACTTGCTAAGCCATGAAAGCTCCTCACATCCGAAATGGACTTAGGCGTGGGCCAATTTCTAATTGCCTTCACTTTCTCTTCATCTACTTCAATACCCTGTGCACTCACCACAAAACCAAGAAAAACAAGTCTATCTATACAAAATGTGCACTTCTTAAGTTTAGCATACAACCTTTCATGCCTCAAAGTTTGCAAAACTAACTTAACATGCTCAGTATGTTCATCAAAAGACTTGCTATAAATGAGTATATCATCAAAGTAAACAACAACAAACTTTCCTAAATATGCACGCAATACATGGTTCATAAGTCTCATAAATGTGCTAGGGGCGTTAGATAGCTCAAATGGCATAACTAACCACTCATACAAACCATATTTAGTTTTGAAAGCTGTTTTCCATTCATCACCAGGTTTCATTCTTATTTGATGATATCCACTCATTAAATCAATCTTAGTAAAAAACACAGCACCACACAATTCATCTAACATATCATCAAGCCTAGGAATAGGATGTCTATACTTTACAGTGATTTTGTTGACTGCACGACAATCAACACACATCCTTCAAGTTCCATCCTTCTTAGGCACCAATAGGACGGGTACTGCGCAAGGACTCAAGCTCTCTCTAACCAATCCCTTCTCCATAAGTTCTTCCACTTGCCTTTGCATCTCCTTAGTTTCCTTAGGATTGCTTCTATATGCTGGTCGGTTAGGAATGGTTGATCCAGGTATGAAATCAATCTGATGTTCTGATGCGGAACCCAATAGCTAACGAGCTACAAACCCACACATACGATTCGAATAGCAAAGCAAAATCAGATAAACATCCTCCCTATTGAACCCCCAATCAACCTGTGATTGAAAACACAAATAATCGAGAAAAAAGAAGAAGATGAAAACGCCACAATCAAGATAATTGATAAGTTAATCAAATTCTTCATGCAATAGAAAAGAAAAGCAAGCAAATCTCACAAATCTAATCTATTAGAATTTTGGCAAAGCCAAGAAAAGAGGATAGCCTCCATTGTTTAATAATTCCAATCTCTCTATACAAATTCATTTTTTAGGAGTATTTATACTCCTTTAAGTTAATAAAAACCCTAATTAATCAAATATGCCTTTAAACGTGGGTCTTACACCAAGATAACTAAAGCCCACACTAATTAACTTAAAATACAGCCCAAAAAGCCTAAAAAGAACTAATTAAATGAGCCCAAGCTAATTAAAGCCCATCTCACTTAAATAAGCCCAAAAGAATAAGTTAAGGCCTAATATATTACAAATAATCAAATAAAAATAATAAATAAAAGCCTAAACTAAAAGCCCAAACAAAACAGCCCATTAAGTCCATTATTGGCACATGCATTGACATGTAATGTGTCACATGATGTGCACATGCATAGCACATGACATGGCACATGTCTAGCACATGTCAAAGCACATGGATGGCACATGTTAAGGTCACATGACTTGCACATGCCTCTCTTCAAAGTCTCTTTTTGATTCGGCTTCTTCATAGCTACAGTAAACCACCTTCAAGCCTTCTTGAACTTCCCCAAATTTGATCTCCATGAATCCGAACTTGCAATATTTATAATCTTGCAATGTTGACCCCCCTGTGCACGTATCATGTTCTATCCCTCTCAAAGGTGGTAATCCATCTGGTAGCTCATCAGGAAAGACATCTGAATATTCCTGCAACAAAGACACAAAACTGGAAGGCAAAGATTCATGGTCAATGTCAGTGTCAGAAAACAAAATCTCTTTGTAAGTTACAAGGATCAATGGCTGCCCTATTGCTAAAGCACTCTTAACCTCTCTTGCCCTTACATAAAAATTCTGTTTTTATCTCCCACCTTTCTTGTTTTCACTCACCAATGGGCCATTTATTTGTTTTGTTTCTTTTCTGGCCTCTTTCCCCCCTTTTCTTTCTTTTTCTCTCTTAATTTCACTCACCTCTTCTCTCTTGGCCAAAGCCTCTCTCTCCCTCTCAACTAATTTCTTTTGATCTTCAAACACTTCTTTAGGAGATAACGGTGTCAAAGTCACTTTTGTACCTTCATAAGAAAAAGAATAACGGTTAGTGTACCCATTATGCACCACTTGTCTATCAAATTGCCAAGGCCTTCCCAAAAATAAATGGCCTGCTTGCATAGGTACCACATCACAAACCACCTCATCCTTATACCTCCCAATAGAAAATGGCACTCTTACTTGCCTTGTTACCTTGACCTCCCCACTGTCATTCAACCATTGTAATTTATAAGGTTTAGGATGCTTTTCACATACCAAATTCAGCTTATCAACCATATTCACACTAGCTACATTGGTGCAACTACCTCCATAACAATAAGTGTGCACACCCTTCCATTAATTAAACACTTGGTGTGAAATATGTTTTCTCTTTGTTCTAGGCTCTCTTCCTTAACATTCAAATTCAAAGCTCGCCTAGCCACTAAAGACTTCCCACTTTCAGCAACCAATAACTCTCCATCACTATCACAATCACTCTAATCTTCCAAAGGTGGCATCTCATCTTCACTATGGTATGATTCAGAAATAATTTCCCCATCATCCCTAGCTATTATCACCCCTTTATTAGGACAATCATGTGCCATATGCCCCTTCCCCAAGCATTTAAAGCATTTAATCTCTCTACTAGGAGTTGGAGTATTAGGGTTACCTTTGACAACCTTAGATGGTGATTGGACAACCCTTGCATCTTTGGAACCCGAATCTGCCCCATAAGGTTTGGATCCCCTAAAGTCTCTTCTATCCTCCCCTTTAGTCCATCTAGATCCCAAACTATCCCTTGAGTTGTTGCTGGTTCGGTTGAAGCTCCTACTCTTCTTCTGTTTCTCAATTTTCATTGCCATATTCAGCATTTCCTCCATGGAGTCATATCTATAAAGCTCAATGACATCAGCAATCTCCTTATTCAATCCACCTAAAAATCGAGCCATGGTTACCTCTTCATCTTCCTCAATGTTAGCTCTAACCATGCACATTTCCATTTCTTTATGGTAGTCCTCTACTGACCTACCCCCTTGCACTAACCTATGCAACTTCTGATGTAGCTCCCTAAAGTAATATGAAGGCACAAATCTTTTCCTCATGGCCTCCTTCATATCCTCCCAATTACCAATAGGACGTCTGCCCACTTTCCTTCTGCTCAAGTTCAATTGATCCCACCAAAATAAGGCATAATCTGTAAACTCCACAGTTGCTATCTTCACTTTCTTCTCCTCAGAATACCTATTACACTCAAAGATCATTTCAACCTTCCTTTCCCATTCTAGGTACTCTTCAGTACTGTTTCTACCTTTAAATGGAGGAATCTTAAGCTTAATGTTACCTAAATTCCCATCTAATCTCCCACTTGTCTCTTCTTCATCTAAGTCTTCTATGTCAGCACTTACATTTTCATCAGTCCATCTACCTCTCCTAGCTGTCCTCCTAGAATTATTAGAAGCACTCACTTCAAATTTCTCCTCCATTGATGCGTGCACAGAGAGGTCAACACTTCAAGATTATAAGCAATGGAAGTTCATATTCATGGAGATCAAATTTAAGAAGTGTTATAAAGAGCTTAAAGGAGGCTTTCACAAAGTACTTAGCCTTTTGGAAGCTTCTAGTGAAATTGGGCCAACTTAAGTCATTTTTGGGCCAATTTAAGTCATTTTTGGGTTTATACTACTTTGGGCTTTAATTGTACAAGTCATGTAATTCATTTAAAGGTCACATGACTCATTTAATTAGTGACTTAATGGGCTAAACGAATTGGGCTTTTAGATTGGGTTTAGTTTAGTTATTTTTGGGTTTTAATTAGTCTTTCTTTTGGGCTTATTTTAAGTGTGTTTAATTTAGCTTGGGCTTAACTTATCTTGTAAAGCCCATGGACAATTCGGCCACACCATGTTTAAGGCCTCATTAGGGTTTGTTTTAGGTTATTTGCTAGCTAGGGTTAGCCACCCTATAAATAGAACATGTTATGTTAAGAATTTCAGATTTTGGATGATATTCATTGGCTTAGCCGAATTTTCTTTGCTTAGAATGAGAGTGAATTGCTTTCTTTTCTATTGCATGAAGAATTTGATTAACTTATCAATTGTTTGATTGTGGCGTTTTTCAGGTTCTTTAATTCCCGATTATTTGCGTTTTCAGTCACAGGTTGATTGGGGGTTCAATAGGGAGGGTGTTTATCTGATTTGGTTTGCTATTCGAATTGTATGTGTGGGTTTGTAGCTCATTAGCTATTGGGTTCCGCATCATTTGGTATCAGAGGCAAAGTAAGGTAAATTCCTATTTATCTTAGTGTTAGGGTTTGCGTTTTCTTTTCTTTGATTTCTTTTTGTTTATGCCGAATTAGGTTGCATTAAGTTTCTTAGTTAATTGTGTTTTGTGTGTTTAAATTAGCCTTTTTCTTTTCTTACCTTTACCTTGAATTCGTGAAATAGCCTTGAACCGAAAATCTTGAACATCCTTAGCTTGAATCCGAATCCTTGTAGGAGGAGATTAGAGATTAGTTTGCTGTTTTGAAAAAAAAAATCAGAAAACTTCGGAAGGCCATAACTTTTGATATAGGAGTCCGATTTGTTATTATAATATCATTCCGGAAAGGGAATTTCGTGCTCTACAATCGTTACTTGGGCAAAGCCCTATGTAACTGACTTTTTCGGACCTTAAAAACGACGTTTAAGCCTCCGTTCTTCACTTTGAAGTTTTTGCGTTTTGAAAAAAAAAAAGGGTTAGAAAACCGAATTTGAGTTCTGATCTTGTGGGCTTGAGAAGTTTGGTGGTTTGTAGTCTAGTTGTTCTCTATTTCATATAACTAAAAAAAAAAAGAAAAAAGAAAAAAAAAGTGAAAGAAAAGAAATAGAGGAAGAAAAGGGTAGGAAGCAATTCGGCCAAGGGGTATTTATATAGCAATAAGGGAAAATCCAAATCCTTTAATAGGTGGGAAAACTTAATCCTAAGTGCTTGAGGATTAGGAGCAGCAATTAATCCTTTTCTAAATAGAGGTGGGAAATCCTTTAAGTAATAGGGAAAACTAATCCTATCTGTTTTGGGAATAGGAAAATTAATCCTATCTGTTTTGGGAATAGGAAAACTTAATCCTAAACCACCTTTGATTATTATTATTATCCAATTCGGATAAGGAATTATTTGTGCTACATTTTTGGTAACATTTTTTTCCTATCATTTGCTATCCAATTTTGGTAACATTTTGGTACCATTTTTGCTGTCATTTTTGCACCATTTTGGTATCATTTTTGCCATCATTTGCCTACCATTTTTGCACCATTTTACCATCATTTGCCTACCATTTTGCACCATTTTGCCATCATTTTTTTACACCATTTTGCCATCTTTTTGCACACAACTTGACACATTAGTTAGAGCTTAATACACCATTCGGCCTAATCATCATTTTAGCTTCAACTTGAATTGTCTTGAGTGCATTCTGTCTTTCTTAGTATAATTAGATTTCTTTGTTATTTTCTTGCTTTGTTGGGTAGAATAACTAGGTTCTATATTTGATTTACTTTGTAGTGAGTCAGATTCATACATTTTGTCCAGAATTGTCATTTTTTTTAATTCTTGTTGCGTAGTTCTTTGTTTGAGCTTGCTTTTGTTCCATTACACTGTTAGAGTATCTTTGCTTATTCTAATACTCTAATTTTGATATAATCAAGTGGTATACCAGTCTTGTCCGTGTACCACCTCCATTTTTGTTTAGTGTCTTCTTTCTAGCATTGAGCTTTCTGTTATTGTTAGTTGCTTATTTCCTTGCTTTCTAAAACATACTCAAATTCTTGGTTTGTGTATTGAATTCTGAAGTGCAATTTAAGAGTTGCAATTAGAGTGGTAAAAGGCAAGAGCGTGTGAGTACATTAAGAGGGTAAAAGCCTTGTTTGAGTGAAACACGAGAGGAGTGACATCCTTTGAGTGTAAACACGTGAGGGAGTGTGTGAGGTTATTATCTAACATCTTTTTGTAGATTTGTCAATCATGACTGAAGAATCGGGTAAAAAGGGAGCAACTCTCAACGAGGTAGTGTTCTCCATTCAAGCTATGCATGGTACGTTTGAAAAATTCATGAGATGATGCGGAACCCAATAGCTATCAAGCTACAAACCCACACATACGAGATGGTTAGCAAAGAACAAATAGACAAAAACCCTCCTTATTGAACCCCCACACAACCTGTGTATGGAAACGCAAATAATTGGGAATTTAGAACAAGAAAAACGCCACAATCCACAAAGATTGATAAGTTAATTCGAGTTCTTTATGCAATAATAAAGAAAGCAATCTCACTCTCTCTATCACACAAATTCGGCTAAGCCAAAAGGAGTTCTTTTCAATTTTCATCCAAAATCCCCTCTCAAAGGTTTACAATGATGTATTTATAGCCTTCAAGGCTGACCTAACCCTAATGTAGCCGAATTAAGCATGGGCTTCACAAGCTAAATAAGCCCACTTAACTAATAACTAAACTAACTTAAAATAAGCCCAAATAACATAAGATTAAATGGCCGAAATACAAGCCCAACAAAAAAGACTAATTAAAACCCAAAAGAGTTAAATAATTAACCCAACTAACTAAGATAAAGAATACAAATCCGAATGGACTAGATGTGAAGCCCATCTTCATGACAAGTCTCCAATAAGCTAAGTAGCTTATGTTTGTCTTTAAGCCCAACTTGACAATTTTCAAAAGCCTCTTCATTTAGCTCTTGTGTCATTAGCTCTTGTACAAAGGCTGCCATGGCCATCTTTAGCTTTTTAGCTCTTCCCCTTGTAATTGGACCACTTGGCATCTTCAAAGGGTCTTTGATAGGTGGCTGATCCGTATCATTCCCTCCCTCCTCAAAAAGATTTGTCCTCAAATCTGCATCCATATTAAAAGGAGAAAGGTCAGAAACATTAAATGTAGCAGAAACGCCATACTCACCAGGTAAATCAATCTTGTAAGCATTGTCATTGATGCGCTCCAAGACTTGAAACGGACCATCACCCCGAGCATCCAATTTGCTTTTCCTTTGGTTGGGAAACCTTTCCTTTCGGAAATGCACCCAAACCCAATCCCCCGGGACAAACACCACTTGTTTCCTTCCCTTATTTGCTCGGTCAGCATATTGCTTATTTTTCGTCTCTATATTCGCCCGTGCTTTCTCATGCAAGGTTTTCACCAAATCTGCCTTCCTACTACCATCCAAACTTGAAAGCTCATGTAAAGGCAAAGGACAAAGATCAAGTACAGTTAGTGGATTAAAACCATAAACAAGTTCAAATGGTGAAAAACCAGTAGAAGAATGAATACTTCTATTATAAGCGAATTCAATGAAAGGTAAACAATCCTCCCATGTTTTGAGATTTTTACCCACTATAGCACGTAATAAAGTCCCCAAAGTTCTATTCACAACTTCTGTTTGGCCATCAGTTTGAGGGTGACAAGTAGTAGAAAATAACAACTTTGTGCCTAACTTACCCCATAAAACACGCCAAAAATGTGAAAGGAACTTAGTATCCCTATCTGAAATTATGGTGTGTGGAATACCATGCAAACGGACAACTTCCTTAAAGAATAAATCAGCAATATGAACAGCATCATCACATTTATGACATGCAATAAAATGAGCCATCTTACTAAATCTATCTACCACAACAAAGATACTATCCCTACCACGTTTTGTCCTAGGCAAACCAAGCACGAAATCCATAGAAATGTCAGTCCAAGGTGACGTAGGTACGGGTAAAGGCATATACAATCCATGAGGCATAGATTTAGACTTAGCTTGTTTACATGCAACACATGCATTACACACTTTTTCAACATCTTTTCGCATGCGAGGCCAAAAGAAATGCTCATTCAACATGTCATAGGTTTTATGTACCCCAAAATGTCCCATCAATCCCCCACAATGAGATTCCAACACAAGCAAATCACGCATAGAACATTTAGGTAAACAAAGTTTGCTGCCCTTAAATAAAAATCCATCATGTCTATAGAATTTATCTAAGGCTTTATGTTCACATGCACTATATACATTACCAAAATCAGAATCACCATCATATAATTCCTTAATATGTTCAAACCCTAACAACTTAGAACTAAGTGTAGAAATTAAAACATATCTTCTAGATAATGCATCAGCAACAATATTTTCCTTTCCATGCTTATATTGAATGACGTAGGGAAATGTTTCAATAAATTCAACCCATTTAGCATGCCTTTTGTTCAACTTACCTTGTCCCTTCAAATGTTTGAGGGATTCATGATCAGTATGGATGACAAACTCACTAGGTAGGAGATAATGCTGCCATACGTCCAATGCTCTCACCAAGGCATAAAGCTCCTTGTCATAGGTTGAATAATTGAGCTGGGCTCCATGAAGCTTCTCACTGAAGTATGCTACTGGTTTCTTCTCTTGCAATAGAACAGCTCCAATACCTACACCAGAAGCATCACATTCAATTTCAAAAGTTTTATCAAAATTAGGCAAAGATAAAATAGGGGCAGAACACAACTTCCCTTTCAAATTCTCAAAAGCCTTTTGCTGTGCCTCTCCCCACTTAAACCCAATCTCCTTCTTGATTATTTCTGTAAGTGGTGCAGCAATGGTAGAGAAATCTTGCACAAACCTCCTATAGAAGCTTGCTAAGCCATGAAAGCTCCGCACATCCGAAATGGTCTTAGGCGTTGGCCATTCCTTTATTGCTTTCACTTTCTCCTCATCCACTTCAATTCCCTGCGCGCTCACCACAAAACCAAGAAACACAAGTCTATCTATACAAAATGTGCATTTCTTAAGTTTAGCATACAACTGCTCATGCCTCAAAGTTTGTAATACTAACTTAACATGCTCCAAATGTTCATCATATGACTTGCTGTAAATGAGTATATCATCAAAATAAACAACTACAAACTTCCCTAAGTATGCACGCAAAACATGGTTCATAAGTCTCATAAAAGTACTAGGGGCATTAGATAGCCCAAAAGGCATGACTAACCATTCATACAATCCATACTTAGTTTTAAAAGCTGTTTTCCATTCATCACCAGATTTCATTCTTATTTGATGATAACCACTCATTAAATCAATCTTAGTAAAATAAACAGCACCACATAGCTCATCTAACATATCATCAAGCCTAGGAATAGGATGTATATACTTTACCGTTATTTTGTTGACTCCACGGCAATCAACACACATTCTCCAAGTTCCATCCTTCTTAGGCACCAGAAGTACGGGTACTGCACACGGGCTCATGCTCTCTCTAACCAGCCCCTTCTCCAAGAGTTCCTCCACTTGCCTTTGCATTTCCTTAGTCTCCAAAGGGTTGCTCCTATAGGCTGGTCGGTTGGGAAGGGTTGATCCAGGCACGAAATCTATTTGATGTTCTATCCCTCTCAAAGGTGGCAATCCATTTGGTAGCTCCTCAGGAAAAACATCTGAATAGTCCTGCAATAAAGACATAAAACTAGAAGGCAAAGAAGCATGGTCAATGTCAGTATCTGAAAACAAAACCTCTTTATAAGTTACAAGGATCAGTGGCTGGCCTATTGCTAAAGCACTCCTAATCTCTCTTGCCCTTACATAAAAATTTTGTTTTTGCCTCCCACCTTTCTTGTTTTCACTCACTAATGGGCCATTTATTTGTTTGGATTCTTTTCTGGCCTCTTTCTCCCCTTTTTCTTTCCTTTTCTCTCTTAAGCGCACTTTGGGCAGTAGCCCCACTCCCCTCTTCTCTCTTGGCCGAAACCTCTTTCCCTTTTTCAGCTAATTTCTTTTGGTCTTCAAACACTTCTTGAGGTGATAATGGAGCTAATGAAACCTTTGAACCTTCATAAGAAAAAGAATAACGGTTAGTGTACCCATTATGTGTTACTTTTCTATCAAATTGCCACGGTCTTCCCAAGAGTAAATGGCCTGCCTGCATAGGTACTACATCACACATTACCTCATCCTTATATCTCCCGATGGAAAATGGCACTCTCACTTGCCTTGTGACCTTGACCTCTCCACTATCATTTAACCATTGCAACTTATAAGGTCTAGGGTGTTTTTCACATACCAAATTTAACTTCTCAACCATACTCACACTAGCTACATTTGTGCAACTGCCCCCATCAACAATGACCGTGCACACTCTCCCATTAATTAAACGCTTAGTGTGAAATATGTTTTCTCTTTGTTCTAGGCTATCCTCTTTAACATTCAAGTTTAAAGCCCTCCTAGCAACTAAAGATCTCCCACTTTCAGCAACCAGTAACTCCCCCTCACTATCACAATCACTACAATCCTCTAAAGGTGGCATCTCATCCTCACTCTTCTCGGATTCAGAAGTAATTTCCCCATTATCCCTAGCAATTATAACCCTTCTGTTAGGACAATCACGTGCCATATGTCCTTTTCCTAAGCATTTAAAACATTTAATTTCTCTACTAGGAGTTTGGGTATTAGAGTTACCTTTTACAGCTTTGGATTGTGATTGGACAGCCCTTACTTCTTTGGAACCCGAATCTACCCCATAAGGTTTGGATCCCCTAAATTCTTTCCTATCCTCCCCTTTGGTCCATCTAGATCCCAATTTATCCCTTGAAGTGTTGCTGGTTCGGCTGAAACTCCTACTCCTCTTCTGCTTCTCTATTTTCATTGCTATGCCTAACATTTCCTCCATGGAGTCATACCTATGAAGTTCTAAGACATCAGCAATCTCAGCATTTAACCCACCTAGAAACCTAGCCATGGTTATATTTTCATCTTCCACAATATTGGCTCGAACCATGCACATTTCCATTTCCTTGTGATACTCCTCCACCGTCCTACCCCCTTGCACTAACCGATGCAATTTCTGATGTAACTCCCTAAAGTAATGTGAGGGCACAAACCTCTTCCTCATTGCCTCCTTCATATCCTCCCAACTACTAATAGGTCGCCTACCCACTTTCCTTCTACCCATGTTCAGCTGATCCCACCAGAATAGTGCATAATCTGTAAACTCAACAGCTGCTAACTTAACCTTTTTCTCCTCGGAATACCTATTGCACTCAAAAATCATTTCAACCTTCCTTTCCCACTCTAGATATTCTTCAGCGTGATTTCTGCCCTTAAAAGAAGGAATCTTAAGCTTGATATTTCCTAAATTCCCATCCACTTTTTCCCTTGCCTCTTCCTCATCTACATCTCCAAAATCATTTTCTACATACCTTTCAACAAATCGTCCCCTCCTTGCTTCTCTTCGAGGTGCGTTGGTTGTACTTCCTTCAATCCTTTCTTCCATTCCATCCAGTCGAATATTCAGCTTCCGAATCTCACTGATAAAGGCTTCGTACATCAGCTTATTATCTGGTACGTGTGCATCTTCCTCTTGGAAACTTCCTTTCCCGCTAGTTTGTTCTGTCATTGTAAATGCTGCAAAACAGAAGTTATATAATCCTCACAAGCACTCCCTCACGTGTTTACACTCAAAGACAGTCACTCCTCTCGTGTTTCACACCAACAAGGCTTTTACCCTCTTAATATGCTCACTCACTCAAGCCTTTTACCACTCTGATTGCTGCTTCAGAATTGCACTTCAGAATTCAAGTAACAAATCAAAATCGTGAGTACGTTTTAAGGAAACAAAGAAATAAGTAACTAACAATAAAAGAAAGCTCAAAACTAGAAAAGAAGACACTAAAACAGAAAGGAGGTGGCACACGGACAAGGGTGGTATACCACTTGATACAAAACAAATTAGAGTACTAGAACAAGCAATTATACTCTAACAATGTAAAAGAAGCAACAGCTAGCATAAAACAAGAAACTAGGCAACAAGAAGCAAAAAAAATGACAATTCTGGACAAGATGTATGAATTTGATCCACTACAGAGTAAATCAAATATAGAACCTATTTAATCTACCCAGCAAAGCAAGAAAACATTAAAAGACTCAATTCAGACAATAAGAAATCAGTTTGCATGCAACAAAGAAATTTGAGTTGCTAAAGATGACACTAGGCCGAAATGTACACAAGCTTGATTAGTGTATTAATTGTGTGCGAAATTGGAGGCAAAGTGATGATAAAAGGATGGCAAAACAGTAACAAGATGGTAAGAAAAGATGGCAAAACAGTAGACAAATGATGGTAAAATTGGTAAGAAAATGATTGGAAATGGATAAGAAATGGATAATATATGGATAGAAAAATGGATAATGAATGGATAAGAAATGGATAATGTATGGATAATAAATGGATAATGTATGATAGGTTATAATCCTAATTCAAAAACGAAATAGAGATTGTAAACCGAAAACAATAAGGGTTAATTTTTCCTACCTAGAATAGGATTCAGATTTCTTTACCTAACAAGGATTTCGGATTGTTTCCCCAATAGGATTTCGGATTGTTTCCCAACTAAGATTGTTTCCCAACTAGGATTGTGATTTCTTTCCCACTAGGATTGTGATTTCTTCCTAAATAGGATTCGGATTTCTCTTCCTATATATACCCTTCACGCCACTTTCCATCTTTGCTCAACTTCCTTTTTTTTTTTTTTTTTTTAATTAATCTCAACAACTGAAATTCAACTCAAACTCTACTACACTTCGGATTTTCTCAAACTTTTTTTTTTTTTTTCAAACAAAAATACGAAATTTCAAAGTGAAAAACGGAGCCCTAAACGTTGTTTTTTTGGACTGGAAAACGCAATCACGTAGTGCTTTGCACACGTGACAGCTGTAGATCTCGAAATTCCCTTTCCGAAAATATCTTATAATACGAAAACGGACGCCCGAGTCAAAAGTTATGGCCAAAACAAGTTTAATCACACAATTAAAACAAAAAAAAAAAAATCAAAACTTGAACAATTCGGCAAACATAAAACACAAGAAACAATAAGAGAAAACTCAAAACCTAATTCTAAGATAAATAGGAATTTACCTTAATCCGAGCTCTGATACCAAATGATGCGGAACCCAATAGCTATCAAGCTACAAACCCACACATACGAGATGGTTAGCAAAGAACAAATAGACAAAAACCCTCCCTATTGAACCCCCACACAACCTGTGTATGGAAACGCAAATAATTGGGAATTTAGAACAAGAAAAACGCCACAATCCACAAAGATTGATAAGTTAATTCGAGTTCTTTATGCAATAATAAAGAAAGCAATCTCACTCTCTCTATCACACAAATTCGGCTAAGCCAAAAGGAGTTCTTTTCAATTTTCATCCAAAATCCCCTCTCAAAGGTTTACAATGATGTATTTATAGCCTTCAAGGCTGACCTAACCCTAATGTAGCCGAATTAAGCATGGGCTTCACAATCTAAATAAGCCCACTTAACTAATAACTAAACTAACTTAAAATAAGCCCAAATAACATAAGATTAAATGGCCGAAATACAAGCCCAACAGAAAAGACTAATTAAAACCCAAAAGAGTTAAATAATTAACCCAACTAACTAAGATAAAGAATACAAATCCGAATGGACTAGATGTGAAGCCCATCTTCATGACAAGTCTCCAATAAGCTAAGTAGCTTATGTTTGTCTTTAAGCCCAACTTGACAATTTTCAAAAGCCTCTTCATTTAGCTCTTGTGTCATTAGCTCTTGTACAAAGGCTGCCATGGCCATCTTTAGCTTTTTAGCTCTTCCCCTTGTAATTGGACCACTTGGCATCTTCAAAGGGTCTTTGATAGGTGGCTGATCCGTATCATGAGAGATATGGGAAATATGAATGATAGAATAGAGAGGCTAGAATTGGGTTCAAATAGTACATCTAGGAGAACAGCAAGGAGAGGAAGATGGACTGATGAGAATGTAAGGGCTGACTTAGAAGATTTAGATGAATAAGAGACTAGTGGTAGATTGGATGGGAATTTAGGTAACATTAAGCTTAAGATTCCTCCATTTAAGGGTAGAAATAGTGCTGAAGAGTACCTAGAATGGGAAAGGAAGGTTGAAATGATCTTTGATTGTAATAGGTATTCTGAGGAGAAGAAAGTGAAGATAGCAGCTGTGGAGTTTACAGATTATGCCTTATTTTGGTGGGATCAATTGAACTTGAGCAGAAGGAAGATGAGGAGACGTCCTATTAGTAGTTGGGAGGATATGAAGGAGGCCATGAGGAAAAGATTTGTGCCTTCACACTACTTTAGGGAGTTACATCAGAGGTTGCATAGGCTAGTGCAAGGAGCTAGATCAGTAGAAGATTATCACAAGGAGATGGAGATGCTATTGATCAAAGCTAACGAAGAGGTAATCATGGCTTGGTTTGTAGGAGGTTTGAATAAAGAAATTGCGGATGTAGTTGAATTGCAACATTATGGAAAAATGGAGGACTTAGTGAACATTGCCATTAAGGTGGAGAGAAAACAGAAACAAAGGAGGGTAGCAAGGTCATTCTCAAATTCCAACAACAAGAGTTGTCCAAACTGGAGCAAAAATAAAGATTCTGAAGATATGGAATTGAGGTTTAAACAACTCTTTAGACAGCTAGATAAGTGTTTGAAAAAGGAGAAAAGAAAGAAAGAGGAAGTTGCAATGGAAGAGATTATGTGTGAAGCTGAAAGAGATTCTATAGATTTGTATGACAATGAGGTTGTGAGTGAAGAAGAAATAAGTGGATGTGATGAAGATGTTATTTTGAGTGAAAAGAAAAACATAATTGAAAGAGAAGATGTTGCTTTGAGTGAACAGAAGGATGTTTGTGTAATTGAGATAGAAGATCAGCATGTTATAATTGACCCTACTGAATTGAACGTGGAAAGTGAAGATACTAATGATCAGAATGAAATGGTTGTATTGAATAATCATGTTTTTCCTAGTGTTTTTGTTAAATTGCAGGAACATGATGACTCCTCATATGAAGAAGCATTCATTTTATTTCCACCAGTTCAAAAGATAGTATATGAAGATGAATTCATTCTACAAGTTTCAATTCCCAACTTGAACAAGACGAAGATTCGAGGACGAATCTTTTCTAAAGAGGGAGGGAATGATGCGTGCACAGGGAGGTCAACACTTCAAGATTATAAGCAATGGAAGTTCATATTCATGGAGATCAAATTTAAGAAGTGTTATAAAGAGCTTAAAGGAGGCTTTCACAAAGTACTTAGCCTTTTGGAAGCTTCTAGTGAAATTGGGCCAACTTAAGTCATTTTTGGGTTTATACTACTTTGGGCTTTAATTGTACAAGTCATGTAATTCATTTAAAGGTCACATGACTCATTTAATTAGTGACTTAATGGGCTAAACGAATTGGGCTTTTAGATTGGGTTTAGTTTAGTTATTTTTGGGTTTTAATTAGTCTTTCTTTTGGGCTTATTTTAAGTGTGTTTAATTTAGCTTGGGCTTAACTTATCTTGTAAAGCCCATGGACAATTCGGCCACACCATGTTTAAGGCCTCATTAGGGTTTGTTTTAGGTTATTTGCTAGCTAGGGTTAGCCACCCTATAAATAGAACATGTTATGTTAAGAATTTCAGATTTTGGATGATATTCATTGGCTTAGCCGAATTTTCTTTGCTTAGAATGAGAGTGAATTGCTTTCTTTTCTATTGCATGAAGAATTTGATTAACTTATCAATTGTTTGATTGTGGCGTTTTTCAGGTTCTTTAATTCCCGATTATTTGCGTTTTCAGTCACAGGTTGATTGGGGGTTCAATAGGGAGGGTGTTTATCTGATTTGGTTTGCTATTCGAATTGTATGTGTGGGTTTGTAGCTCATTAGCTATTGGGTTCCGCATCATCCATCCCGTCCATTCTAGCGTTAGGAAAATGATGTCAAAATGGTGTAAAAAAAATGATGGCAAAATGGTGGCAAATGATGGCAAAATGGTAGGAAAAGGATGGCAAAAATGATACCAAAATGGTGCAAAAACAGCAAAAATGGTACCAAAATGTTACCAAAAATGGATAGCAAATGATAGAAAAATGTTACCAAAAATGGTTAGCAAATGATGGGAAAATGATATCAAAAATTGATAAGCAAATGGTAGCACAAATGAATCCTTATCCAAATTGGATAATAATAATAATCAAAGGTGGTTTAGGATTAAGTTTTCCTATTCCCAAAACAGATAGGATTAATTTTTCCTATTACTTAAAGGATTCCTATCTCTATTTAGAAAATGATTAATTGCTGCTCCTAATCCTCAAGCACTTAGGATTAAGTTTTCCCACCTATTAATGGATTTAGATTTTCCCTTTTTGCTATAAATATGCTCCCTTGGCCGAATCTACTCCCTACCCTTTTCTCCACACGCAAAATTCTTCTTTATTTCTCTTCTTTCACGGTTTTTTTTCTTCTTTTTTTTAATGAAATTAATAACAACTAGACTACAACTACCAAACTTCTCAAGCCCAAAAGATCATAACTCAAATTCGGTTTTCTCACCCCCCTTTTTTTTATTCAAAACGCAAAAACTTCAAAGTGAAGAACGGAGGCTTAAACATCGTTTTTAAGGGCCGAAAATTGCAGTTACATAGGGCAAAGCCCAAGTAATGATTGTAGAGCACGAAATTCCCTTTCCGACAATATATTATAATAGCAAATTGAACACCCGAGTCAAAAGTTATGGCTTTTCAAAAATTTCTATATTTTTTTTTTCAAAACAGCAAACTAATCTCTAATCTTCTTCTACTAGGATTCGGATTCAAGCTAAGGATGTTCAAGATTTCGGTTCAAGGCTATTTCACGAATTCTAGGTAAAGGTAAGAAAAGAGAAGGCTAATTTAAACACACAAAGAAACACAATTAACTAAGAAACTTAATGCAACCTAATTCGGCATAAACAACTAGAATTCAAAGAAAAAAAAATGCAAACCTAACACTAAGATAAATAGGAATTTACCTTATCTTTGGCTCTGATACCAAATGATGCGGAACCCAATAGCTAACGAGCTACAAACCCACACATACGGTTTGAATAGCAAAGCAAAATCAGATAAACACCCTCCCTATTGAACCCCCAATCAACCTGTGACTGAAAACGCAAATAATCGGGAAACAAAGAACTGAAAAATGCCACAATCAAACAATTGATAAGTTAATCAAATTCTTCATGCAATAGAAAAGAAAGCAATTCACTCTCATTCTAAACAAAGAAAATTCGGCTAAGCCAATGAATATCATTCAAAATCTGCAGTTTACAATCCATAATAGCCTATTTATATGGTGGCTAACCCTAGCTAGCAAATAACATAAAGAAAACCCTAATGAGGCCTTAAACTAAGCTAGACCGAATTGCCCATGGGCTTAAGCTATCAAATAAGCCCATTTACAAGACTTAACTTAAAACAAAACCCATTAAGAAAAGAGTGGGCCGAATTGTTTAAAACCCAAAATAAAGACTAACTAAAACCCAAAAATAACTAAACTAAACCCAATGTAAAAGCCCATCACATTTAGCCCATTAAGTCATTAAATAAATGAGTCATGTGACCTTTAAATGAAGCACATGGCTTGTACAATTAAAGCCCAAAGTAGAATAAACCCAAAAATGACTTAAGTTTGCCCAATTTCACTAGAAGCTTCCAAAAGGCTAAGTACTTTGTGAAAGCCTCCTTCAAGCTCTTTATAACACTTCTTAAAGGCATATTCATGTAGTTCTTGAGTAACAAAGCCTTGCACATAGGTTGTCATAGCCATCTTCAGCTTCTTAGCTCGCCCTCTTGTGAGTGGACCACTTGGCATCTTCAAAGGGTCCTTAGTGGTTGGTTGATCGGTATCAGGGTTATATAGGGAGGGTTTTTGTCTTCTTTGTCTTTGCAATCAAAGTGTATGTTCAAGGGGTTTCGGGTTCTTTAACCTTGGGGTTCCGCATCACCTAGTCCTGATAGGGGTGCATCGGGTAATGAGAGTGAAGTGCATGAATGCCCTCATTATGGTAAGAGGCATAGAGGGGAAACCATTGTGGGTCAAATTTTCCTCCAGCTCACTGAGGTAGAGGTAGAGGACGTGGGCGTGGTAACCAATCCAGAGGTAGAGTGGAGTCTGAAACTGTTAATAGACCTCCCACTGCACCAGCCTGAGCATATGCCATGAAAGCTAGAGAGGATCAAGATGCACCTGAAGTCATTGCAGGTACTTTTCTACTTTATGATGCAGAAATGTTTGCATTGATTGATCCTGGATCTATTCATTCATATATATGCTCTAAGAGAATTTGTGAAAAAATGCCTATTGTAAATTGCGTGAATTATGATATATGCGTAACTAGTCCTTTGGGGAATGTAGTGAAAGTGAATAAAGTGCATAGGGGTTGTCCATTAGTGGTGTAAGAACATGTGTTTCCGGTAGACTTGATTGAACTGCCCTTCGATGACTTTGATTTAATTTTGGGTATGGATTGGTTGAGTAGGCATAGTGTCGTAGTTGATTATAAGAGGAAGACCGTTGTGCTCAGTAGTGGTGAGGAAACTAAAGTAACAGTGAGGGGTCATTGTACCATTCCTTTGGCTAATGTGTTGTCGACTATGCAAGCATGTCGATGTTTGAGAAAGGGTTGTGAGGCTTTCTTGGCCTTAGTCTTGGATTCTAGAAAGGACCAAGTGAGAGTTCAGGATATCCCGATTGTGAGGGAATTTCCCAATGTTTTTCCCGAAGAGTTGGCTAGTGTACCGCCAAGGAGAGAAGTGGAATTGTCCATCGATATTATGCCTGGTACCACACCTTTGTCTAAGGCCCCCTATAGGATGGCTCCGAGTGAGTTGAAGGAATTGAAACTGCAATTGCAAGAATTGTTGGATAGGGGCTTCATTAGGCCGAGTGTGTCTCCCTGGGGAGTACCTGTGTTGTTCGTCAAAACGAAGGATGGATCTATGAGGATGTGCATCGATTATAGGCAACTGAATAAGGTGACAGTGAAAAATAGATACCATTTGCAAAGAATTGAAGATCTATCTGATCAATTAAAGGGAGCTAGTGTGTTCTCTAAGATTGACCTAAGATCAGGGTATTACCAACAGCAAGTTAAGAAGGAGGATATCCCTAAGACCACATTTTGAACTCGCTATGGGCATTATGAATTTCTCATGATGCCATTCGGGTTGACAAATGCGCCTGTTGCATTTATGGACCTAATGAATAGCATGTTTAGACCATATTTGGACCAGTTTGTAGTTGTGTTTATTGATGAAATTTTGGTGTATTCGAAGAATGAGAAGGAGCACGAGCAGCACTTGAGAATTGTGCTTCAAACCTTAAGAGAACACCAATTGTTTGTGAAGCTAAGCAAGTGTGAGTTTTGGTTGAAGGAGGTGTCCTTTTTGGGGCACATTGTCTCTGCCGAAGGTGTTAAAGTTGATCCGGCCCTAAGAATGTGATTGAAGTGTGAAGCTTCTTGGGTTTAGTAGGGTATTACCGTCATTTCATACAAGGGTTTTTAGTGATTGCTTCTCCTCTTACCAAGTTGTTGCATAAGGGAGTTAAGTTTGAGTGGTCAGATAAGTGCCAAGCAAGTTTTGAGCAATTGAAAAGGATGTTAGTTGAAGCACCAATTTTGATTCAACCAATTTCGGGTAAGGAGTATGCTTTGTATAGCGACGCTTCTAGAATTGGATTGGGATGTGTATTGATGCAAGAAGGGTGGGTAGTGGCTTATGCTTCAAGGCAGTTGAAGTTGCACGAGCAGAATTATCATACTCACGATTTGGAGTTTGCCGCAATAATGTTTGCTTTGAAGATTTGGCGGCATTACTTGTACGGTGAGAAGTGTAAGATCTTTACAGACCATAAGAGTCTTAAGTACTTGCTCACTTAAAAAGAGCTGAACTTGGGACAAAGAAGGTGGTTGGAATTATTTAAGGATTACGACTGCATCGTGGACTATCATCCAGGTAAGGCCAATGTCGTAGCAGATGCTTTGAGTAGAAAGTCAATTTCAGTCTTGCTATTGCAAAGGTTTAAGTGGAGATTCGATTCTGATGGCGCTTTAGTGGCACAGTTGAAAGAGAGGCCAGTGCTAAAGGATGAGTTGACTAGTGCACAAAAGAGTGATCCCAAGCTACAACAAATTGAGCAGTCAGTGAGAAAGGGGGACAAGACCGATTTTTCAGTAAGCGAAGATGGCGTGTTGTGCTATCGAAGGCGATTATGTGTTGCTAATGATAAGGTGCTAAAGAGAAGATTGTTGCATGAAGCGCATAACACGGTGTTCACTATGCATCCAGGCGGTACCAAGATGTACCAAGATTTAAAGCAAATTTATTGGTGGCCTCGCATGAAAAAGGATGTGGTGGACTATGTTTCTAAGTGCTTAACTTGCCAGCAAGTGAAGGCGGAACATCAAGTTCCACATGGTTTATTGAGTCCCATTCAAATTCCCCAGTGGAAGTGGGATAATATAACCATGGACTTTGTTTTGGGTTTGCCCATGATGTCAAGTCAGCACGATTCTGTATGGGTGGTATTTGACCGGTTTTCGAAATCGACTCATTTTATACCGATTTAACTTGACTACTTAATGGATCGATTGGCTGATTTGTATGTGAAAGAGATCGTTAAGCTGCATGGTATCCCTTTGTCCATTATTTCTGGTAGAGATCCAAGGTTTACCTCAAAGTTCTAGAAGGGTTTGCAAGCTACTTTGGGCACAAGATTGAATTTCAGTACGGCTTTCCACCCGCAAACAGATGGACAATTAGAAAGGGTCATTCAAGTGTTGGAAGATTTGCTCGGGCATGTGTGCTTGATTTCTCTAAGAGTTGGGATAGGTACATTCCATTAATGGAGTTCGCTTATAACAAAGGTTATCAAGCAAGTTTTGGTATGGCGCTATTTGAAGCTTTATATGGTAGGAAGTGTCAAAATCCAATCTGTTGGACTGATCTGACAGAGCATAGGGTTGTTGGGCCAGAATTGATAAGGGATACAGAAGAGAAAGCGAAATTGATTCAACAACGGTTGAAAGCTGCAAGTGATAGGCAGAAATCGTATGCGGATTTGAAGAGGAAGGACATTGAATTTGATGTGGGTGATAAAGTGTTTCTCAAGGTATCTCCGTGGAGAAAAGTCTTAAGGTTTGGCAAGAAAGGAAAGCTAAGTTCGAGATTTATTGGGCCATACGAGGTATTGGAAAGAGTGGGTTCGGTGGCTTACCAATTAGCCTTACCGCCAGCTTTGTCTAAGCTCCATGATGTATTCCATGTGTCAATGCTTTGGAGGTATCGTTTTGATGAATCCCACATCATCCCAGTACAGGATGTGCAAGTGCAACTAGATTTCTCTTATGTTCAGAAACCTATTGAGATTCTGGCTAGAGAGGTGAAACAGCTGTGGAGCAAGGAAGTTCCGTTGGTCAAAGTTCTTTGGCAACACCACAGGATGGAAGAGGTAACATGGGAACCAAAAGCGGTTATGCGAGATCAGTACCCTCATCTATTTGATTCAGGTATAATCTCGCGGACGAAATTCTTATTAGGAAGGGAGAGTTGTAACAACCCGTATATCACCCTAGGAACATTATGTGTTTAATTATATGAATTTGTTATGGCATGTGATAGGATTCTAAAATCTGGAATTTAAATGTGTGTTCATTGGGACTTAATTGCATAAATGAAATTTTTTAAGTGACTAAAGTGTTAATGGGCTAGATATTGTTAGAGGGCTGAACTTGCATTACATGGGTTTATGTGATGCGGAACCCCTAGGTTATTTAGAACCCGAAACCCCAAACACACAAAGTGGCAAGAATAGAGGACAGAAATCAAATCCCCAATCTAAAGAACCCCCAATCAATAAAAATGAAAGGAAACGCTTATGATAGATTGATTAAAATAACAAGAACAGAAATTCACCACAAGATGAATACCTTGATAAGAAAATCGTTCCTGATGCAATCGAAGAAGACAAATCCTCTCCAAAGGTGAAATTCGGCCAAAGTTCATTCAATATCATAATCTGAATACAAAAATAGTTAAGGATGAATTTATATCCTCCTAAACATAACCCTAACCCTAATTAAAAAGGCCTTAACAATGGGCTGCCCAAAATACAGCTACTTAAGCCCATTCACTAAAATAAACCTAATAACAAAAATAAGTCCAATAACTTAAGTAAGATAACAAAACACAACTTAAGAGCCCAAATACAAGCCCACACGCCTAACATAAGGATTGGGCTGCTCAAAGCTTATTCCAATGGCTTTATACAAATTAAAGAGCCCACTTGAATTCCCTCTTGAAGATTCGACCCCAACTCCTCTTGCTTGTCCATATCTCCCACCATTCGGCCCATGTAGGCTTTGAGACTCTCCTTGAATTTCTTGGCTCTTGATCTGGTCACTGGGCCTTCTGGTAAAGCTAGCTCATCTCTTGGTTCCTTGGTCGTGCTCACATCATCCCCTCCCTCTTCGAAAGAATTCGTCCTCAAATCTGAGTCAAAATCAAAAGGAGATAAATCAGAAACATTAAAGGTAGCACTAACGCCATACTCACCTGGTAAGTCAATCTTGTAGGCATTGTCATTGATGCGTTGCAAAACTTGAAATGGCCCATCACCCCTTGCATCAAGCTTTGACTTCCTTTGTTGTGGGAACCGTTCCTTTCGCATATGCACCCAAACCCAGTCACCTGGTTCAAAAATTATTTGTTTGCGCCCTTTGTTAGCCTTCTGTGCATACATGCGATTCTTCCTCTCAATCTGTTCACGTGCTTTCTCATGTATCTCTTTAACCAAATCAGCCTTCTTTTTGCCATCTAAGCTATCAAGCTTATTCAAAGGTAAAGGCGTTAAATCCAACACAGTTAAAGGATTAAAACCATAGACAATCTCAAATGGTGAAAACCCTGTAGAAGAATGTATAGCACGATTATATGCAAATTCAATGAATGGCAAACAATCCTCCCAAGTTTTCAAATTCTTTCCAACAATAGCACGCAACATAGTTCCTAAGGTTCTATTAACTACTTCAGTTTGCCCATCAGTCTGGGGATGACATGTAGTAGAAAATAAAAGCTTAGTACCTAATTTCCCCCACAAAACTCTCCAAAAATGACCTAGAAATTTGACATCCCTATCTGATACAATGGTTCTTGGCACCCCGTGCAACCTAACCACTTCCCTAAAGAAAAGTTCAGCAATGTTTGTTGCATTATCTGTTTTATGGCAAGCAATGAAATGAGCCATTTTACTAAACCTGTCCACAACAACAAATATGCTGTCCCTCCCTTTCCTGGTCCTAGGTAAACCCAAAACAAAATCCATAGAAATGTCAGTCCAAGGCTCACTAGGTACAGGCAATGGTGTATATAACCCATGAGGCTTTGTCCTAGATTTAGCCTGCTTACAAGTAATGCATCTGGCACAAACCCTCTCCACATCTCTTCTCATATTTGGCCAATAAAAATGTTCATTAAGCATGCCCAAGGTCTTTTGCACACCAAAATGCCCCATTAACCCCCCACTATGTGACTCCCTCACAAGCAACTCCCTAATAGAACATGTAGGAATGCAAAGTTGTTTTCCCCTAAAAAGATATCCTTCATGCCTATAATACTTGTCAAATGCAGCACGCTCACATGCATGATACATAGAAGCAAAATCAGTATCGTCAACATACATCTCTTTCAAATGCTCAAATCCAAGTAATTTAGAAGTAAGCATAGAAATCAAAGCATACCTTCTGGATAGTGCATCTGCCACCACATTTTCCTTACCCTGCTTGTACTTGATCACATATGGGAATGTTTCTAGAAATTCCACCCACCTTGCATGCCTTTTGTTCAGTTTCCCTTGTCCCTTCAAATACTTGAGGGATTGATGATCACTATGAATCACAAACTCCTTAGGCAGCAAGTAGTGCTCCCACACTTCAAGTGCTCTCACCAATGCATAAAGCTCCTTGTCATAGGTGGAATAGTTCAAAATTAGCCCACTCAACTTCTCGCTGAAATATGCTATGGGACGTCTTTCCTGCATCAAAACAGCACCTATACCAATCCCAGAAGCATCACATTCTATCTCAAAAGTTTTAGAAAAATCAGGCAAACACAAAACAGGAGCAGTACATAATTTCTCTTTTAACATGCAAAAAGCATTTTCTTGCTCTTTTCCCCATTTAAATCCAACATTCTTTTTGACTATATCATTCAATGGTGCGGCGATAGTAGAGAAGTCCCTAACAAATCGCCTGTAAAAACTAGCTAAGCCATGAAAACTCCTCACCTCACTAATAGTCTTAGGCGTTGGCCATTCTTGAATAGCCTTCACCTTTTCAGTGTCAACTTCCACTCCCTTCTCACTAACCACAAAACCTAAGAAAGTTACTTTATCCATGCAAAAAGAACACTTCTTAATGTTTCCATACAACTTCTCCTTCCTCAGCACACTCAAAACAGCTTTGACATGCAAAATATGATCATCTAAACATCTGCTGTAAACCAGAATATCATCAAAGTACACAACTACAAACTTTCCAAGGAACTCACGCAAGACATAATTCATTAAGCGCATGAAAGTACTAGGTGCATTAGACAACCCAAAAGGCATCACTAACCACTCATACAATCCGTATTTAGTCTTAAACGCAGTTTTCCACTCATCTCCCTCTTTCATCCTAATCTGATGATAGCCACTCTTCAAATCAATTTTTGTAAACAAACATGCACCATGCAATTCATCAAGCATATCATCTAATCTAGGAATAGGGTGGCGATACTTTACAGTGATTTTGTTGACCGCCCTGCAATCTACACACATCCTCCAAGTCCCATCTTTCTTAGGCACCAAAAGAACTGGTACTGCACAAGGACTCATGCTTTCCCTCACATACCCCCTTTGTAGCAGTTCATCCACTTGCCTTTGCAACTCCTTCGTCTCTTCTGGATTGCTTCGGTAAGCTGGACGGTTAGGTATTTGAGCCCCGGGTACAAGGTTAATCTGGTGCTCAATCCCCCTCAAGGGTGGCAATCCATGTGGAACTTCTTCTGGAAAGACATCTTCATATTCCTGCAATAAGGTCACAAAAACACTAGGCAACTCGGGGTTAAGGTCAGTTTCAGTAAACAAAGTTTCCTTAAACCGAATCAAGACTAGAGCTCTCTTGCCTAAGTATGCACTCTTAACTTCTCTCTCTTTGGCATAATAACACGGTTGATTCTTTACTTTTTCACTCCTCTCAATTTCTTTTCTCTCACCTTTTAAATTTTTTTCTTTCCTCTCACTCACTAACTTCTTATCTCCTGCACATCCCACTTTCTTTTCCTCACTAGTGCAGTCACTCACCATCGGGCCTTTATTTTTATTCTTTTCTCTCATGGCCTCTTTTCTCTCTTCTTTTTTTTTTTATCTCACTACCCGAATTCCCACTTGAAGATTGCTGAATTTTCAACTGCTCCATGTATGTTTCTTTAGGTGACATTGGTGCAAGAATGACTTTCTGCCCATTATACATAAAAGAATACCTAATGAAATACCCATCATGCATAACACGCCTATCAAATTGCCAAGGCCTACCCAACAATACATGACCAGCCTGCATAGGCACAACATCACATACAACATCATCAGCATATCTACCAATGGAAAAAGAGACAACTACCTGCTTGGTCACTTTGACTTCACCACTATCATTCAGCCATTGCAGCCTATAAGGACTAGGGTGTTTCTCACATTTGAGCCCCAATTTCTCTACCAAGGTACTGCTAGCAACATTTGTGCAACTACCCCCATCTATAATCAGACTACAAGCTTTACCACCTACCAAGCATTTAGTGTGAAAGATGTTCTCCCTCTGTTCTAGGCTATCTTCTTTTACATTCACATTCAATGCACGCCTAATAACTAAGGATTCTCCCTTAACAGCATACTCAACAAACTCCTCATTATCAGAACAGTCCTCTAAAGGTGGCATTTCATCACTATCAGATTCATGATCCCCATCAGATTCAGATACAATTTCCCCACCCCTAATAAACATAGACTTCCTATTTGGACATTCAGATGCATAATGACCACGCCCTTGACATTTAAAGCATTTAACTTCTCTATGTTTAGTATTAGAAGGGATTACATTAGAAGTACCTTTTGAGTCGGTTTTGCCACTCTTGATATCCTTGGATTTGTCTTTGGAATCATTGGACTTCTGAACAGTCTTGTTCTCTTCCCTTTTCCACTTCGGATTCCAATTTGAAGTTGAACCCGAATTCTGAACTCTATGGCTTCCCCTATACTTCAATTGTCTCTCCACCTTCATGGCCATGTTTACCAACTCTTCCATGACAATGAATGGGTGTAACTCCACGACATTAGCAACCTCCCTATTCAAGCCATTCAGAAACCGAGCCATGACTGCTTCTTCTTCTTCTTCAACATTGGCTTTAATCATCAACATCTCCATCTCCTTGTGGTAATCTTCTACTGTCCTAGACCCTTGGGTGAGTCTTTGCAATTGTTGATATATATCCCTGTAGTAGTAGCTTGGTACAAACCTCTTCCTCATGATTCTCTTCATTTCTTCCCAACTAGCTACAGGAGCTTCGCCAATTCTTCTTCTGGTTTTGTTCAATTCATCCCACCATACTAAAGCATAGTTAGAAAATTCAACAGCAGCAAGTCTTACCTTCTTATTTTCTGAATAGGTATGGCAAGCAAAAACCAGCTCCACCTTCCTTTCCCATTCCAAATACTCCTCAGCATCATTTCTGCCTCGGAATGATGGAATCCTCATCTTGATAGCATTGATGTTGCTATCTCTGTCTTCTTCCCTTCTCGGCCTTCCTCTCACAGATTGCACTTCATCTCCATCATAATCATCTTGGTCATCCTCATCATTACGAAACTGACCCCTCCTTGCATTCCTCCTGGTGGTGTTAGTAGTAGTAGTACTTTCCAACCTGTCCAGCCTGTCATTAACATTTCCCATTTCCCTCATGAACCTCTCAAACGTTCCTTGCATTGCTTGTAATGCAAAGGCAATCTCCTCTTGGGACATTCCTTTCTTGCTGGATTCGTCACTCATTGTTTATAGACCTGCAAAAAGGTTAGTTTGACAACCTCACAACACTCCCTCACGTGTTTGCACTCAAATGATGTCACCCTCCTCGTGTTTCGCTCAATCCTGGCTTTTACCCTCTTATGAGCTCACACACTCAAGCCTTTTTCCACTCTATTTGCTATCTCCAATTGCACTTCAGAACTCAAATCCAGTTCAAGATAATTCACAAATAGCAAATTAAAAAAAAATTGGAATGCAATGATAATACCTAACAAAGGAGATAGGCTCAATTCTAGAAGCAAAATACCGAAAATGAAGAAACTGAAATGAACATACAAGAAGAAGAAGTGTATGCTATCTGAATATTCAATGGTGAATTAACAAGAATCAATTTGTTAATTATAGTGTATTCGGAAGCAAAAGAACAAAAATCACCAAAGATGGAAACTTAAGAATGAAAGAAATGACAAAACTAATGCATAAATGCAGAAATTGAAATTTCTCTAATAGAAAAGTCAATTCGGATGCAAAAGTATGTAATGACACTAAGACAGAAAAGGAAACTATTATGTCTAGGTTAAGACAAGATTAGGAAACCCAAATGACTTATCCACTATGTCTTAAAGTGAAGGAAACCGGACCCAGCTCAATGGACTCAAGTTAAACCCAAAACAGATTCGGTCTAATGAACAAGCCCAAGCCCAAGGTAAAGTTCAATCCAAATGAAACTCAATTAACCCTAATTGAAGTAACCCTATATGGTTCCAGCCGCAAAATTTTTTTTATTTTTTTTTTAATTATTTTTTTTTTCAAACTTCAGACCCAATTTCGGAGGCCTAAACGATGTTTTTCTGGACTTTAAAGGGCTAGTTAGGCAGCAAAGCTGCCTATTTTTGTAGATCTCGAAATTCCCTTTCCGAAAAGTACTTTTGGAGCAAAAACGGACACCGGAGTCAAAAGTTATGGCCAAAACAAATCTGATCTCGTTTTTTTTTTTTTTTTTTTAAATCTTTGTTAAACAGCTAGAACAGCAACAGACATGGATAAATAAGAATTTAATCCAAATCCAAGCTCTGATACCAAATGATGCGGAACCCCTAGGTTATTTAGAACCCGAAACCCCAAACACACAAAGTGGCAAGAACAGAGGACAGAAATCAAATCCCCAATCTAAAGAACCCCCAATCAATAAAAATGAAAGGAAACGCTTATGATAGATTGATTAAAATAACAAGAACAGAAATTCGCCACAAGATGAATACCTTGATAAGAAAATCGTTCCTGATGCAATCGAAGAAGACAAATCCTCTCCAAAGGTGAAATTCGGCCAAAGTTCATTCAATATCATAATCTGAATACAAAAATAGTTAAGGATGAATTTATATCCTCCTAAACATAACCCTAACCCTAATTAAAAAGGCCTTAACAATGGGCTGCCCAAAATACAGCTACTTAAGCCCATTCACTAAAATAAACCTAATAACAAAAATAAGTCCAATAACTTAAGTAAGATAACAAAACACAACTTAAGAGCCCAAATACAAGCCCACACGCCTAACATAAGGATTGGGCTGCTCAAAGCTTATTCCAATGGCTTTATACAAATTAAAGAGCCCACTTGAATTCCCTCTTGAAGATTCGACCCCAACTCCTCTTGCTTGTCCATATCTCCCACCATTCGGCCCATGTAGGCTTTGAGACTCTCCTTGAATTTCTTGGCTCTTGATCTGGTCACTGGGCCTTCTGGTAAAGCTAGCTCATCTCTTGGTTCCTTAGTCGTGCTCACATCATTATGGACTTAAGAAAATAAGATTTGTAGATGGGCTTAAGTAGAACTAATGAGGCTATGTGATGCGGAACCCCAAGGCTAAAGAACCCGAAACCCCTTGAACATACAATATGGCATAGACATGAATAAGAGTAAATCCCCAACCCTATTGAACCCCCAATCAATAAAGTGAAAGGAAACGCAAATAATTAGGTTGATTTAAAAACAAGAACAGAATTCGCCACAAAGTAAATACCTTGATAAGAATTAAAGTTCTTGATGCAAAAGAAGAAGACAAACAATCCTCTCCAATGAAGAATTCGGCCAAGCCAAAAGAAATTTATCAAATTAGTCAAATCTACCTCCAATCTCGTTTTTGTAGAGTATTTATACTCTTTTAAGCTAATAAAAACCCTAATTAATCAAATAGGCCTTAAAACATGGGCCTTACATCAAGATAACTAAAGCCCACACTAATTAACTTAAAATTCAGCCCAAAAAGCCTAAAAAGAACTAATTAAATGAGCTCAAGCTAATTAAAGCCCATCTCACTTAAATAAGCCCAAAAGAATAAGTTAAGGCCTAATATATTACAAATAATCAAATGAAAATAATAAATAAAAGCCTAAACTAAAAGCCCAAATAAATCAGCCCCTTAATCCACCAATTAGCACATGCATTGCACATGCCCTGGCTCACATGCATAGCACATGTCAAGGTCACATGGTCGGCACATGTCAAGTGTCACATGACCTGCACATGTTAAGTCGTCACATGACTAGCACATGTCCATCTTCAATTTGGCTTCTTCATAAATTTGGCCCACGGACTTCCTTCGAGCCTAAATTTGATCTCCATGAATATGAACTTCCATTGTTTATAATCTTGAAGTGTTGACCCCCCTGTGCACGCATCACTATGGGCTTAGTTTATATTAAGATGGTTTAGTGGGCTTTAAGGCTGGAAGTTCACTAGAAGGCAGAATTGCAGTAGAGCCCGTGATCCTTGCTGTTTTTGCCACATAGGACAATGCATGTAGGAGAGAGAATTAATGGGGTTAGCTGCAAGGGGTAGCAGCTTTCCTTTCCATTCCCTCTTTCATTTTTTGCTTCCTTCCTCTCACTCTCACATGTTTTCTCCTCCATCTTTCTCTCAAAATTTCTGTGTTTTCTCTCCATCTTCATTCTACTATTTCCTCTTGGGTTATCAAATAAAATTCTGTTGCATTATGGGTTAGAAGGGTGTTTGCATGTGAGTGTTTTCATCCTAGATGGTAAGTGATTCATTTAGCTCAAATTCCTCTTCTTCTCTTTTTATTTCGGTATCTTGGTAAATGGGGTTTTGACTCCTTGCATCTATTTTGAATATGGGTTTTGTTGTAGTGGTAGAACCTAAGAGAGACAAAGGGAAGGCCAAAATTAGTGAGCCAAGCACCAAGTGAATTTGGCAAGGAGCAAAGGAGTAGAGGTTTGAGAAACATGTGTTTTTGTATAATTTGATTGAGCATGTGTTCATGATTGTTTGATTGAGAGAAGTAAATTGATCTAGCATGTGTTGTTAATTTGATTAAATGATAACAAGATGATTTGACTTGAGGCTATGTTTCCATGTTAGAATTAGTTATGATAAACATTGATAAATGTTGAGAATGACTTAAATAAGGCAACAAAAATGTGCATGAAAGTCGTTGAGGCTTGTTTGAATTGGTATGGGAATGTAAATGGTGAGCACAGTCGTGTTCTGGTAAACCACAGCTGTGTGAGTGTGTGTGTCTGTGTGTGGATATGAAAAGTGTATATGCGTGAGATTTTATTGATTAATCTTGCTAAGTTACTGCTTATATCCCATGTTAAATATTGTTAAGATGAACTTAAGCATGAGTAAGGTATATAAATACATTGTATTGAAGTGATATGCATGTTAAAATGAGTTTGGGTGAAATCGGTTTTTAAAGCAAGTGAGTTTTCAGTTAAAATCTGGGATAGGGTAATTTACAAGGCAGTATGAAATGGGCATAGCACTGTGTAAACACATTTGGTTCTTTAAAAATGCTTGTCCGTGATTTTACACGGTGGTAAGGACTTTGCAAACCGCCGTGTAAAGTCATTCTGTTTTGATCATATTTTGGGTTGGGCATTTTACATGGGGGTAAGGCTTGCCATACCGCCGTGTAAATGTATTATGTTCTTGAGGGATTGTGTAAGGCATACTACACGGCGGTATGACTTGTTCTTACCACCGTGTAGGATGTCTTACACGGCGGTAAGACATTGTCATACTGCCGTGTAAATGCCCTCTGCCCTAAAAATTTAATATTTGATTTTTCATTCTTTTTCGTTCCGTTTGAACTCGTTTTTGTTTAAACCTTATTTATTGGCACTTCAGTTATTAAATGGTGATTAGCATGTGTATGATTTGAATCTTATTATAGACAAGTGATTAAATATTGCACATACATGAGATTTATGTTGATCAATATGTATACATATATGATTGTATGTATGTGCTATGTTGAAGAAATTGTGATGCAAAACTACAAAGAATATGAGCTATGTGATGAGATATAACTGAATGATATTATAATGTTGTATTTGCTATAATAATGAAAACTGGACTTAATAATGTTTAGCCTGTGAGTGAAGTAGTGGATAGATAGGCATGCCTATAGGGTCTAAGTGCTGCAGCCAAATGCGTCTGATTTCTTTGGAATCACTAATGCGATTTAAATCCAATTTGGATTCCTTAAGGCGAATTATTGAATATTTCTGTACCCTCGGATACCAAGGCGATAAATGTGTATATACTTATTCAATTGAATTTATCGTACTCTTGAGTACAAATGCGATACCCGATTATCTGCGTCATTGATATGCAGGCAAGGCTTAATAACAAAAGAAATAAATCAATGAATATGCTTGTTTATGTGATGGGTATATGCTTTTGAATATGCATGTAAGATGCGATGAGATATAATACGGTTAATGGCAAAGCATAATCTTATCATGAGTTGATATGACAAGTGTCGTAACTTATTATTGTGTTTATAACTGCTATTAGTGAACTATCTATGAGGTTGCAAGCATGTTATGTGTATAAACATGAAATGTGAACGATGCCATGTACACTATGTTGGTCATTGGTCACTATTTATATATGCATGCATGAATATTGTATATATGTTGGTATTGTTTCTCCGCTAAATGTTATCGCTTAGCATGGGTTTCAATCCGTGTAGGTTCGTCGGCGAAGTGACCCTAAGGACGTCCCCGCATCTTGGATTAATCAACACATTAGGACTTCATTCATAGTGTAGGATTTTTGAATATTTTGCTAAGGCATGTAACTAATGAACTATGGTTGGCATGTAATAACTATTATATAACTCAGTATGGGATGTAACTTAATCTGACTGTATGATTTTAAGTATGTGATGTGAATGTTTTCGTTGCATGCAAACAAAATTAATTGGCCTGGAAATGTAGTATGACCATATTATTGTATGTGATTAGTTTGAGCTTACATGTATGAGTGCGGTGACAACCGCTGTAGGGTAGCTATGCATGTGGATGGGAGTGGGGTGTTACAGTGGCACCGAGCTCCAGCTGAGGCGCTCTCTGTCGAGAGCACGACAGAGTGCTCGGTCAGCCAAGCATCTACTGGGCTGACTGTTGTCGCGAGCACGTCTTCATACGTGAGCATTACAGTGGCCTACCTGCCCTCTGTTACGAGCGTGATAGAGGCCAACCAACTTCTCTGTTGCGAGTGTAGCTAGTTGTTGCGGGCGCTCCTAAGTAAGCAAGTCATCTCTGTCGCGGGCGCGACTGTTGTCGCGAACGAGACCCTCCCATATTCTTCAATGTTGGTTATTTTATGTCGATTTGCATGGTTTCTCACTTATGTTTTACATATGCTACATGCATGAAAAATGTTATATCTTCTCATGTGATCAATTTTTGAGTGGATATATATAGCCTGAAATAGTCAAGTAAGTGGATAGATAAGCATGCCTATAGAGTTCTATTAGTTCCAGCCCAATGCGTTCTGCACCTTGATTAAGTCCCCGTTTGGATCCTTGCGATCCCTATGAGTTGGATCTTATTTAAGATCCCCCGATATGAAAATGTTTTTGAATGAAAAGGAAAGAAATTGCTTTTGTTGTACCTACGGGTACTAATGTGTTCACTTGTTATCCACCACTCTGAGGTTGCAAGTAAATCTATGAGTTTGATATTGATGTGAATTAATTTGGATTGTTATATGATATTATGTGTATATATGCATGAAGTTGTCTAATGAATACAAGTTATGGTTTAAGTTTGTGGTACTTATTCTTATGTGTGTGCCATATGTATGTGAATTGCATTTGACGTCCACTGTGAGTGGTCGTTCATCCTTTATTTTTCCCACTAAGCGTTATCACTTAGTACGGGTGTTTCATCTGTGCAGGTGTGGAAGTAGCTAGAGTTTTTGGGAGGACTGATCTGCAACCGTCAGGGCCAACACAATATGAAGGGCTTTTGTTAGAGCCTTAATTTTTGTATTTTGTAATCTTTGGTGTATTGCTTTTGGTTTGTAACCATTTTTGTTATATGTATCAGTTAAGTTGTAATTATGTTTAATCGATATTGTTGAACAATTATGTAATGTAAATATTTGGTATATCGATGAATGAGATTTGAGAATTTCAATTGACAATCTTTAGAATGTATGGTATTATGGAAATGTTTTAATTAACCCCATTTTTATTATTGTTTTTAAGTTACTATGCCAATGTTATGCATCGGGGCACTCACTTCTCCTTGAGGGGTGAGCTCCCCTACATATAGGTAAGGGGTGTTACAATATAAGTGTGCATTTTGTGCGAGTGCAACAACATGTTTGCATTCATGCATTTTTTTTTTGTATTTGTGCATTAGTTTTAGTGCACGAACATGTATGTTTTCAATTTTAAGTGCGTGGTTATATCAAAGTTTATGCATGTCTTAAATTTTTCTGGCGTGGGTGGTCTTTATTCTTTGAGCAAGCACATTGTGCATTTTCATGCTTGCACGTTATGCATTTCATTTAAGGACTTTAGCTCATTTTTGGGCATATAAGTGAGCATTTTGTGTGAGATAAAGAACATGTTTCTGTTTGTACAGGCATCTTTTTTATTTTTGTACATTAATTTTAGTGCACGAGCATATATGGTTGCATTTTCAAGTGCGTGGTTATGTTAAAGTTTGCACATGACTTGAATTATTGGAGCGTGGTTGGTCTTCAATCTTTGTGCAAGCACATTGTGATTTTCATGCATGGGTATTATGCATTATATCTAAGCCCTTTAGCGCATTTTTGGGTATATAAGTGTGCATTTTGTGCGAGTGCAAGAACATATTTGTGTTGCATGCGCACATCATTATTTTTTATTTGTGCATTAGTTTTAGTACACGAATATTTAAGTTTACATTTTTAAGTCCATAGTTATGACGAATTTTGTGCATGCCTTGAATTATTTGAGCGTGGGTGGTCTTTATTCTTTGCATAAGCACAATGTGTATTTTCATGCATTATGCATTCCATCAAATCCTGTTAGCACATTTTTTGGTATATAAGTGTGAATTTTGTGTGAGTGCAAGAATGTATTTGTATTGTGTCCGCGCATCATTTTTGTTTTTGTGCATTAGGTTTAGCGCACGATTTGCATTTTTAAGTGCATGGTTATGTCAAAGATTGTGCGTGCCTTGAATTATTTGAGTGTGGGTGGTCTTAATTCTTTGTGTGAGCACATGTTGTGTTTTTAGGAGTGCCCATTATGCATTCCATCTAAGCACTTTAGCGCATTTTTGGGTATATAAGTGTGCATTTTGTGCGAGAGTAAGAACATGTTTCTCTATGTGCAGGCATCTTTTTTGTATTTATACATTAGTTTTAGTGTACGAACATGTATGGTTGCATTTTTAAGTGTGTGGTTACGTCAAAGTTTTTGAATGCCTTGAATTATTTGAGCGTGGGAGGTCTTTATTCTTTGCTCAAGCACATCGTGCGTTTTCATGCGTGCATATTATTCATTCCATCTAAGCCCTTTAGCGCATTTTTGGGTATATAAGTTTGCATTTTGTACAAGAGGAAGAACATGTTTGATGCGGAACCTTAAGGCTAAAGAACCTGAAACCCCTAAAATACACACTTTAGCATGAACATGAACAAGAAGAAATCCCCGACCCTAATGAACCCCCAATCAACTCTATGAATGGAAACGCATATAATAAGGTTGATTTAAAAACAAGAATAGAATTCGCCACAAGTAAATACCTTGATAAGAATTTATTCTTAATTCAATAGAAAAAGACAAGCAAATAATGCTCTCTCCAATGTTAATTTCGTCCAAGCATCAAAATGAATATCAAAAACTGATTTTATAATGTTTTATGAGGTATTTATAGCCTTTTAAGCAACCTAAATCCTAATTACATAAAAAAGGCCTTGTAAACATGGGCCTCCCACCAAAATACTAAAGCCTACACTTAAAAATACAGCCCTTAAATTACATAAAGCTAACTAAAACCCAATTAAGTAAAATAAGCCTAATAAGCTAAAATAAGCTATAACAAAACAAAACAAGCCCAACATAATTAAACAAGGCCATAAGCCCATTATATGTGATTGCACTATCCAAAACTACTCTACTAACTTAAAATAATTAATTAAACATAAACGAAAGCCTTCTTCACAATTCGGCCTCATTGGATTGGCCTTGATGCCTGATGTATGCACGAGTTATCATGGCAAGAACAATACATATTGCAAATTTAGATTCATGGGAGATAAAAATTGGAGATGCTCAAGAAGGTTTGAAGATGGTTCCAATAGCCATGAAAGTAATTCATAAGTTGAATTAAAAAAGAAGTCAAAATGGGAAAAGTCCATAAAAGGGTCATGTGCAAGTCATGTGACATATTGACGTGTGCAAGTCATGTGAGTTGCACATTCTTTTTAGGCATTCTTTCCTTTTGCTTGCTGGATTCCAATTCTAAGTAGGAAATCTAGAATTCCTATTCCTAATCTAAAGAGGAAATCAACCACTATCTTATTCCAAGAATAAAAGGACTATTTTTCCATTCCTAAACTGAAAAGGAATTTGGCCAACTATCTTAGTAGCCTTAGGATTTACTTTATGCTTATTTAGGATTTATGTAATGCCTATATAAAGGCTTGGTTGATGTTTTGTGATAGATAGGCATGACATTATAGAATTTTAACATAAATTTATGTGTGATTTTTATTTCACAATGAGAGTTCTTTACTTTGAATTGTTTCAAGAATTGAGTTATTCAAGTTTTACGTGTGTAGTTCTATTCTTCTATTTTTTTTACTTTAGGTCTTAATTATCTTTGATATTAAGATTTGGAGTTTTTCAAATTAGATTGCATGCTAAGGTCTATGAATATTCAAATTGATTTGAGGTTCGGGTTTCTTGTTAAATCTTAGGTTCCACATCATTTGGTATCAGAGCTTATTTAAGTTAGAGTTTTATCTACCTTGAATTGTTGTTTGGTGATTATTAAAAACAATAGAGGTACTGTTCATCAGCATTGTTCATAATACCATTCATACGTATTGTTCATACGCACTGTTCATACTACTGTTCATATGTGATTTATATTGATATATTAAAATTAATCAATTTCTTTCTTCCATATCTAAATTTCATTACTTGAACCTTATTAAAATAGTTTAGCTACTGGCCTTGAATTAAGAGAAAAAAAAATCTATCTACACACATTTTTTTCATCTAGTGTGTGACAAATCTGTTTTTGTTAGTTCTTAAAGTATATTTTGCCCTTAGACTTGAATTACTACCTTTCTTTGCTAAGTTATCTTGTATTCTTTACATACAAATTGCTTGAATTATAATCTAGTTCTAAAGAACAATTTTATAGTTAAGAACAAAAGAGGAAAAAAAGGCAAGAGAGTGCGAGTACATTTAAGAGGGTAACAGCCTATATTGTGTGAAACACGAAGGGAGTGTCATAAGCTTGAATGTAAACACGTGAGGGAGTGATTTGTGAGGGTGTTTTATCTAACATCTTTTATAGGTATATACAATGACTGATGAATCTAGTAAGAAAGGATTGTGCCAAGAAGAGATCGCTTTTGCTATATGAGCTATCTTTGAGAAGTTTATAAAGGTCATGGGGAATGTGAATGATAAATTGGAGAGGCTGGAATTGAGAACCTCTACTACTACCATAAGGGCAATAAAGAGAGGCTAATTCTTCAATGAGAATGGGGAGGTTGATCATAATAAAGAGTAAGAGGTACGATCAGTAAGTAAAAAGTATGAGAGAAAAGAGAAAAGAAAGGAAGAGGAATCAAAGAAGAAATTATTTGTGTAGCTGAAGTGATGCGGAACCCCAAGGCTAAAGAACCCGAAACCCCTTGAACATACAATATGGCACGAACGTGAGCAAGAATAAACCCCCAATCTAAAGAACCCCCAAACAACTATGTGAATGGAAACGCTTATAATAGATTGATTTAAAACACAAGAACAGAATTCGCCACAAAGTAAATACCTTGATAAGAATTAAAGTTCTTGATGCAAAAGAAGAAGACAAACAATCCTCTCCAATGAAGAATTTGGCCAAGCCAAATAAAAGTCTCAAAATATCATAATCTCCAAGTCTGAATTACAAATTCGTTTTTGAGGAGTATTTATACTCACTTAAGCTAATAAAAACCCTAATTAATCAAATAAGCCTTAAAACATGGGCCTTACACTAAGATAACTAAAGCCCACACTAATTAACTTAAAATTCAGCCCAAAAGGCCTAAAAAGAACTAATTAAATGAGCCCAAGCTAATTAAAGCCCATCTCACTTAAATAAGCCCAAAAGAATATGTTAAGGCCTAACATATTACAAATAATCAAATAAAAATAATAAATAAAAGCCTAAACTAAAAGCCCAAATAAATCAGCCCCTTAATCCACCAATTAGCACATGCATTGCACATGCTCTGGCTCACATGCATAGCACATGTCAAGGTCACATGGTCGGCACATGTCAAGTGTCACATGCATAGCACATGTCAAGGTCACATGGTCGGCACATGTCAAGTGTCACATGACCTGCACATGTTAAGTCGTCACATGACTAGCACATGTCCATCTTCAATTTGGCTTCTTCATAAATTTGGCCCACGGACTTCCTTCGAGCCTTCTTTAACTTCTCTAAATTTGATCTCCATGAATATGAACTTCCATTGTTTATAATCTTGAAGTGTTGACCCCCCCTGTGCACGCATCATTCCCTCCCTCTTTAGAAAAGATTCGTCCTCGAATCTTCGTCTTGTTCAAGTTGGGAATTGGCACTTGAAGAATAAATTCATCTTCATATAAGATCTTCTGAATAGGTGGAAATAAAATGAATGTTTCTTCAGCTGAGGACTCATCATGTTCCTGCAATTTAACAAAAACACTAAGAAAAACATGATTTTTCAATACAACCATTTCGTTCTGATCATGGTCCTCTTCTTTCTCCATGTTCAACTTAGCCTCCTTAAGCACTACAGGATCAATCATAACATGCTGATCTTCCATCTCAACTAAACAAACATCTTCTTTCTCACTCAAAACAACAACTACTTCACTTCCACTGATTTCTTCTTCACTCACAACCTCATTGTCATACAAATCTATAGCATCTCTTTCAACTTCACAAATAATCTCTTCCATTGTAGCTTCCTCTTTCTTTCTTTTCTCCTTTTTCAAACACTTATCTAACTGTCTAAAAAGTTGTTTAAACCTCAATTCCATATCTTCAGAATCTTCATTTTTCCTATGACGGTCAATTAATTTACTTCGATTTTTGATTTTAGTAGATTCATTTATTCTCTCCTCCATCCTATCCATCCTAGTATTCAACTTCTTAAACTCACTCATGAATGTTTTATACATCATCTTCACATTAGGCACGTTTTCATCCTCTTTCTCACACATTGTCTCCTTTATGTCCTTTCTTGACATGATTTATAAACTGCAAATAAATGTTAGAAGAGAAATAAAAACTCACATTTCACTCCCTCACGTGTTTCACTCAAAAAGATGGCACTCCACTCGTGTTTCACTCAAGTAGGCTTTTACCCTCTTTTAAGCTCACACACTCAAGCCTTTTACCACTCAAGCTTGTTATCTTCAGTTGCACTTCAGAACTCAAACTCAAGTCAAAATAGTTCACAAGCGGCAAATTATGGTAAAGAATGCAATGAAAATACTTAACAAAGAAGATAGGGACAAAGCTAGAAGCAAAAGACTAAAGTGAAGAACGTTGAAATGAGCATACAAGGTGAAGATATGTATGCTGTCCGAATTATGTAAATTTAACTAACAAGAATCAAATTGTTAATTATAGTGTAATAGGAAGCAAAAACACAAAGACACCAAAAATGGAAACTTAAGAATGAAAGAAATGACAAAACTAATGCAATAATGCAGAAATTGAAATCTCCCTAATGGAAAATTCAATTTGAGACAATATGTATTATCACACTAAGACAAAATGAAAAGGAGACACAAGATGTCCAAACTAAAACAAGATTAGGAAACCCAAATGTTTGTCCAAAATAAGACAAAGATTAATCCAATATGTCTTAATAAGATCAAATAAGGAAACCCAAATGTCTAAACTAAGACAAAATGACTTATCCACTATGTCTTAATTAGTTCAAGATATGGAAACCCAAATGTCTAAACTTAAGACAAAATGAAACTTATCTAATTTAATGTCCTAATTTAAATAATGTCCCAATCCTAATTTCTTTTCTTTTTTTTTTTTTTGAATTATCTCTAACTAATTAGATAATAACAATTCTATCCTAAAGAAATACAATCCTAATTGTTCACACCAACCAAAGTTAACCCAAATTAAAATACTTTTTCTAAATTCGGATGAACAGTGCGATGAATAGTACGTGTGAACAGTGCAATGAACAGCACGTGTGAACAGTACCAGGAACAGTACGACGAATTTTTTTTTTTTTTAGCTAGATAACAACAAGAACAACTAATAACCTAGAAATCAAGATCAAACAATAAGAAATAACACCTAAAATAAAGCTCCCTATAATTTAGACCACTATGATGAACAAGGGTTCCTAAATTTTAGGAATCAAATAAATTGAAAATTAATGAATAAAAACAGCAAACAAACATGGATAAATAAGAATTTAATCCAAATCCAAGCTCTGATACCAAATGATGCGGAACCCCAAGGCTAAAGAACCCGAAACCCCTTGAACATACAATATGGCACGAACATGAGCAAGAATAAACCCCCAATCTAAAGAACCCCCAAACAACTATGTGAATGGAAACGCTTATAATAGATTGATTTAAAACACAAGAACAGAATTCGCCACAAAGTAAATACCTTGATAAGAATTAAAGTTCTTGATGCAAAAGAAGAAGACAAACAATCCTCTCCAATGAAGAATTTGGCCAAGCCAAATAAAAGTCTCAAAATATCATAATCTCCAAGTCTGAATTACAAATTCGTTTTTTAGGAGTATTTATACTCACTTAAGCTAATAAAAACCCTAATTAATCAAATAAGCCTTAAAACATGGGCCTTACTCTAAGATAACTAAAGCCCACACTAATTAACTTAAAATTCAGCCCAAAAGGCCTAAAAAGAACTAATTAAATGAGCCCAAACTAATTAAAGCCCATCTCACTTAAATAAGCCCAAAAGAATATGTTAAGGCCTAACATATTACAAATAATCAAATAAAAATTATAAATAAAAGCCTAAACTAAAAGCCCAAATAAATCAGCCCCTTAATCCACCAATTAGCACATGCATTGCACATGCTCTGGCTCACATGCATAGCACATGTCAAGGTCACATGGTCGGCACATGTCAAGTGTCACATGCATAGCACATGTCAAGGTCACATGGTCGGCACATGTCAAGTGTCACATGACCTGCACATGTTAAGTCGTCACATGACTAGCACATGTTAAGTCGTCACATGACTAGCACATGTCCATCTTCAATTTGGCTTCTTCATAAATTTGGCCCACTGACTTAACTTCTCCAAATTTGATCTCCATGAATATGAACTTCCATTGTTTATAATCTTGAAGTGTTGACCCCCCTGTGCACGCATCATGAAGGGAACACTAGAGATTTATTTGATGATGAGGTTGTGAGTGAGGGAGAAATAATTAAAAGTAAAGATGTGGTCGACTATTTGAGTGAAAAGGAAGAAACTTGTTTAATTATGGAACCCAGATAAAACTCGAGTCCACCAGTCTCTTTCGACTTTGTGGGCCACCTGGCCGAACGCGATCCTACCCCCCCCCCCCCAATGAGTGCACACACCGTTTTTTTTATTTGTGCATTAGTTTTTAGTTCACGAACATTTACATTTGCATTTTTAAATGCGTGGTTAGGTCAAATTTTTTGCATGCCTTGAATTATTTGAGCGTGAGTGGTTTTTATTTTTTGTGCAAGCAAATTGTACATTTTCATGCATACGCATTATGCATAAATCTAAGCCCTTTAGCGCATTTATGGGTATATAAGTGTTCATTTTGTTTGAGTGCAAGAACATATTTATTGTAACACCCCTTACCTATATGTAGGGAGCTTCATCCCTCGAGGAGGAAAAAGGACCCCGATAGATGAGGGTTGTCACACAAGACCTCAAGCAAAGCAAACAAAGTTACGAATCATTCATTAAAATAGGATAAAATAAAATTTCTTAAAATAGACAAAGGCTGAAAATAAAAGCGTGGTATTTTATTAATTTACATTATAGTCTTTACATATCAAAATACAAAAGTACCCCAGCACAGAAGATCATATACATATTTGCTATCAAGACAAAATTACAAAAATAAAGTTTACATCATTACAAAATACTTAACCTAATACATATACAAAAAGGTACAATCCTATACTACAAAATCTCTCTCCTAGCTGTGTTGGCCCAAGCAGATCACCCTGCCCAAAAACTCCAACATCTTCCACATCTACATGGATGAAACACTCGTGCTAAGCGAATACGCTTAGTGGGGAACACAAATGCAAAACGACCACTTACAGTGGGGTCAACAGAAATTCACATGCTTATGGCACACATACAGGATAATGAAGGCTTATGAAGTAGTTCAACACATAAAACATGCGGTTATAACATCATACTAATATATATATATATATATATATATATATATATATATATATATATATATATATATATATATATATATATATATATATATATCTTCACATATTACAAACCCATATCCATAAAAGAAATCCTGCCATACAAATCAGTGGATAACGAGTACGTATAGATACCCGAGGGTACCAATAGTCTTTCATAATGCATGGATACGCGAAGGTATCAAAACCAATCTTTTCTTTTTATTCCAAAATCATTTTCGCATGGGATCTTAAGCAAGATCCAAGATAGAAGGATCACGACGATCCAATTGGGGACCTGATCAGGGTCCAAATCACAGAAGGCTACAGCTACAGAGACTCTATTAGGCATGCCTAACTATCCACTTATTTGACTCTAGCAGGTCATGCATAATTCATCAAATTACATTCATATAATTCATAAAATTATCCATGCATAATTATAAAAGCATCACAAGTTCGGAAACCAAACATCGAAAGCATAAAAGAAAACTCAAGTTGAAGCCAGGAGGTGTTTCGCTCGTGACAGAGGCGAAACTTGTCCCAGGTCGCCATAGCGGTAGTCTTTGCCCTCGTGCAGAGACAGAAGCACATCTCATTGTCACGCTTGCGATAGTGTGCGGCTAACCAAAGCTATTGCGCTCGCATTAGAGAACTGCCCAATCCGCTCGGTAGCCGAGCGCTCTGTAGCGCTCGCGATAGAGAGCTCTTGCTGTGACGGCTCGGCAACCCAATGCTCGGCCACGCGTAAGGGCTGAATTCACCGAGCTCTATCGAGCTCGCGATAGAGTCGTGATTTCTAGCTCTTACGCGAAAATCTGCAGAAAATCACACTCCCAAAAATCACCCAAACCTCTAATTGACCTCAAAACTCACTACCACACAAATTGACCACTCCCCACGTCTCAATCAACTTAAAACCGCACTTGAAATCCATTTATCATCATCAAATCATACAATTAACAAGATTAAATTTCCAGAATTCAATAAACTAGGAAATCTTAGAAATCTATTCAAAATTATGCTTTAGCTCAAACCTCCATAACTATGCATCTCAACTCACAAACAATCACCACCCATATCATTAGATACAAATACACATAATATGTCTCATCAATTCCAACAATTTCACACAAAACACAAAATCACCAATGTACACAAGGAATACACAAAGAGCAAGAGTTCCCAAACCTTAGACTCCTAAGCTCCAATCAGGGGGCTCCGCTTCCACTTGCTATCTCCTTGCCCTTAGGCTCTCTAGGAGGGATTTCTGAGCCAAAACACCCATCAAAATAGAATTTAAAACTCTAACCCCAAAACACCCAAATAACCAAATTCAAAAGGAAAAAGAGGATGAAGAAGAAGAGTTAGCTACCACTTACCCAAACCAACTTAGAATTACCAAAACTCACCAAGACTTGAAGCTAAATGGGGGAAATTAGGAGGAAGCAAAGAGAAAAGGAAGAAGAGGAACAGAACAACGGGAAAGAGGACGAAGAAGAAGAAACGGGAAGGGGACAAAGAAAAATAGCTGTCCCTCACTCTCTCTTTCCACTAAAATATCCTCCCCACTTGCCACATATCACCCTCCTACAAGAGGACCTCCCCCAAGACACACCCAACTACCATCCTCTCACATACACCCAAAACCAACCTTACTAAAACACATCCTAATCCCATACACACACTCACACCCAAGTAAAACCCCAAACTACAAAATAACCATAACTTAAACCATAACACATACTCAAAAATAACACATGCCAAAATTATACATACAAAATCACACACACACAAGGCTCAAACTACTAGGGTGGAAACGGAGCGTTACAATACTCCCCTCCTTAACAGAATTTCATCCTCGAAATTCTCACCTGATCCAAATAACTGAAGATGCTGAGCTCTTATAACCTCTTCCGGTTCCCAAGTTGCTTCTTCAATCCCATGATGTCGCCAAAGTACCTTAACCCAAGGGATTTGCTTGTTGTGGAGCTATTTGATCTCCCTAGCCAAAATTTCCTTTGGTTCTTCATCAAATGAAAAATCTAGCTGAACCTAAATATCTTGCACTTGTAATACATGAGACGAATCTGATCGGTAGCAGCGGAGCATAGACACGTGAAAAACATCGTGTAATTTAGTTAACTCTACTAGCAACGCTAATCAATAGGCTACCGGACCAATCTTTTCCAGGATCTCATCGGGTCCAATAAATTGAGGACTCAATATCCCTTTCTTACCAAATCGAAGAACTTTTTGCCAAGGCAAGACTTTCAAGAATACCTTGTCACCAATCTCATAACGAATATCCCTTCGCCTCAAATTGGCATAAGACCGTTGTCTGTCTTTAGCTGCCTTTAAATTCCATTGCATAACTCTAACTTTCTCTTCAGTATCTTTAACTATCTCTGGACCCATTATAGATCATTCTGATAACTCCGTCCAACACATTGGGGTTCTACATCTCCGTCCATAAAGAGCTTCATAGGGAGCCATTCCAATACTTGCTTGATGACTATTATTGTACGCAAACTCCATTAAAGGCACGTACTTGTCCATGGAATAGTCTAACCGAACTGGCAAGAAGTGTGCTGATTTAGATAATCGGTCGACTATCACCCACACTAAATCATGCTTGCGTTGTGTCAATGGTAAACCAGATACAAAGTCGATCGTAACATCATCCCACTTCCATTGAGGAATGGGTAAGGGATGCAACAATCTTGCTGGAACTTGATGCTCAGCTTTCACTTGCTGACACACCAGACATTTCGAAACAAACTCCACTATGTCCTTTTTCATACTCGACCACCAATAAAACTGCTTAAGGTCTCTATACATCTTGTTCCCTCCTTGAAGGATCGTGAAAATCGATGAATGAGCTTCTTGCAAAAGCTTTCTCTTCACATCACTCACATCATGCACACACAACCAATTTCCATGTCGGAGCACTCCTTCACAATCCACGAAAAATTCCATTTGCTTACCATCTCTTACCATATGGAAAGCACGATGCAATATCGGGTCACTCAACTATGCGTCCACTATCAGTTGTCTCAAACTCGGTCTAACCTTTAACTGAGCAATTAATGCTCCTTCTAAATCAATTCTCCACATTCCTGATGCGGAACCCAATAGCTATCGAGCTACAAACCCACACATACAATTCGAATAGCAAACCAAATCAGATAAACACCCTCCCTATTGAACCCCCAATCAACCTGTGACTGAAAACGCAAATAATCGGGAAACAAAGAACTGAAAAACGCCACAATCAAACGATTGATAAGTTAATCAAATTCTTCATGCAATAGAAAAGAAAGCAATTCACTCTCTTAATCTAAGCAAATAAATTCGGCTATGCCAATAATAATCATTCAAAAATCTGAAATTCTTAACATAACATGTTCTATTTATAGGGTGGCTAACCCTAGCTAGCAAATAACCTAAAACAAAACCCTAATGAGGCCTTAAACATGGTGTGGCCGAATTGTCCATGGGCTTTACAAGATAAGTTCAGCCCAAACTAAAGAATTAAACACACTTAAAATAAGCCCAAAAGAAAGACTAATTAAAACCCAAAAATAACTAAACTAAACCCAATCTAAAAGCCCAATTCGTTTAGCCCATTAAGTCATTAAATAATGAGTCATGTGACTTTTAAATGAAGCACATGACTTGTACAAATAAAGCCCAAAGTAGTATAAACCCAAAAATGACTTAAATTGGCACAAAAATGGCTTAAGTTGGCCCAATTTCACTAGAAGCTTCCAAAAGGCTAAGTACTTTGTGAAAGCCTCCTTCAAGCTCTTTATAACACTTCTTAAAGGCATCTTTATGTAGTTCTTGAGTAACAAAGCCTTGCACATAGGTTGTCATAGCCATCTTCAGCTTCTTAGCTCGCCCTCTTGTGAGTGGACCACTTGGCATCTTCAAAGGGTCCTTAGTGGTTGGTTGATCCGTATCATTCCCTCCCTCCTCAAAAAGATTTGTCCTCAAATCTGAATCCACATCAAAAGGAGAAAGGTCAGAAACATTAAATGTAGCTGAAACACCATACTCACCTGGCAAGTCTATTTTATAAGAATTATCGTTGATGCGCTCCAAGACTTGGAAAGGACCATCACCACGTGCATCCAGCTTGCCCTTCCTTTGGTTTGGGAACCTCTCCTTTCTGAAATGCACCCAAACCCAATCTCCAGGGGTGAACACCACTTGTTTCCTTCCCCTATTCGCCTTTTCAGCATATTGCCTGTTTTTCTTCTCAATGCTTGCCCGTGCTTTCCCATGCAAGGATTTCACCATATCTGCTTTCCTACTACCATCCAAACTCAAAAGCTCATGTAAAGGTAAAGGACAAAGATCAAGCACAGTTAGTGGGTTAAAACCATAAACAAGCTCAAATGGTGAAAAACCAGTGGAAGAATGGATACTTAGATTATAAGCAAATTCAATAAAAGGCAAACAATCTTCCCAAGTTTTAAGATTCTTACCCACAATAGCACGTAATAAAGTCCCCAAAGTTCTATTCACAACTTCTGTTTGCCCATCAGTTTGAGGGTGACAAGTAGTAGAAAACAATAACTTTGTTCCTAACTTACCCCATAAAACACGCCAAAAATGTGAAAGGAACTTTGTATCCCTATCTGAAACTATAGTGTGTGGAATACCATGCAAACGGACAACTTCCTTAAAGAATAGATCAGCAACATGCACAGCATCATCACATTTATGACATGCAATAAAATGAGTCATTTTACTAAACCTATCTACCACAATAAAGATACTATCCCTACCACGTTTTGTCCTAGGCAAACCAAGCACAAAATCCATGGAAATGTCAGTCCAAGGAGAACTAGGTATGGGTAATGGCATATATAATCCATGAGGCATAGATTTAGACTTAGCTTGTTTACATGCAACACATGCATTACACACCTTTTTCCACATCTTTTCGCATGCGTGGCAAAAGAAATGCTCATTCAACATGTCATAGGTCTTATGTACCCCAAAATGTCCCATCAATCCCCCACAATGAGATTCTAATACAAGCAAGTCACGCATAGAACATTTAGGTAAACAAAGCTTGCTGCCCTTAAATAAAAATCCATCATGTCTATAGAATTTATCTAAGGCTTTATGTTCACATGCATGATACACATTACCAAAATCAGAATCACCATCATATAGTTCCTTAATATGCTCAAATCCTAACAACTTAGAACTAAGTGTAGAAATCAAGGCATATCTTCTTAATAATGCATCAGCAACAATATTGTCCTTTCCATGCTTGTATTGAATAACATAGGGAAATGTTTCAATAAATTCAACCCATTTAGCATGCCTCTTATTCAACTTACCTTGTCCCTTCAAGTGTTTGAGGGACTCGTGATCGGTGTGAATGACAAACTCCTTGGGTAGGAGGTAATGCTGCCACACATCCAATGCTCTCACCAAGGCATAAAGCTCCTTGTCATAGGTTGAATAATTGAGCTGGGCTCCATGAAGCTTCTCACTAAAGTATGCTACTGGTTTCTTTTCTTGCATTAGAACAGCCCCAATACCTACACCAGAAGCATCACACTCAATTTCAAAAGTCTTATCAAAATTAGGCAAAGATAAAATAGGAGCAGAACACAACTTCACTTTCAATTTTTCAAAAGCTTTTTGCTGTGCTTCTCCCCACTTAAACCCAACTTCTTTTTTGATTATTTCTGTAAGTGGTGCAGCAACAGAAGAGAAATCCTGCACAAAACACCTATAAAAACTTGCTAAGCCATGAAAGCTCCTCACATCCGAAATGGACTTAGGCGTGGGCCAATTTCTAATTGCCTTCACTTTCTCTTCATCTACTTCAATACCCTGTGCACTCACCACAAAACCAAGAAAAACAAGTCTATCTATACAAAATGTGCACTTCTTAAGTTTAGCATACAACCTTTCATGCCTCAAAGTTTGCAAAACTAACTTAACATGCTCAGTATGTTCATCAAAAGACTTGCTATAAATGAGTATATCATCAAAGTAAACAACAACAAACTTTCCTAAATATGCACGCAATACATGGTTCATAAGTCTCATAAATGTGCTAGGGGCGTTAGATAGCTCAAATGGCATAACTAACCACTCATACAAACCATATTTAGTTTTGAAAGCTGTTTTCCATTCATCACCAGGTTTCATTCTTATTTGATGATATCCACTCATTAAATCAATCTTAGTAAAAAACACAGCACCACACAATTCATCTAACATATCATCAAGCCTAGGAATAGGATGTCTATACTTTACAGTGATTTTGTTGACTGCACGACAATCAACACACATCCTTCAAGTTCCATCCTTCTTAGGCACCAATAGGACGGGTACTGCGCAAGGACTCAAGCTCTCTCTAACCAATCCCTTCTCCATAAGTTCTTCCACTTGCCTTTGCATCTCCTTAGTTTTCTTAGGATTGCTTCTATATGCTGGTCGGTTAGGAATGGTTGATCCAGGTATGAAATCAATCTGATGTTCTGATGCGGAACCCAATAGCTAACGAGCTACAAACCCACACATACGATTCGAATAGCAAAGCAAAATCAGATAAACATCCTCCCTATTGAACCCCCAATCAACCTGTGATTGAAAACACAAATAATCGAGAAAAAAGAAGAAGATGAAAACGCCACAATCAAGATAATTGATAAGTTAATCAAATTCTTCATGCAATAGAAAAGAAAAGCAAGCAAATCTCACAAATCTAATCTATTAGAATTTTGGCAAAGCCAAGAAAAGAGGATAGCCTCCATTGTTTAATAATTCCAATCTCTCTATACAAATTCATTTTTGAGGAGTATTTATACTCCTTTAAGTTAATAAAAACCCTAATTAATCAAATATGCCTTTAAACATGGGTCTTACACCAAGATAACTAAAGCCCACACTAATTAACTTAAAATACAGCCCAAAAAGCCTAAAAAGAACTAATTAAATGAGCCCAAGCTAATTAAAGCCCATCTCACTTAAATAAGCCCAAAAGAATAAGTTAAGGCCTAATATATTACAAATAATCAAATAAAAATAATAAATAAAAGCCTAAACTAAAAGCCCAAACAAAACAGCCCATTAAGTCCATTATTGGCACATGCATTGACATGTAATGTGTCACATGATGTGCACATGCATAACACATGACATGACACATGTCTAGCACATGTCAAAGCACATGGATGGCATATGTTAAGGTCACATGACTTGCACATGCCTCTCTTCAAAGTCTCTTTTTGATTCGGCTTCTTCATAGCTACAGTAAACCACCTTCAAGCCTTCTTGAACTTCCCCAAATTTGATCTCCATGAATCCGAACTTGCAATATTTATAATCTTGCAATGTTGACCCCCCTGTGCACGTATCATGTTCTATCCCTCTCAAAGGTGGTAATCCATCTGGTAGCTCATCAGGAAAGACATCTGAATATTCCTGCAACAAAGACACAAAACTGGAAGGCAAAGATTCATGGTCAATGTCAGTGTCAGAAAACAAAATCTCTTTGTAAGTTACAAGGATCAATGGCTGCCCTATTGCTAAAGCACTCTTAACCTCTCTTGCCCTTACATAAAAATTCTGTTTTTGTCTCCCACCTTTCTTGTTTTCACTCACCAATGGGCCATTTATTTGTTTTGTTTCTTTTCTGGCCTCTTTCCCCCCTTTTCTTTCTTTTTCTCTCTTAATTTCACTCACCTCTTCTCTCTTGGCCAAAGCCTCTCTCTCCCTCTCAACTAATTTCTTTTGATCTTCAAACACTTCTTTAGGAGATAACGGTGTCAAAGTCACTTTTGTACCTTCATAAGAAAAAGAATAACGGTTAGTGTACCCATTATGCACCACTTGTCTATCAAATTGCCAAGGCCTTCCCAAAAATAAATGGCCTGCTTGCATAGGTACCACATCACAAACCACCTCATCCTTATACCTCCCAATAGAAAATGGCACTCTTACTTGCCTTGTTACCTTGACCTCCCCACTGTCATTCAACCATTGTAATTTATAAGGTCTAGGATGCTTTTCACATACCAAATTCAGCTTATCAACCATATTCACACTAGCTACATTGGTGCAACTACCTCCATAACAATAAGTGTGCACACCCTTCCATTAATTAAACACTTAGTGTGAAATATGTTTTCTCTTTGTTCTAGGCTCTCTTCCTTAACATTCAAATTCAAAGCTCGCCTAGCCACTAAAGACTTCCCACTTTCAGCAACCAATAACTCTCCATCACTATCACAATCACTATAATCTTCCAAAGGTGGCATCTCATCTTCACTATGGTATGATTCAGAAATAATTTCCCCATCATCCCTAGCTATTATCACCCTTTTATTAGGACAATCATGTGCCATATGCCCCTTCCCCAAGCATTTAAAGCATTTAATCTCTCTACTAGGAGTTGGAGTATTAGGGTTACCTTTGACGACCTTAGATGGTGATTGGACAACCCTTGCATCTTTGGAACCCGAATCTGCCCCATAAGGTTTGGATCCCCTAAAGTCTCTTCTATCCTCCCCTTTAGTCCATCTAGATCCCAAACTATCCCTTGAGTTGTTGCTGGTTCGGTTGAAGCTCCTACTCTTCTTCTGTTTCTCAATTTTCATTGCCATATTCAGCATTTCCTCCATGAAGTCATATCTATAAAGCTCAATGACATCAGCAATCTCCTTATTCAATCCACCTAAAAATCGAGCCATGGTTACCTCTTCATCTTCCTCAATGTTAGCTCTAACCATGCACATTTCCATTTATTTATGGTAGTCCTCTACTGACCTACCCCCTTGCACTAACCTATGCAACTTCTGATGTAGCTCCCTAAAGTAATATGAAGGCACAAATCTTTTCCTCATGGCCTCCTTCATATCCTCCCAATTACCAATAGGACGTCTACCCACTTTCCTTCTGCTCAAGTTCAATTGATCCCACCAAAATAAGGCATAATCTGTAAACTCCACAGTTGCTATCTTCACTTTCTTCTCCTCAGAATACCTATTACACTCAAAGATCATTTCAACCTTCCTTTCCCATTCTAGGTACTCTTCAGCACTGTTTCTACCTTTAAATGGAGGAATCTTAAGCTTAATGTTACCTAAATTCCCATCTAATCTCCCACTTGTCTCTTCTTCATCTAAGTCTTCTATGTCAGCCCTTACATTTTCATCAGTCCATCTACCTCTCCTAGCTGTCCTCCTAGAATTATTAGAAGCACTCACTTCAAATTTCTCCTCCATTGATGCGTGCACAGGGAGGTCAACACTTCAAGATTATAAGCAATGGAAGTTCATATTCATGGAGATCAAATTTAAGAAGTGTTATAAAGAGCTTAAAGGAGGCTTTCACAAAGTACTTAGCCTTTTGGAAGCTTCTAGTGAAATTGGGCCAACTTAAGTCATTTTTGGGCCAATTTAAGTCATTTTTGGGTTTATACTACTTTGGGCTTTAATTGTACAAGTCATGTAATTCATTTAAAGGTCACATGACTCATTTAATTAGTGACTTAATGGGCTAAACGAATTGGGCTTTTAGATTGGGTTTAGTTTAGTTATTTTTGGGTTTTAATTAGTCTTTCTTTTGGGCTTATTTTAAGTGTGTTTAATTTAGCTTGGGCTTAACTTATCTTGTAAAGCCCATGGACAATTCGGCCACACCATGTTTAAGGCCTCATTAGGGTTTGTTTTAGGTTATTTGCTAGCTAGGGTTAGCCACCCTATAAATAGAATATGTTATGTTAAGAATTTCAGATTTTGGATGATATTCATTGGCTTAGCCGAATTTTCTTTGCTTAGAATGAGAGTGAATTGCTTTCTTTTCTATTGCATGAAGAATTTGATTAACTTATCAATTGTTTGATTGTGGCGTTTTTCAGGTTCTTTAATTCCCGATTATTTGCGTTTTCAGTCACAGGTTGATTGGGGGTTCAATAGGGAGGGTGTTTATCTGATTTGGTTTGCTATTCGAATTGTATGTGTGGGTTTGTAGCTCATTAGCTATTGGGTTCCGCACATACGGTTTGAATAGCAAAGCAAAATCAGATAAACACCCTCCCTATTGAACCCCCAATCAACCTGTGACTGAAAACGCAAATAATCGGGAAACAAAGAACTGAAAAATGCCACAATCAAACAATTGATAAGTTGATCAAATTCTTCATGCAATAGAAAAGAAAGCAATTCACTCTCATTCTAAGCAAAGAAAATTCAGCTAAGCCAATGAATATCATTCAAAATCTGCAGTTTACAATCCATAATAGCCTATTTATATGGTGGCTAACCCTAGCTAGCAAATAACATAAAGAAAACCCTAATGAGGCCTTAAACTAAGTTAGACCGAATTGCCCATGGGCTTAAGCTATCAAATAAGCCCATTTACAAGACTTAACTTAAAACAAAACCCATTAAGAAAAGAGTGGGCCGAATTGTTTAAAGCCCAAAATAAAGACTAACTAAAACCCAAAAATAACTAAACTAAACCCAATGTAAAAGCCCATCACATTTAGCCCATTAAGTCATTAAATAAATGAGTCATGTGACCTTTAAATGAAGCACATGGCTTGTACAATTAAAGCCCAAAGTAGAATAAACCCAAAAATGACTTAAGTTTGCCCAATTTCACTAGAAGCTTCCAAAAGGCTAAGTACTTTGTGAAAGCCTCCTTCAAGCTCTTTATAACACTTCTTAAAGGCATCTTCATGTAGTTCTTGAGTAACAAAGCCTTGCACATAGGTTGTCATAGCCATCTTCAGCTTCTTAGCTCGCCCTCTTGTGAGTGGACCACTTGGCATCTTCAAAGGGTCCTTAGTGGTTGGTTGATCGGTATCAGGGTTATATAGGGAGGTTTTTGTCTTCTTTGTCTTTGCAATCAAAGTGTATGTTCAAGGGGTTTCGGGTTCTTTAACCTTGGGGTTCCGCATCACCTAGTCCTGATAGGGGTGCATCGGGTAATGAGAGTGAAGTGCATGAATGCCCTCATTATGGTAAGAGGCATAGAGGGGAATGCTGGAAGGTGATTGGGGCTTGCTTTAGATGCAGTAGTAATGAGCATTACTTGGCTAACTGTCCCAAGGGATATGAAGTGGTTGAGAATCAACAAGAGGTTAGCCATTGTGGGTCAAATTTTCCTCCAGCTCACTGAGGTAGAGGTAGAGGACGTGGGCGTGGTAACCAATCCAGAGGTAGAGTGGAGTCTGAAACTGTTAATAGACCTCCCACTGCACCAGCCTGAGCATATGCCATGAAAGCTAGAGAGGATCAAGATGCACCTGAAGTCATTGCAGGTACTTTTCTACTTTATGATGCAGAAATGTTTGCATTGATTGATCCTGGATCTATTCATTCATATATATGCTCTAAGAGAATTTGTGAAAAGATGCCTATTGTAAATTGCGTGAATTATGATATATGCGTAACTAGTCCTTTGGGGAATGTAGTGAAAGTGAATAAAGTGCATAGGGGTTGTCCATTAGTGGTGTAAGAACATGTGTTTCCGGTAGACTTGATTGAACTGCCCTTCGATGACTTTGATTTAATTTTGGGTATGGATTGGTTGAGTAGGCATAGTGTCGTAGTTGATTATAAGAGGAAGACCGTTGTGCTCAGTAGTGGTGAGGAAACTAAAGTAACAGTGAGGGGTCATTGTACCATTCCTTTGGCTAATGTGTTGTCGACTATGCAAGCATGTCGATGTTTGAGAAAGGGTTGTGAGGCTTTCTTGGCCTTAGTCTTGGATTCTAGAAAGGACCAAGTGAGAGTTCAGGATATCCCGATTGTGAGGGAATTTCCCAATGTTTTTCCCGAAGAGTTGGCTAGTGTACCGCCAAGGAGAGAAGTGGAATTGTCCATCGATATTATGCCTGGTACCACACCTTTGTCTAAGGCCCCCTATAGGATGGCTCCGAGTGAGTTGAAGGAATTGAAACTGCAATTGCAAGAATTGTTGGATAGGGGCTTCATTAGGCCGAGTGTGTCTCCCTGGGGAGTACCTGTGTTGTTCGTCAAAACGAAGGATGGATCTATGAGGATGTGCATCGATTATAGGCAACTGAATAAGGTGACAGTGAAAAATAGATACCATTTGCAAAGAATTGAAGATCTATCTGATCAATTAAAGGGAGCTAGTGTGTTCTCTAAGATTGACCTAAGATCAGGGTATTACCAACAGCAAGTTAAGAAGGAGGATATCCCTAAGACCACATTTTGAACTCGCTATGGGCATTATGAATTTCTCATGATGCCATTCGGGTTGACAAATGCGCCTGCTGCATTTATGGACCTAATGAATAGCATGTTTAGACCATATTTGGACCAGTTTGTAGTTGTGTTTATTGATGAAATTTTGGTGTATTCGAAGAATGAGAAGGAGCACGAGCAGCACTTGAGAATTGTGCTTCAAACCTTAAGAGAACACCAATTGTTTGCGAAGCTAAGCAAGTGTGAGTTTTGGTTGAAGGAGGTGTCCTTTTTGGGGCACATTGTCTCTGCCGAAGGTGTTAAAGTTGATCCGGCCCTAAGAATGTGATTGAAGTGTGAAGCTTCTTGGGTTTAGTAGGGTATTACCGTCATTTCATACAAGGGTTTTTAGTGATTGCTTCTCCTCTTACCAAGCTGTTGCATAAGGGAGTTAAGTTTGAGTGGTCAGATAAGTGCCAAGCAAGTTTTGAGCAATTGAAAAGGATGTTAGTTGAAGCACCAATTTTGATTCAACCAATTTCGGGTAAGGAGTATGCTTTGTATAGCGACGCTTCTAGAATTGGATTGGGATGTGTATTGATGCAAGAAGGTAGGGTAGTGGCTTATGCTTCAAGGCAGTTGAAGTTGCACGAGCAGAATTATCATACTCACGATTTGGAGTTTGCCGCAATAATGTTTGCTTTGAAGATTTGGCGGCATTACTTGTACGGTGAGAAGTGTAAGATCTTTACAGACCATAAGAGTCTTAAGTACTTGCTCACTTAAAAAGAGCTGAACTTGAGACAAAGAAGGTGGTTGGAATTATTTAAGGATTACGACTGCATCGTGGACTATCATCCAGGTAAGGCCAATGTCGTAGCAGATTCTTTGAGTAGAAAGTCAATTTCAGTCTTGCTATTGCAAAGGTTTAAGTGGAGATTCGATTCTGATGGCGCTTTAGTGGCACAGTTGAAAGAGAGGCCAGTGCTAAAGGATGAGTTGACTAGTGCACAAAAGAGTGATCCCAAGCTACAACAAATTGAGCAGTCAGTGAGAAAGGGGGACAAGACCGATTTTTCAGTAAGCGAAGATGGCGTGTTGTGCTATCGAAGGCGATTATGTGTTGCTAATGATAAGGAGCTAAAGAGAAGATTGTTGCATGAAGCGCATAACACGGTGTTCACTATGCATCCAGGCGGTACCAAGATGTACCAAGATTTAAAGCAAATTTATTGGTGGCCTTGCATGAAAAAGGATGTGGTGGACTATGTTTCTAAGTGCTTAACTTGCCAGCAAGTGAAGGCGGAACATCAAGTTCCACATGGTTTATTGAGTCCCATTCAAATTCCCCAGTGGAAGTGGGATAATATAACCATGGACTTTGTTTTGGGTTTGCCCATGATGTCAAGTCAGCACGATTCTGTATGGGTGGTATTTGACCGGTTTTCGAAATCGACTCATTTTATACCGATTTAACTTGACTACTTAATGGATCGATTGGCTGATTTGTATGTGAAAGAGATCGTTAAGCTGCATGGTATCCCTTTGTCCATTATTTCTGGTAGAGATCCAAGGTTTACCTCAAAGTTCTAGAAGGGTTTGCAAGCTACTTTGGGCACAAGATTGAATTTCAGTACGGCTTTCCACCCGCAAACAGATGGACAATTAGAAAGGGTCATTCAAGTGTTGGAAGATTTGCTCGGGCATGTGTGCTTGATTTCTCTAAGAGTTGGGATAGGTACATTCCATTAATGGAGTTCGCTTATAACAAAGGTTATCAAGCAAGTTTTGGTATGGCGCTATTTGAAGCTTTATATGGTAGGAAGTGTCAAAATCCAATATGTTGGACTGATCTGACAGAGCATAGGGTTGTTGGGCCAGAATTGATAAGGGATACAGAAGAGAAAGCGAAATTGATTCAACAACGGTTGAAAGCTGCAAGTGATAGGCAGAAATCGTATGCGGATTTGAAGAGGAAGGACATTGAATTTGATGTGGGTGATAAAGTGTTTCTCAAGGTATCTCCGTGGAGAAAAGTCTTAAGGTTTGGCAAGAAAGGAAAGCTAAGTCCTAGATTTATTGGGCCATACGAGGTATTGGAAAGAGTGGGTTCGGTGGCTTACCAATTAGCCTTACCGCCAGCTTTGTCTAAGCTCCATGATGTATTCCATGTGTCAATGCTTTGGAGGTATCGTTTTGATGAATCCCACATCATCCCAGTACAGGATGTGCAAGTGCAACTAGATTTCTCTTATGTTCAGAAACCTATTGAGATTCTGGCTAGAGAGGTGAAACAGCTGTGGAGCAAGGAAGTTCCGTTGGTCAAAGTTCTTTGGCAACACCACAGGATGGAAGAGGTAACATGGGAACCAAAAGCGGTTATGCGAGATCAGTACCCTCATCTATTTGATTCAGGTATAATCTCGCGGACGAAATTCTTATTAGGAAGGGAGAGTTGTAACAACCCGTATATCACCCTAGGAACATTATGTGTTTAATTATATGAATTTGTTATGGCATGTGATAGGATTCTAAAATCTGGAATTTAAATGTGTGTTCATTGAGACTTAATTGCATAAATGAAATTTTTTAAGTGACTAAAGTGTTAATGGGCTAGATATTGTTAGAGGGCTGAACTTGCATTACATGGGTTTATGGACTTAAGAAAATAAGATTTGTAGATGGGCTTAAGTAGAACTAATGAGGCTATGTGATGCGGAACCCCAAGGCTAAAGAACCCGAAACCCCTTGAACATACAATATGGCATAGACATGAATAAGAGTAAATCCCCAACCCTATTGAACCCCCAATCAATAAAGTGAAAGGAAACGCAAATAATTAGGTTGATTTAAAAACAAGAACAGAATTCGCCACAAAGTAAATACCTTGATAAGAATTAAAGTTCTTGATGCAAAAGAAGAAGACAAACAATCCTCTCCAATGAAGAATTCGGCCAAGCCAAAAGAAATTTATCAAATTAGTCAAATCTACCTCCAATCTCGTTTTTGTAGAGTATTTATACTCTTTTAAGCTAATAAAAACCCTAATTAATCAAATAGGCCTTAAAACATGGGCCTTACATCAAGATAACTAAAGCCCACACTAATTAACTTAAAATTCAGCCCAAAAAGCCTAAAAAGAACTAATTAAATGAGCTCAAGCTAATTAAAGCCCATCTCACTTAAATAAGCCCAAAAGAATAAGTTAAGGCCTAATATATTACAAATAATCAAATGAAAATAATAAATAAAAGCCTAAACTAAAAGCCCAAATAAATCAGCCCCTTAATCCACCAATTAGCACATGCATTGCACATGCCCTGGCTCACATGCATAGCACATGTCAAGGTCACATGGTCGGCACATGTCAAGTGTCACATGACCTGCACATGTTAAGTCGTCACATGACTAGCACATGTCCATCTTCAATTTGGCTTCTTCATAAATTTGGCCCACGGACTTCCTTCGAGCCTTCTTTAACTTCTCCAAATTTGATCTCCATGAATATGAACTTCCATTGTTTATAATCTTGAAGTGTTGACCCCCCTGTGCACGCATCACTATGGGCTTAGTTTATATTAAGATGGTTTAGTGGGCTTTAAGGCTGGAAGTTCACTAGAAGGCAGAATTGCAGTAGAGCCCGTGATCCTTGCTGTTTTTGCCACATAGGACAATGCATGTAGGAGAGAGAATTAATGGGGTTAGCTGCAAGGGGTAGCAGCTTTCCTTTCCATTCCCTCTTTCATTTTTTGCTTCCTTCCTCTCACTCTCACATGTTTTCTCCTCCATCTTTCTCTCAAAATTTCTGTGTTTTCTCTCCATCTTCATTCTACTATTTCCTCTTGGGTTATCAAATAAAATTCTGTTGCATTATGGGTTAGAAGGGTGTTTGCATGTGAGTGTTTTCATCCTAGATGGTAAGTGATTCATTTAGCTCAAATTCCTCTTCTTCTCTTTTTATTTCGGTATCTTGGTAAATGGGGTTTTGACTCCTTGCATCTATTTTGAATATGGGTTTTGTTGTAGTGGTAGAACCTAAGAGAGACAAAGGGAAGGCCAAAATTAGTGAGCCAAGCACCAAGTGAATTTGGCAAGGAGCAAAGGAGTAGAGGTTTGAGAAACATGTGTTTTTGTATAATTTGATTGAGCATGTGTTCATGATTGTTTGATTGAGAGAAGTAAATTGATCTAGCATGTGTTGTTAATTTGATTAAATGATAACAAGATGATTTGACTTGAGGCTATGTTTCCATGTTAGAATTAGTTATGATAAACATTGATAAATGTTGAGAATGACTTAAATAAGGCAACAAAAATGTGCATGAAAGTCGTTGAGGCTTGTTTGAATTGGTATGGGAATGTAAATGGTGAGCACAGTCGTGTTCTGGTAAACCACAGCTGTGTGAGTGTGTGTGTCTGTGTGTGGATATGAAAAGTGTATATGCGTGAGATTTTATTGATTAATCTTGCTAAGTTACTGCTTATATCCCATGTTAAATATTGTTAAGATGAACTTAAGCATGAGTAAGGTATATAAATACATTGTATTGAAGTGATATGCATGTTAAAATGAGTTTGGGTGAAATCGGTTTTTAAAGCAAGTGAGTTTTCAGTTAAAATCTGGGATAGGGTAATTTACAAGGCAGTATGAAATGGGCATAGCACTGTGTAAACACATTTGGTTCTTTAAAAATGCTTGTCCGTGATTTTACACGGTGGTAAGGACTTTGCAAACCGCCGTGTAAAGTCATTCTGTTTTGATCATATTTTGGGTTGGGCATTTTACATGGGGGTAAGGCTTGCCATACCGCCGTGTAAATGTATTATGTTCTTGAGGGATTGTGTAAGGCATACTACACGGCGGTATGACTTGTTCTTACCACCGTGTAGGATGTCTTACACGGCGGTAAGACATTGTCATACTGCCGTGTAAATGCCCTCTGCCCTAAAAATTTAATATTTGATTTTTCATTCTTTTTCGTTCCGTTTGAACTCGTTTTTGTTTAAACCTTATTTATTGGCACTTCAGTTATTAAATGGTGATTAGCATGTGTATGATTTGAATCTTATTATAGACAAGTGATTAAATATTGCACATACATGAGATTTATGTTGATCAATATGTATACATATATGATTGTATGTATGTGCTATGTTGAAGAAATTGTGATGCAAAACTACAAAGAATATGAGCTATGTGATGAGATATAACTGAATGATATTATAATGTTGTATTTGCTATAATAATGAAAACTGGACTTAATAATGTTTAGCCTGTGAGTGAAGTAGTGGATAGATAGGCATGCCTATAGGGTCTAAGTGCTGCAGCCAAATGCGTCTGATTTCTTTGGAATCACTAATGCGATTTAAATCCAATTTGGATTCCTTAAGGCGAATTATTGAATATTTCTGTACCCTCGGATACCAAGGCGATAAATGTGTATATACTTATTCAATTGAATTTATCGTACTCTTGAGTACAAATGCGATACCCGATTATCTGCGTCATTGATATGCAGGCAAGGCTTAATAACAAAAGAAATAAATCAATGAATATGTTTGTTTATGTGATGGGTATATGCTTTTGAATATGCATGTAAGATGCGATGAGATATAATACGGTTAATGGCAAAGCATAATCTTATCATGAGTTGATATGACAAGTGTCGTAACTTATTATTGTGTTTATAACTGCTATTAGTGAACTATCTATGAGGTTGCAAGCATGTTATGTGTATAAACATGAAATGTGAACGATGCCATGTACACTATGTTGGTCATTGGTCACTATTTATATATGCATGCATGAATATTGTATATATGTTGGTATTGTTTCTCCGCTAAATGTTATCGCTTAGCATGGGTTTCAATCCGTGTAGGTTCGTCGGCGAAGTGACCCTAAGGACGTCCCCGCATCTTGGATTAATCAACACATTAGGACTTCATTCATAGTGTAGGATTTTTGAATATTTTGCTAAGGCATGTAACTAATGAACTATGGTTGGCATGTAATAACTATTATATAACTCAGTATGGGATGTAACTTAATCTGACTGTATGATTTTAAGTATGTGATGTGAATGTTTTCGTTGCATGCAAACAAAATTAATTGGCCTGGAAATGTAGTATGACCATATTATTGTATGTGATTAGTTTGAGCTTACATGTATGAGTGCGGTGACAACCGCTGTAGGGTAGCTATGCATGTGGATGGGAGTGGGGTGTTACAGTGGCACCGAGCTCCAGCTGAGGCGCTCTCTGTCGAGAGCACGACAGAGTGCTCGGTCAGCCAAGCATCTACTGGGCTGACTGTTGTCGCGAGCACGTCTTCATACGTGAGCATTACAGTGGCCTACCTGCCCTCTGTTACGAGCGTGATAGAGGCCAACCAACTTCTCTGTTGCGAGTGTAGCTAGTTGTTGCGGGCGCTCCTAAGTAAGCAAGTCATCTCTGTCGCGGGCGCGACTGTTGTCGCGAACGAGACCCTCCCATATTCTTCAATGTTGGTTATTTTATGTCGATTTGCATGGTTTCTCACTTATGTTTTACATATGCTACATGCATGAAAAATGTTATATCTTCTCATGTGATCAATTTTTGAGTGGATATATATAGCCTGAAATAGTCAAGTAAGTGGATAGATAAGCATGCCTATAGAGTTCTATTAGTTCCAGCCCAATGCGTTCTGCACCTTGATTAAGTCCCCGTTTGGATCCTTGCGATCCCTATGAGTTGGATCTTATTTAAGATCCCCCGATATGAAAATGTTTTTGAATGAAAAGGAAAGAAATTGCTTTTGTTGTACCTACGGGTACTAATGTGTTCACTTGTTATCCACCACTCTGAGGTTGCAAGTAAATATATGAGTTTGATATTGATGTGAATTAATTTGGATTGTTATATGATATTATGTGTATATATGCATGAAGTTGTCTAATGAATACAAGTTATGGTTTAAGTTTGTGGTACTTATTCTTATGTGTGTGCCATATGTATGTGAATTGCATTTGACGTCCACTGTGAGTGGTCGTTCATCCTTTATTTTTCCCACTAAGCGTTATCACTTAGTACGGGTGTTTCATCTGTGCAGGTGTGGAAGTAGCTAGAGTTTTTGGGAGGACTGATCTGCAACCGTCAGGGCCAACACAATATGAAGGGCTTTTGTTAGAGCCTTAATTTTTGTATTTTGTAATCTTTGGTGTATTGCTTTTGGTTTGTAACCATTTTTGTTATATGTATCAGTTAAGTTGTAATTATGTTTAATCGATATTGTTGAACAATTATGTAATGTAAATATTTGGTATATCGATGAATGAGATTTGAGAATTTCAATTGACAATCTTTAGAATGTATGGTATTATGGAAATGTTTTAATTAACCCCATTTTTATTATTGTTTTTAAGTTACTATGCCAATGTTATGCATCGGGGCACTCACTTCTCCTTGAGGGGTGAGCTCCCCTACATATAGGTAAGGGGTGTTACAATATAAGTGTGCATTTTGTGCGAGTGCAACAACATGTTTGCATTCATGCATTTTTTTTTTTGTATTTGTGCATTAGTTTTAGTGCACGAACATGTATGTTTTCAATTTTAAGTGCGTGGTTATATCAAAGTTTATGCATGTCTTAAATTTTTCTGGCGTGGGTGGTCTTTATTCTTTGAGCAAGCACATTGTGCATTTTCATGCTTGTACGTTATGCATTTCATTTAAGGACTTTAGCTCATTTTTGGGCATATAAGTGAGCATTTTGTGTGAGATAAAGAACATGTTTCTGTTTGTGCAGGCATCTTTTTTATTTTTGTACATTAATTTTAGTGCACGAGCATATATGGTTGCATTTTCAAGTGCGTGGTTATGTTAAAGTTTGCACATGACTTGAATTATTGGAGCGTGGTTGGTCTTCAATCTTTGTGCAAGCACATTGTGATTTTCATGCATGGGTATTATGCATTATATCTAAGCCCTTTAGCGCATTTTTGGGTATATAAGTGTGCATTTTGTGCGAGTGCAAGAACATATTTGTGTTGCATGCGCACATCATTATTTTTTATTTGTGCATTAGTTTTTGATGCGGAACCCCAAGGCTAGAGAACCCGAAACCCCTTAAACACACAATATGGCGTGAACATGAACAAAAAGAAACTCCCAATCTAAAGAACCCCCAAACAACATGTGAATGGAAACGCTTATAATAGATTGATTTAAAAACACAAGAACAGAATTCGCCACAAAGTAAATACCTTGATAAGAATTTAAGTTCTTGATGCAAAAGAAGAATACAAGCTTTCCTCTCCAATGAAGAAAATTCGGCCAAGCCAAATAATGATATTCAAAAGTGTTTTTAGATATATCTTTTACAACTTATAATGAGGTATTTATAGCCCCCAAAAGGTAGGTAACCCTAAATAAGTCAAAAGTCCACCTAACACATGGCCACCTAACACATGGAAATAAGTCAAAAGTCTACCTAACACATGGCCACCTAACACATGGGCCTCCCACCAAACAACTAAAGCCCAAACTTATTAACTCTAAAATACAACAACCCACAAGCCTAAAGTAATTAATTTAAATGAGCCCAAGCTAAAATAAGCCCAACTCACTTAAAATAAGCTTATTAAGCTATATAAGGGTCCAACTAAACAAATTAAAACAAAACAAGTCCAACATAATAAAATAAGCCCCTTGGGCAGCCTAAAGCTACTCTTCGAGATTGAAATAATTAATCAAGCACAATTGAAGCCCATCTTTTGCATTTGCCCCCATTGGATTAGATATAGCACAATTTGGCTCAACTCTCTCTTGAATCTCCATAGCTTCCACAATTCGGCCTGCGTAGGATTGCCATGATGGGTTGACCCCCCTGTGCACGCATCATCCCCTCCCTCTTTAGAAAAGATTCGTCCTCGAATCTTCGTTTTATTTAAGTTGGGAATTGAAGCTTGTGTAATAAATTGATCTTCATAGACAATCTTGGGAATAGGTGGAAATAATATGAATGCTTCTTCAGAAAAGAACTCATTATGTTCCTGCAAGTTAACATGAAAACTAGGAAAAGCATGGTTAGTCAATACATGAATTTCATTTTGATCATGATTATCTTCTTTTTCCATGTTCAATTCAGCCTCCTGAAACACTACATGATTAATCGTAACATGCTGATCGTCCAACTCAACTAAACAAGCATCTTCAATTTTACAATCTTCTTCCTTTTCCCTTAAACAATCATCGTCTGCACTTCCACTTATGTCTTCCTCATTTATAACATCATCATCATATAAATCTATAGCATCTCTTTCAGCTTCACAAATAATCTCTTCCACTACAACTTTCTCTTTCTTTCTTTTTTCCTTTTGCAAACACTTATCTAGTTGTCTAAAAAGTTGTTTAAACCGCAATTCTGCATTTTTAAGGTCTTCCTTCAATAACTTAGTATCCTTTTTTAACTCATCCAATGTTTCTTGATCTAAATGTCGTCTTGACTTGTAATAGGACATCCTCACAATCACTTCCTCACGTGTTTCACTCAAAATATGGCACTCCACTCGTGTCACTCTATTTGGCTTTTACCCTCTTTTAAGCTCACTCACTCAAGCCTTTTTACCATTCAAGCTTGCTGTCCTCAGTTGCACTTCAGAATTTAATTCCAAGTCAAGATGATTCACAATTCAACAAATTTAAATGAGAATGCAATGAAAACACTTAACAAAGAAAGTCAAGAATGACGCCTACCAACAAATTGCCACTTTGACTTTTCAAATTAATTTCCAAATTCAAATGTTGGACAAATATGAATTTTGGTACTTTCCTAATGGAAAAGTCAATTTTAATACAATGGATGTGAAGACAATAAATCAAAGAAAGTCAAAAATGACAACTAACCATAAATATTCACTTTGACTTTTTAAATTAATTTCCAAATTCAAAGTATGACAAATCTGAATTTTTTTTTCTTTGTGATTTTTCTTTCTTAGCTTTATCTCAATGCTGACTTTTCTTTTTTTTTTTTTTTAAATTCGGATGAACAGTGCTATGAATAGTACTATGAACAGTAACGTAAACAGTACCAATGATTTTTTTTTTTGAAATTAAAACATCAAACACAAGATCTAATGTAGGAACAAAGAAGAAAACAAAAAAAACAAATTCAAAAATAAAGAAGAACACAAAATTGATAAGAATAAGATTGCAAATTTAACAACGCAGAATATCTAATGAAAATAAGACAATAGAATAGCAAATTAACACAAGATAAATAAGAATTTATCCTAATCCAAGCTCTGATACCAAATGATGCGGAATTATCTTGTTCTAATGAAAATAAAATAATAGAATAGCAAATTAACACAAGATAAATAAGAATTTATCCTAATCCAAGCTCTGATACCAAATGATGCGGAACCCCAAGGCTAGAGAACCCGAAACCCCTTAAACACACAATATGGCGTGAACATGAACAAGAAGAAACTCCCAATCTAAAGAACCCCCAAACAACATGTGAATGGAAACGCTTATAATAGATTGATTTAAAAACACAAGAACAGAATTCGCCACAAAGTAAATACCTTGATAAGAATTTAAGTTCTTGATGCAAAAGAAGAATACAAGCTTTCCTCTCCAATGAAGAAAATTCGGCCAAGCCAAATAATGATATTCAAAAGTGTTTTTAGATATATCTTTTACAACTTATAATGAGGTATTTATAGCCCCCAAAAGGTAGGTAACCCTAAATAAGTCAAAAGTCCACCTAACACATGGCCACCTAACACATGGAAATAAGTCAAAAGTCTACCTAACACATGGCCACCTAACACATGGCCACCTAACACATGGGCCTCCCACCAAACAACTAAAGCCCAAACTTATTAACTCTAAAATACAACAACCCACAAGCCTAAAGTAATTAATTTAAATGAGCCCAAGCTAAAATAAGCCCAACTCACTTAAAATAAGCTTATTAAGCTATATAAGGGTCCAACTAAACAAATTAAAACAAAACAAGTCCAACATAATAAAATAAGCCCCTTGGGCAGCCTAAAGCTACTCTTCGAGATTGAAATAATTAATCAAGCACAATTGAAGCCCATCTTTTGCATTTGCCCCCATTGGATTAGATATAGCACAATTTGGCTCAACTCTCTCTTGAATCTCCATAGCTTCCACAATTCGGCCTGCGTAGGATTGCCATGATGGGTTGACCCCCCTGTGCACGCATCATCCCCTCCCTCTTTAGAAAAGATTCGTCCTCGAATCTTCGTTTTATTTAAGTTGGGAATTGAAGCTTGTGTAATAAATTGATCTTCATAGACAATCTTGGGAATAGGTGGAAATAATATGAATGCTTCTTCAGAAAAGAACTCATTATGTTCCTGCAAGTTAACATGAAAACTAGGAAAAGCATGGTTAGTCAATACATGAATTTCATTTTGATCATGATTATCTTCTTTTTCCATGTTCAATTCAGCCTCCTGAAACACTACATGATTAATCGTAACATGCTGATCGTCCAACTCAACTAAACAAGCATCTTCAATTTTACAATCTTCTTCCTTTTCCCTTAAACAATCATCGTCTGCACTTCCACTTATGTCTTCCTCATTTATAACATCATCATCATATAAATCTATAGCATCTCTTTCAGCTTCACAAATAATCTCTTCCACTACAACTTTCTCTTTCTTTCTTTTTTCCTTTTGCAAACACTTATCTAGTTGTCTAAAAAGTTGTTTAAACCGCAATTCTGCATTTTTAAGGTCTTCCTTCAATAACTTAGTATCCTTTTTTAACTCATCCAATGTTTCTTGATCTAAATGTCGTCTTGACTTGTAATAGGACATCCTCACAATCACTTCCTCACGTGTTTCACTCAAAATATGGCACTCCACTCGTGTCACTCTATTTGGCTTTTACCCTCTTTTAAGCTCACTCACTCAAGCCTTTTTACCATTCAAGCTTGCTGTCCTCAGTTGCACTTCAGAATTTAATTCCAAGTCAAGATGATTCACAATTCAACAAATTTAAATGAGAATGCAATGAAAACACTTAACAAAGAAAGTCAAGAATGACGCCTACCAACAAATTGCCACTTTGACTTTTCAAATTAATTTCCAAATTCAAATGTTGGACAAATATGAATTTTGGTACTTTCCTAATGGAAAAGTCAATTTTAATACAATGGATGTGAAGACAATAAATCAAAGAAAGTCAAAAATGACAACTAACCATAAATATTCACTTTGACTTTTTAAATTAATTTCCAAATTCAAAGTATGACAAATCTGAATTTTTTTTTCTTTGTGATTTTTCTTTCTTAGCTTTATCTCAATGCTGACTTTTCTTTTTTTTTTTTTTTTAAATTCGGATGAACAGTGCTATGAATAGTACTATGAACAGTAACGTAAACAGTACCAATGATTTTTTTTTTTGAAATTAAAACATCAAACACAAGATCTAATGTAGGAACAAAGAAGAAAACAAAAAAAACAAATTCAAAAATAAAGAAGAACACAAAATTGATAAGAATAAGATTGCAAATTTAACAACGTAGAATATCTAATGAAAATAAGACAATAGAATAGCAAATTAACACAAGATAAATAAGAATTTATCCTAATCCAAGCTCTGATACCAAATGATGCGGAATTATCTTGTTCTAATGAAAATAAAATAATAGAATAGCAAATTAACACAAGATAAATAAGAATTTATCCTAATCCAAGCTCTGATACCAAATGATGCGGAACCCCAAGGCTAGAGAACCCGAAACCCCTTAAACACACAATATGGCGTGAACATGAACAAGAAGAAACTCCCAAACAACATGTGAATGGAAACGCTTATAATAGATTGATTTAAAAACACAAGAACAGAATTCGCCACAAAGTAAATACCTTGATAAGAATTTAAGTTCTTGATGCAAAAGAAGAATACAAGCTTTCCTCTCCAATGAAGAAAATTCGGCCAAGCCAAATAATGATATTCAAAAGTGTTTTTAGATATATCTTTTACAACTTATAATGAGGTATTTATAGCCCCCAAAAGGTAGGTAACCCTAAATAAGTCAAAAGTCCACCTAACACATGGCCACCTAACACATGGAAATAAGTCAAAAGTCTACCTAACACATGGCCACCTAACACATGGCCACCTAACACATGGGCCTCCCACCAAACAACTAAAGCCCAAACTTATTAACTCTAAAATACAACAACCCACAAGCCTAAAGTAATTAATTTAAATGAGCCCAAGCTAAAATAAGCCCAACTCACTTAAAATAAGCTTATTAAGCTATATAAGGGTCCAACTAAACAAATTAAAACAAAACAAGTCCAACATAATAAAATAAGCCCCTTGGGCAGCCTAAAGCTACTCTTCGAGATTGAAATAATTAATCAAGCACAATTGAAGCCCATCTTTTGCATTTGCCCCCATTGGATTAGATATAGCACAATTTGGCTCAACTCTCTCTTGAATCTCCATAGCTTCCACAATTCGGCCTGCGTAGGATTGCCATGATGGGTTGACCCCCCTGTGCACGCATCATCCCCTCCCTCTTTAGAAAAGATTCGTCCTCGAATCTTCGTTTTATTTAAGTTGGGAATTGAAGCTTGTGTAATAAATTGATCTTCATAGACAATCTTGGGAATAGGTGGAAATAATATGAATGCTTCTTCAGAAAAGAACTCATTATGTTCCTGCAAGTTAACATGAAAACTAGGAAAAGCATGGTTAGTCAATACATGAATTTCATTTTGATCATGATTATCTTCTTTTTCCATGTTCAATTCAGCCTCCTGAAACACTACATGATTAATCGTAACATGCTGATCGTCCAACTCAACTAAACAAGCATCTTCAATTTTACAATCTTCTTCCTTTTCCCTTAAACAATCATCGTCTGCACTTCCACTTATGTCTTCCTCATTTATAACATCATCATCATATAAATCTATAGCATCTCTTTCAGCTTCACAAATAATCTCTTCCACTACAACTTTCTCTTTCTTTCTTTTTTCCTTTTGCAAACACTTATCTAGTTGTCTAAAAAGTTGTTTAAACCGCAATTCTGCATTTTTAAGGTCTTCCTTCAATAACTTAGTATCCTTTTTTAACTCATCCAATGTTTCTTGATCTAAATGTCGTCTTGACTTGTAATAGGACATCCTCACAATCACTTCCTCACGTGTTTCACTCAAAATATGGCACTCCACTCGTGTCACTCTATTTGGCTTTTACCCTCTTTTAAGCTCAATCACTCAAGCCTTTTTACCATTCAAGCTTGCTGTCCTCAGTTGCACTTCAGAATTTAATTCCAAGTCAAGATGATTCACAATTCAACAAATTTAAATGAGAATGCAATGAAAACACTTAACAAAGAAAGTCAAGAATGACGCCTACCAACAAATTGCCACTTTGACTTTTCAAATTAATTTCCAAATTCAAATGTTGGACAAATATGAATTTTGGTACTTTCCTAATGGAAAAGTCAATTTTAATACAATGGATGTGAAGACAATAAATCAAAGAAAGTCAAAAATGACAACTAACCATAAATATTCACTTTGACTTTTTAAATTAATTTCCAAATTCAAAGTATGACAAATCTGAATTTTTTTTTCTTTGTGATTTTTCTTTCTTAGCTTTATCTCAATGCTGACTTTTCTTTTTTTTTTTTTTTTAAATTCGGATGAACAGTGCTATGAATAGTACTATGAACAGTAACGTAAACAGTACCAATGATTTTTTTTTTTGAAATTAAAACATCAAACACAAGATCTAATGTAGGAACAAAGAAGAAAACAAAAAAAACAAATTCAAAAATAAAGAAGAACACAAAATTGATAAGAATAAGATTGCAAATTTAACAACGCAGAATATCTAATGAAAATAAGACAATAGAATAGCAAATTAACACAAGATAAATAAGAATTTATCCTAATCCAAGCTCTGATACCAAATGATGCGGAATTATCTTGTTCTAATGAAAATAAAATAATAGAATAGCAAATTAACACAAGATAAATAAGAATTTATCCTAATCCAAGCTCTGATACCAAATGATGCGGAACCCCAAGGCTAGAGAACCCGAAACCCCTTAAACACACAATATGGCGTGAACATGAACAAGAAGAAACTCCCAATCTAAAGAACCCCCAAACAACATGTGAATGGAAACGCTTATAATAGATTGATTTAAAAACACAAGAACAGAATTCGCCACAAAGTAAATACCTTGATAAGAATTTAAGTTCTTGATGCAAAAGAAGAATACAAGCTTTCCTCTCCAATGAAGAAAATTCGGCCAAGCCAAATAATGATATTCAAAAGTGTTTTTAGATATATCTTTTACAACTTATAATGAGGTATTTATAGCCCCCAAAAGGTAGGTAACCCTAAATAAGTCAAAAGTCCACCTAACACATGGCCACCTAACACATGGAAATAAGTCAAAAGTCTACCTAACACATGGGCCTCCCACCAAACAACTAAAGCCCAAACTTATTAACTCTAAAATACAACAACCCACAAGCCTAAAGTAATTAATTTAAATGAGCCCAAGCTAAAATAAGCCCAACTCACTTAAAATAAGCTTATTAAGCTATATAAGGGTCCAACTAAACAAATTAAAACAAAACAAGTCCAACATAATAAAATAAGCCCCTTGGGCAGCCTAAAGCTACTCTTCGAGATTGAAATAATTAATCAAGCACAATTGAAGCCCATCTTTTGCATTTGCCCCCATTGGATTAGATATAGCACAATTTGGCTCAACTCTCTCTTGAATCTCCATAGCTTCCACAATTCGGCCTGCGTAGGATTGCCATGATGGGTTGACCCCCCTGTGCACGCATCATCCCCTCCCTCTTTAGAAAAGATTCGTCCTCGAATCTTCGTTTTATTTAAGTTGGGAATTGAAGCTTGTGTAATAAATTGATCTTCATAGACAATCTTGGGAATAGGTGGAAATAATATGAATGCTTCTTCAGAAAAGAACTCATTATGTTCCTGCAAGTTAACATGAAAACTAGGAAAAGCATGGTTAGTCAATACATGAATTTCATTTTGATCATGATTATCTTCTTTTTCCATGTTCAATTCAGCCTCCTGAAACACTACATGATTAATCGTAACATGCTGATCGTCCAACTCAACTAAACAAGCATCTTCAATTTTACAATCTTCTTCCTTTTCCCTTAAACAATCATCGTCTGCACTTCCACTTATGTCTTCCTCATTTATAACATCATCATCATATAAATCTATAGCATCTCTTTCAGCTTCACAAATAATCTCTTCCACTACAACTTTCTCTTTCTTTCTTTTTTCCTTTTGCAAACACTTATCTAGTTGTCTAAAAAGTTGTTTAAACCGCAATTCTGCATTTTTAAGGTCTTCCTTCAATAACTTAGTATCCTTTTTTAACTCATCCAATGTTTCTTGATCTAAATGTCGTCTTGACTTGTAATAGGACATCCTCACAATCACTTCCTCACGTGTTTCACTCAAAATATGGCACTCCACTCGTGTCACTCTATTTGGCTTTTACCCTCTTTTAAGCTCACTCACTCAAGCCTTTTTACCATTCAAGCTTGCTGTCCTCAGTTGCACTTCAGAATTTAATTCCAAGTCAAGATGATTCACAATTCAACAAATTTAAATGAGAATGCAATGAAAACACTTAACAAAGAAAGTCAAGAATGACGCCTACCAACAAATTGCCACTTTGACTTTTCAAATTAATTTCCAAATTCAAATGTTGGACAAATATGAATTTTGGTACTTTCCTAATGGAAAAGTCAATTTTAATACAATGGATGTGAAGACAATAAATCAAAGAAAGTCAAAAATGACAACTAACCATAAATATTCACTTTGACTTTTTAAATTAATTTCCAAATTCAAAGTATGACAAATCTGAATTTTTTTTTCTTTGTGATTTTTCTTTCTTAGCTTTATCTCAATGCTGACTTTTCTTTTTTTTTTTTTTTAAATTCGGATGAACAGTGCTATGAATAGTACTATGAACAGTAACGTAAACAGTACCAATGATTTTTTTTTTTGAAATTAAAACATCAAACACAAGATCTAATGTAGGAACAAAGAAGAAAACAAAAAAAACAAATTCAAAAATAAAGAAGAACACAAAATTGATAAGAATAAGATTGCAAATTTAACAACGCAGAATATCTAATGAAAATAAGACAATAGAATAGCAAATTAACACAAGATAAATAAGAATTTATCCTAATCCAAGCTCTGATACCAAATGATGCGGAATTATCTTGTTCTAATGAAAATAAAATAATAGAATAGCAAATTAACACAAGATAAATAAGAATTTATCCTAATCCAAGCTCTGATACCAAATGATGCGGAACCCCAAGGCTAGAGAACCCGAAACCCCTTAAACACACAATATGGCGTGAACATGAACAAGAAGAAACTCCCAATCTAAAGAACCCCCAAACAACATGTGAATGGAAACGCTTATAATAGATTGATTTAAAAACACAAGAACAGAATTCGCCACAAAGTAAATACCTTGATAAGAATTTAAGTTCTTGATGCAAAAGAAGAATACAAGCTTTCCTCTCCAATGAAGAAAATTCGGCCAAGCCAAATAATGATATTCAAAAGTGTTTTTAGATATATCTTTTACAACTTATAATGAGGTATTTATAGCCCCCAAAAGGTAGGTAACCCTAAATAAGTCAAAAGTCCACCTAACACATGGCCACCTAACACATGGAAATAAGTCAAAAGTCTACCTAACACATGGCCACCTAACACATGGCCACCTAACACATGGGCCTCCCACCAAACAACTAAAGCCCAAACTTATTAACTCTAAAATACAACAACCCACAAGCCTAAAGTAATTAATTTAAATGAGCCCAAGCTAAAATAAGCCCAACTCACTTAAAATAAGCTTATTAAGCTATATAAGGGTCCAACTAAACAAATTAAAACAAAACAAGTTCAACATAATAAAATAAGCCCCTTGGGCAGCCTAAAGCTACTCTTCGAGATTGAAATAATTAATCAAGCACAATTGAAGCCCATCTTTTGCATTTGCCCCCATTGGATTAGATATAGCACAATTTGGCTCAACTCTCTCTTGAATCTCCATAGCTTCCACAATTCGGCCTGCGTAGGATTGCCATGATGGGTTGACCCCCCTGTGCACGCATCATCCCCTCCCTCTTTAGAAAAGATTCGTCCTCGAATCTTCGTTTTATTTAAGTTGGGAATTGAAGCTTGTGTAATAAATTGATCTTCATAGACAATCTTGGGAATAGGTGGAAATAATATGAATGCTTCTTCAGAAAAGAACTCATTATGTTCCTGCAAGTTAACATGAAAACTAGGAAAAGCATGGTTAGTCAATACATGAATTTCATTTTGATCATGATTATCTTCTTTTTCCATGTTCAATTCAGCCTCCTGAAACACTACATGATTAATCGTAACATGCTGATCGTCCAACTCAACTAAACAAGCATCTTCAATTTTACAATCTTCTTCCTTTTCCCTTAAACAATCATCGTCTGCACTTCCACTTATGTCTTCCTCATTTATAACATCATCATCATATAAATCTATAGCATCTCTTTCAGCTTCACAAATAATCTCTTCCACTACAACTTTCTCTTTCTTTCTTTTTTCCTTTTGCAAACACTTATCTAGTTGTCTAAAAAGTTGTTTAAACCGCAATTCTGCATTTTTAAGGTCTTCCTTCAATAACTTAGTATCCTTTTTTAACTCATCCAATGTTTCTTGATCTAAATGTCGTCTTGACTTGTAATAGGACATCCTCACAATCACTTCCTCACGTGTTTCACTCAAAATATGGCACTCCACTCGTGTCACTCTATTTGGCTTTTACCCTCTTTTAAGCTCACTCACTCAAGCCTTTTTACCATTCAAGCTTGCTGTCCTCAGTTGCACTTCAGAATTTAATTCCAAGTCAAGATGATTCACAATTCAACAAATTTAAATGAGAATGCAATGAAAACACTTAACAAAGAAAGTCAAGAATGACGCCTACCAACAAATTGCCACTTTGACTTTTCAAATTAATTTCCAAATTCAAATGTTGGACAAATATGAATTTTGGTACTTTCCTAATGGAAAAGTCAATTTTAATACAATGGATGTGAAGACAATAAATCAAAGAAAGTCAAAAATGACAACTAACCATAAATATTCACTTTGACTTTTTAAATTAATTTCCAAATTCAAAGTATGACAAATCTGAATTTTTTTTTCTTTGTGATTTTTCTTTCTTAGCTTTATCTCAATGCTGACTTTTCTTTTTTTTTTTTTTTAAATTCGGATGAACAGTGCTATGAATAGTACTATGAACAGTAACGTAAACAGTACCAATGATTTTTTTTTTTGAAATTAAAACATCAAACACAAGATCTAATGTAGGAACAAAGAAGAAAACAAAAAAAACAAATTCAAAAATAAAGAAGAACACAAAATTGATAAGAATAAGATTGCAAATTTAACAACGCAGAATATCTAATGAAAATAAGACAATAGAATAGCAAATTAACACAAGATAAATAAGAATTTATCCTAATCCAAGCTCTGATACCAAATGATGCGGAATTATCTTGTTCTAATGAAAATAAAATAATAGAATAGCAAATTAACACAAGATAAATAAGAATTTATCCTAATCCAAGCTCTGATACCAAATGATGCGGAACCCCAAGGCTAGAGAACCCGAAACCCCTTAAACACACAATATGGCGTGAACATGAACAAGAAGAAACTCCCAAACAACATGTGAATGGAAACGCTTATAATAGATTGATTTAAAAACACAAGAACAGAATTCGCCACAAAGTAAATACCTTGATAAGAATTTAAGTTCTTGATGCAAAAGAAGAATACAAGCTTTCCTCTCCAATGAAGAAAATTCGGCCAAGCCAAATAATGATATTCAAAAGTGTTTTTAGATATATCTTTTACAACTTATAATGAGGTATTTATAGCCCCCAAAAGGTAGGTAACCCTAAATAAGTCAAAAGTCCACCTAACACATGGCCACCTAACACATGGAAATAAGTCAAAAGTCTACCTAACACATGGCCACCTAACACATGGCCACCTAACACATGGGCCTCCCACCAAACAACTAAAGCCCAAACTTATTAACTCTAAAATACAACAACCCACAAGCCTAAAGTAATTAATTTAAATGAGCCCAAGCTAAAATAAGCCCAACTCACTTAAAATAAGCTTATTAAGCTATATAAGGGTCCAACTAAACAAATTAAAACAAAACAAGTCCAACATAATAAAATAAGCCCCTTGGGCAGCCTAAAGCTACTCTTCGAGATTGAAATAATTAATCAAGCACAATTGAAGCCCATCTTTTGCATTTGCCCCCATTGGATTAGATATAGCACAATTTGGCTCAACTCTCTCTTGAATCTCCATAGCTTCCACAATTCGGCCTGCGTAGGATTGCCATGATGGGTTGACCCCCCTGTGCACGCATCATCCCCTCCCTCTTTAGAAAAGATTCGTCCTCGAATCTTCGTTTTATTTAAGTTGGGAATTGAAGCTTGTGTAATAAATTGATCTTCATAGACAATCTTGGGAATAGGTGGAAATAATATGAATGCTTCTTCAGAAAAGAACTCATTATGTTCCTGCAAGTTAACATGAAAACTAGGAAAAGCATGGTTAGTCAATACATGAATTTCATTTTGATCATGATTATCTTCTTTTTCCATGTTCAATTCAGCCTCCTGAAACACTACATGATTAATCGTAACATGCTGATCGTCCAACTCAACTAAACAAGCATCTTCAATTTTACAATCTTCTTCCTTTTCCCTTAAACAATCATCGTCTGCACTTCCACTTATGTCTTCCTCATTTATAACATCATCATCATATAAATCTATAGCATCTCTTTCAGCTTCACAAATAATCTCTTCCACTACAACTTTCTCTTTCTTTCTTTTTTCCTTTTGCAAACACTTATCTAGTTGTCTAAAAAGTTGTTTAAACCGCAATTCTGCATTTTTAAGGTCTTCCTTCAATAACTTAGTATCCTTTTTTAACTCATCCAATGTTTCTTGATCTAAATGTCGTCTTGACTTGTAATAGGACATCCTCACAATCACTTCCTCACGTGTTTCACTCAAAATATGGCACTCCACTCGTGTCACTCTATTTGGCTTTTACCCTCTTTTAAGCTCAATCACTCAAGCCTTTTTACCATTCAAGCTTGCTGTCCTCAGTTGCACTTCAGAATTTAATTCCAAGTCAAGATGATTCACAATTCAACAAATTTAAATGAGAATGCAATGAAAACACTTAACAAAGAAAGTCAAGAATGACGCCTACCAACAAATTGCCACTTTGACTTTTCAAATTAATTTCCAAATTCAAATGTTGGACAAATATGAATTTTGGTACTTTCCTAATGGAAAAGTCAATTTTAATACAATGGATGTGAAGACAATAAATCAAAGAAAGTCAAAAATGACAACTAACCATAAATATTCACTTTGACTTTTTAAATTAATTTCCAAATTCAAAGTATGACAAATCTGAATTTTTTTTTCTTTGTGATTTTTCTTTCTTAGCTTTATCTCAATGCTGACTTTTCTTTTTTTTTTTTTTTAAATTCGGATGAACAGTGCTATGAATAGTACTATGAACAGTAACGTAAACAGTACCAATGATTTTTTTTTTTGAAATTAAAACATCAAACACAAGATCTAATGTAGGAACAAAGAAGAAAACAAAAAAAACAAATTCAAAAATAAAGAAGAACACAAAATTGATAAGAATAAGATTGCAAATTTAACAACGCAGAATATCTAATGAAAATAAGACAATAGAATAGCAAATTAACACAAGATAAATAAGAATTTATCCTAATCCAAGCTCTGATACCAAATGATGCGGAATTATCTTGTTCTAATGAAAATAAAATAATAGAATAGCAAATTAACACAAGATAAATAAGAATTTATCCTAATCCAAGCTCTGATACCAAATGATGCGGAACCCCAAGGCTAGAGAACCCGAAACCCCTTAAACACACAATATGGCGTGAACATGAACAAGAAGAAACTCCCAATCTAAAGAACCCCCAAACAACATGTGAATGGAAACGCTTATAATAGATTGATTTAAAAACACAAGAACAGAATTCGCCACAAAGTAAATACCTTGATAAGAATTTAAGTTCTTGATGCAAAAGAAGAATACAAGCTTTCCTCTCCAATGAAGAAAATTCGGCCAAGCCAAATAATGATATTCAAAAGTGTTTTTAGATATATCTTTTACAACTTATAATGAGGTATTTATAGCCCCCAAAAGGTAGGTAACCCTAAATAAGTCAAAAGTCCACCTAACACATGGCCACCTAACACATGGAAATAAGTCAAAAGTCTACCTAACACATGGGCCTCCCACCAAACAACTAAAGCCCAAACTTATTAACTCTAAAATACAACAACCCACAAGCCTAAAGTAATTAGTTTAAATGAGCCCAAGCTAAAATAAGCCCAACTCACTTAAAATAAGCTTATTAAGCTATATAAGGGTCCAACTAAACAAATTAAAACAAAACAAGTCCAACATAATAAAATAAGCCCCTTGGGCAGCCTAAAGCTACTCTTCGAGATTGAAATAATTAATCAAGCACAATTGAAGCCCATCTTTTGCATTTGCCCCCATTGGATTAGATATAGCACAATTTGGCTCAACTCTCTCTTGAATCTCCATAGCTTCCACAATTCGGCCTGCGTAGGATTGCCATGATGGGTTGACCCCCCTGTGCACGCATCATCCCCTCCCTCTTTAGAAAAGATTCGTCCTCGAATCTTCGTTTTATTTAAGTTGGGAATTGAAGCTTGTGTAATAAATTGATCTTCATAGACAATCTTGGGAATAGGTGGAAATAATATGAATGCTTCTTCAGAAAAGAACTCATTATGTTCCTGCAAGTTAACATGAAAACTAGGAAAAGCATGGTTAGTCAATACATGAATTTCATTTTGATCATGATTATCTTCTTTTTCCATGTTCAATTCAGCCTCCTGAAACACTACATGATTAATCGTAACATGCTGATCGTCCAACTCAACTAAACAAGCATCTTCAATTTTACAATCTTCTTCCTTTTCCCTTAAACAATCATCGTCTGCACTTCCACTTATGTCTTCCTCATTTATAACATCATCATCATATAAATCTATAGCATCTCTTTCAGCTTCACAAATAATCTCTTCCACTACAACTTTCTCTTTCTTTCTTTTTTCCTTTTGCAAACACTTATCTAGTTGTCTAAAAAGTTGTTTAAACCGCAATTCTGCATTTTTAAGGTCTTCCTTCAATAACTTAGTATCCTTTTTTAACTCATCCAATGTTTCTTGATCTAAATGTCGTCTTGACTTGTAATAGGACATCCTCACAATCACTTCCTCACGTGTTTCACTCAAAATATGGCACTCCACTCGTGTCACTCTATTTGGCTTTTACCCTCTTTTAAGCTCAATCACTCAAGCCTTTTTACCATTCAAGCTTGCTGTCCTCAGTTGCACTTCAGAATTTAATTCCAAGTCAAGATGATTCACAATTCAACAAATTTAAATGAGAATGCAATGAAAACACTTAACAAAGAAAGTCAAGAATGACGCCTACCAACAAATTGCCACTTTGACTTTTCAAATTAATTTCCAAATTCAAATGTTGGACAAATATGAATTTTGGTACTTTCCTAATGGAAAAGTCAATTTTAATACAATGGATGTGAAGACAATAAATCAAAGAAAGTCAAAAATGACAACTAACCATAAATATTCACTTTGACTTTTTAAATTAATTTCCAAATTCAAAGTATGACAAATCTGAATTTTTTTTTCTTTGTGATTTTTCTTTCTTAGCTTTATCTCAATGCTGACTTTTCTTTTTTTTTTTTTTTTAAATTCGGATGAACAGTGCTATGAATAGTACTATGAACAGTAACGTAAACAGTACCAATGATTTTTTTTTTTGAAATTAAAACATCAAACACAAGATCTAATGTAGGAACAAAGAAGAAAACAAAAAAAACAAATTCAAAAATAAAGAAGAACACAAAATTGATAAGAATAAGATTGCAAATTTAACAACGCAGAATATCTAATGAAAATAAGACAATAGAATAGCAAATTAACACAAGATAAATAAGAATTTATCCTAATCCAAGCTCTGATACCAAATGATGCGGAATTATCTTGTTCTAATGAAAATAAAATAATAGAATAGCAAATTAACACAAGATAAATAAGAATTTATCCTAATCCAAGCTCTGATACCAAATGATGCGGAACCCCAAGGCTAGAGAACCCGAAACCCCTTAAACACACAATATGGCGTGAACATGAACAAGAAGAAACTCCCAATCTAAAGAACCCCCAAACAACATGTGAATGGAAACGCTTATAATAGATTGATTTAAAAACACAAGAACAGAATTCGCCACAAAGTAAATACCTTGATAAGAATTTAAGTTCTTGATGCAAAAGAAGAATACAAGCTTTCCTCTCCAATGAAGAAAATTCGGCCAAGCCAAATAATGATATTCAAAAGTGTTTTTAGATATATCTTTTACAACTTATAATGAGGTATTTATAGCCCCCAAAAGGTAGGTAACCCTAAATAAGTCAAAAGTCCACCTAACACATGGCCACCTAACACATGGAAATAAGTCAAAAGTCTACCTAACACATGGGCCTCCCACCAAACAACTAAAGCCCAAACTTATTAACTCTAAAATACAACAACCCACAAGCCTAAAGTAATTAGTTTAAATGAGCCCAAGCTAAAATAAGCCCAACTCACTTAAAATAAGCTTATTAAGCTATATAAGGGTCCAACTAAACAAATTAAAACAAAACAAGTCCAACATAATAAAATAAGCCCCTTGGGCAGCCTAAAGCTACTCTTCGAGATTGAAATAATTAATCAAGCACAATTGAAGCCCATCTTTTGCATTTGCCCCCATTGGATTAGATATAGCACAATTTGGCTCAACTCTCTCTTGAATCTCCATAGCTTCCACAATTCGGCCTGCGTAGGATTGCCATGATGGGTTGACCCCCCTGTGCACGCATCATCCCCTCCCTCTTTAGAAAAGATTCGTCCTCGAATCTTCGTTTTATTTAAGTTGGGAATTGAAGCTTGTGTAATAAATTGATCTTCATAGACAATCTTGGGAATAGGTGGAAATAATATGAATGCTTCTTCAGAAAAGAACTCATTATGTTCCTGCAAGTTAACATGAAAACTAGGAAAAGCATGGTTAGTCAATACATGAATTTCATTTTGATCATGATTATCTTCTTTTTCCATGTTCAATTCAGCCTCCTGAAACACTACATGATTAATCGTAACATGCTGATCGTCCAACTCAACTAAACAAGCATCTTCAATTTTACAATCTTCTTCCTTTTCCCTTAAACAATCATCGTCTGCACTTCCACTTATGTCTTCCTCATTTATAACATCATCATCATATAAATCTATAGCATCTCTTTCAGCTTCACAAATAATCTCTTCCACTACAACTTTCTCTTTCTTTCTTTTTTCCTTTTGCAAACACTTATCTAGTTGTCTAAAAAGTTGTTTAAACCGCAATTCTGCATTTTTAAGGTCTTCCTTCAATAACTTAGTATCCTTTTTTAACTCATCCAATGTTTCTTGATCTAAATGTCGTCTTGACTTGTAATAGGACATCCTCACAATCACTTCCTCACGTGTTTCACTCAAAATATGGCACTCCACTCGTGTCACTCTATTTGGCTTTTACCCTCTTTTAAGCTCAATCACTCAAGCCTTTTTACCATTCAAGCTTGCTGTCCTCAGTTGCACTTCAGAATTTAATTCCAAGTCAAGATGATTCACAATTCAACAAATTTAAATGAGAATGCAATGAAAACACTTAACAAAGAAAGTCAAGAATGACGCCTACCAACAAATTGCCACTTTGACTTTTCAAATTAATTTCCAAATTCAAATGTTGGACAAATATGAATTTTGGTACTTTCCTAATGGAAAAGTCAATTTTAATACAATGGATGTGAAGACAATAAATCAAAGAAAGTCAAAAATGACAACTAACCATAAATATTCACTTTGACTTTTTAAATTAATTTCCAAATTCAAAGTATGACAAATCTGAATTTTTTTTTCTTTGTGATTTTTCTTTCTTAGCTTTATCTCAATGCTGACTTTTCTTTTTTTTTTTTTTTAAATTCGGATGAACAGTGCTATGAATAGTACTATGAACAGTAACGTAAACAGTACCAATGATTTTTTTTTTTGAAATTAAAACATCAAACACAAGATCTAATGTAGGAACAAAGAAGAAAACAAAAAAAACAAATTCAAAAATAAAGAAGAACACAAAATTGATAAGAATAAGATTGCAAATTTAACAACGCAGAATATCTAATGAAAATAAGACAATAGAATAGCAAATTAACACAAGATAAATAAGAATTTATCCTAATCCAAGCTCTGATACCAAATGATGCGGAATTATCTTGTTCTAATGAAAATAAAATAATAGAATAGCAAATTAACACAAGATAAATAAGAATTTATCCTAATCCAAGCTCTGATACCAAATGATGCGGAACCCCAAGGCTAGAGAACCCGAAACCCCTTAAACACACAATATGGCGTGAACATGAACAAGAAGAAACTCCCAATCTAAAGAACCCCCAAACAACATGTGAATGGAAACGCTTATAATAGATTGATTTAAAAACACAAGAACAGAATTCGCCACAAAGTAAATACCTTGATAAGAATTTAAGTTCTTGATGCAAAAGAAGAATACAAGCTTTCCTCTCCAATGAAGAAAATTCGGCCAAGCCAAATAATGATATTCAAAAGTGTTTTTAGATATATCTTTTACAACTTATAATGAGGTATTTATAGCCCCCAAAAGGTAGGTAACCCTAAATAAGTCAAAAGTCCACCTAACACATGGCCACCTAACACATGGAAATAAGTCAAAAGTCTACCTAACACATGGGCCTCCCACCAAACAACTAAAGCCCAAACTTATTAACTCTAAAATACAACAACCCACAAGCCTAAAGTAATTAGTTTAAATGAGCCCAAGCTAAAATAAGCCCAACTCACTTAAAATAAGCTTATTAAGCTATATAAGGGTCCAACTAAACAAATTAAAACAAAACAAGTCCAACATAATAAAATAAGCCCCTTGGGCAGCCTAAAGCTACTCTTCGAGATTGAAATAATTAATCAAGCACAATTGAAGCCCATCTTTTGCATTTGCCCCCATTGGATTAGATATAGCACAATTTGGCTCAACTCTCTCTTGAATCTCCATAGCTTCCACAATTCGGCCTGCGTAGGATTGCCATGATGGGTTGACCCCCCTGTGCACGCATCAGTTTTAGTGCACGAATATTTAAGTTTACATTTTTAAGTCCATAGTTATGACGAATTTTGTGCATGCCTTGAATTATTTGAGCGTGGGTGGTCTTTATTCTTTGCATAAGCACAATGTGTATTTTCATGCATTATGCATTCCATCAAATCCTGTTAGCACATTTTTTGGTATATAAGTGTGAATTTTGTGTGAGTGCAAGAATGTATTTGTATTGTGTCCGCGCATCATTTTTGTTTTTGTGCATTAGGTTTAGCGCACGATTTGCATTTTTAAGTGCATGGTTATGTCAAAGATTGTGCGTGCCTTGAATTATTTGAGTGTGGGTGGTCTTAATTCTTTGTGTGAGCACATGTTGTGTTTTTAGGAGTGCCCATTATGCATTCCATCTAAGCACTTTAGCGCATTTTTGGGTATATAAGTGTGCATTTTGTGCGAGAGTAAGAACATGTTTCTCTATGTGCAGGCATCTTTTTTGTATTTATACATTAGTTTTAGTGTACGAACATGTATGGTTGCATTTTTAAGTGTGTGGTTACGTCAAAGTTTTTGAATGCCTTGAATTATTTGAGCGTGGGAGGTCTTTATTCTTTGCTCAAGCACATCGTGCGTTTTCATGCGTGCATATTATTCATTCCATCTAAGCCCTTTAGCGCATTTTTGGGTATATAAGTTTGCATTTTGTACAAGAGGAAGAACATGTTTGATGCGGAACCTTAAGGCTAAAGAACCTGAAACCCTTAAAATACACACTTTAGCATGAACATGAACAAGAAGAAATCCCCGACCCTAATGAACCCCCAATCAACTCTATGAATGGAAACGCATATAATAAGGTTGATTTAAAAACAAGAATAGAATTCGCCACAAGTAAATACCTTGATAAGAATTTATTCTTAATTCAATAGAAAAAGACAAGCAAATAATGCTCTCTCCAATGTTAATTTCGTCCAAGCATCAAAATGAATATCAAAAACTGATTTTATAATGTTTTATGAGGTATTTATAGCCTTTTAAGCAACCTAAATCCTAATTACATAAAAAAGGCCTTGTAAACATGGGCCTCCCACCAAAATACTAAAGCCTACACTTAAAAATACAGCCCTTAAATTACATAAAGCTAACTAAAACCCAATTAAGTAAAATAAGCCTAATAAGCTAAAATAAGCTATAACAAAACAAAACAAGCCCAACATAATTAAACAAGGCCATAAGCCCATTATATGTGATTGCACTATCCAAAACTACTCTACTAACTTAAAATAATTAATTAAACATAAACGAAAGCCTTCTTCACAATTCGGCCTCATTGGATTGGCCTTGATGCCTGATGTATGCACGAGTTATCATGGCAAGAACAATACATATTGCAAATTTAGATTCATGGGAGATAAAAATTGGAGATGCTCAAGAAGGTTTGAAGATGGTTCCAATAGCCATGAAAGTAATTCATAAGTTGAATTAAAAAAGAAGTCAAAATGGGAAAAGTCCATAAAAGGGTCATGTGCAAGTCATGTGACATATTGACGTGTGCAAGTCATGTGAGTTGCACATTCTTTTTAGGCATTCTTTCCTTTTGCTTGCTGGATTCCAATTCTAAGTAGGAAATCTAGAATTCCTATTCCTAATCTAAAGAGGAAATCAACCACTATCTTATTCCAAGAATAAAAGGACTATTTTTCCATTCCTAAACTGAAAAGGAATTTGGCCAACTATCTTAGTAGCCTTAGGATTTACTTTATGCTTATTTAGGATTTATGTAATGCCTATATAAAGGCTTGGTTGATGTTTTGTGATAGATAGGCATGACATTATAGAATTTTAACATAAATTTATGTGTGATTTTTATTTCACAATGAGAGTTCTTTACTTTGAATTGTTTCAAGAATTGAGTTATTCAAGTTTTACGTGTGTAGTTCTATTCTTCTATTTTTTTTACTTTAGGTCTTAATTATCTTTAATATTAAGATTTGGAGTTTTTCAAATTAGATTGCATGCTAAGGTCTATGAATATTCAAATTGATTTGAGGTTCGGGTTTCTTGTTAAATCTTAGGTTCCACATCATTTGGTATCAGAGCTTATTTAAGTTAGAGTTTTATCTACCTTGAATTGTTGTTTGGTGATTATTAAAAACAATAGAGGTACTGTTCATCAGCATTGTTCATAATACCATTCATACGTATTGTTCATACGCACTGTTCATACTACTGTTCATATGTGATTTATATTGATATATTAAAATTAATCAATTTCTTTCTTCCATATCTAAATTTCATTACTTGAACCTTATTAAAATAGTTTAGCTACTGGCCTTGAATTAAGAGAAAAAAAAAATCTATCTACACACATTTTTTTCATCTAGTGTGTGACAAATCTGTTTTTGTTAGTTCTTAAAGTATATTTTGCCCTTAGACTTGAATTACTACCTTTCTTTGCTAAGTTATCTTGTATTCTTTACATACAAATTGCTTGAATTATAATCTAGTTTTAAAGAACAATTTTATAGTTAAGAACAAAAGAGGAAAAAAAGGCAAGAGAGTGCGAGTACATTTAAGAGGGTAAAAGCCTATATTGTGTGAAACACGAAGGGAGTGTCATAAGCTTGAATGTAAACACGTGAGAGAGTGATTTGTGAGGGTGTTTTATCTAACATCTTTTATAGGTATATACAATGACTGATGAATCTAGTAAGAAAGGATTGTGCCAAGAAGAGATCGCTTTTGCTATATGAGCTATCTTTGAGAAGTTTATAAAGGTCATGGGGAATGTGAATGATAAATTGGAGAGGCTGGAATTGAGAACCTCTACTACTACCATAAGGGCAATAAAGAGAGGCTAATTCTTCAATGAGAATGGGGAGGTTGATCATAATAAAGAGTAAGAGGTACGATCAGTAAGTAAAAAGTATGAGAGAAAAGAGAAAAGAAAGGAAGAGGAATCAAAGAAGAAATTATTTGTGTAGCTGAAGTGATGCGGAACCCCAAGGCTAAAGAACCCGAAACCCCTTGAACATACAATATGGCACGAACATGAGCAAGAATAAACCCCCAATCTAAAGAACCCCCAAACAACTATGTAAATGGAAACGCTTATAATAGATTGATTTAAAACACAAGAACAGAATTCGCCACAAAGTAAATACCTTGATAAGAATTAAAGTTCTTGATGCAAAAGAAGAAGACAAACAATCCTCTCCAATGAAGAATTTGGCCAAGCCAAATAAAAGTCTCAAAATATCATAATCTCCAAGTCTGAATTACAAATTCGTTTTTGAGGAGTATTTATACTCACTTAAGCTAATAAAAACCCTAATTAATCAAATAAGCCTTAAAACATGGGCCTTACACTAAGATAACTAAAGCCCACACTAATTAACTTAAAATTCAGCCCAAAAGGCCTAAAAAGAACTAATTAAATGAGCCCAAGCTAATTAAAGCCCATCTCACTTAAATAAGCCCAAAAGAATATGTTAAGGCCTAACATATTACAAATAATCAAATAAAAATAATAAATAAAAGCCTAAACTAAAAGCCCAAATAAATCAGCCCCTTAATCCACCAATTAGCACATGCATTGCACATGCTCTGGCTCACATGCATAGCACATGTCAAGGTCACATGGTCGGCACATGTCAAGTGTCACATGCATAGCACATGTCAAGGTCACATGGTCGGCACATGTCAAGTGTCACATGACCTGCACATGTTAAGTCATCACATGACTAGCACATGTCCATCTTCAATTTGGCTTCTTCATAAATTTGGCCCACGGACTTCCTTCGAGCCTTCTTTAACTTCTCTAAATTTGATCTCCATGAATATGAACTTCCATTGTTTATAATCTTGAAGTGTTGACCCCCCTGTGCACGCATCATTCCCTCCCTCTTTAGAAAAGATTCGTCCTCGAATCTTCTTCTTGTTCAAGTTGGGAATTGGCACTTGAAGAATAAATTCATCTTCATATAAGATCTTCTGAATAGGTGGAAATAAAATGAATGCTTCTTCAGCTGAGGACTCATCATGTTCCTGCAATTTAACAAAAACACTAAGAAAAACATGATTTTTCAATACAACCATTTCGTTCTGATCATGGTCCTCTTCTTTCTCCATGTTCAACTTAGCCTCCTTAAGCACTACAGGATCAATCATAACATGCTGATCTTCCATCTCAACTAAACAAACATCTTCTTTCTCACTCAAAACAACAACTACTTCACTTCCACTGATTTCTTCTTCACTCACAACCTCATTGTCATACAAATCTATAGCATCTCTTTCAGCTTCACAAATAATCTCTTCCATTGTAGCTTCCTCTTTCTTTCTTTTCTCCTTTTTCAAACACTTATCTAACTGTCTAAAAAGTTGTTTAAACCTCAATTCCATATCTTCAGAATCTTCATTTTTCCTATGACGGTCAATTAATTTACTTCGATTTTTGATTTTAGTAGATTCATTTATTCTCTCCTCCATCCTATCCATCCTAGTATTCAACTTCTTAAACTCACTCATGAATGTTTTATACATCATCTTCATCCTCTTTCTCACACATTGTCTCCTTTATGTCCTTTCTTGACATGATTTATAAACTGCAAATAAATGTTAGAAGAGAAATAAAAACTCACATTTCACTCCCTCACGTGTTTCACTCAAAAAGATGGCACTCCACTCGTGTTTCACTCAAGTAGGCTTTTACCCTCTTTTAAGCTCACACACTCAAGCCTTTTACCACTCAAGCTTGTTATCTTCAGTTGCACTTCAGAACTCAAACTCAAGTCAAAATAGTTCACAAGCGGCAAATTATGGTAAAGAATGCAATGAAAATACTTAACAAAGAAGATAGGCACAAAGCTAGAAGCAAAAGACTAAAGTGAAGAACGTTGAAATGAGCATACAAGGTGAAGATATGTATGCTGTCCGAATTATGTAAATTTAACTAACAAGAATCAAATTGTTAATTATAGTGTAATCGGAAGCAAAAACACAAAGACACCAAAAATGGAAACTTAAGAATGAAAGAAATGACAAAACTAATGCAATAATGCAGAAATTGAAATCTCCCTAATGGAAAATTCAATTTGAGACAATATGTATTATCACACTAAGACAAAATGAAAAGGAGACACAAGATGTCCAAACTAAAACAAGATTAGGAAACCCAAATGTTTGTCCAAAATAAGACAAAGATTAATCCAATATGTCTTAATAAGATCAAATAAGGAAACCCAAATGTCTAAACTAAGACAAAATGACTTATCCACTATGTCTTAATTAGTTCAAGATATGGAAACCCAAATGTCTAAACTTAAGACAAAATGAAACTTATCTAATTTAATGTCCTAATTTAAATAATGTCCCAATCCTAATTTCTTTTCTTTTTTTTTTTGAATTATCTCTAACTAATTAGATAATAACAATTCTATCCTAAAGAAATACAATCCTAATTGTTCACACCAACCAAAGTTAACCCAAATTAAAATACTTTTTCTAAATTCGGATGAACAGTAAATTCGGATGAACAGTGCGATGAATAGCACGTGTGAACAGTGCAATGAACAGTACGTGTGAACAGTACTAGGAACAGTACGACGAATTTTTTATTTTTTTTTAGCTAGATAACAACAAGAACAACTAATAACCTAGAAATCAAGATCAAACAATAAGAAATAACACCTAAAACAAAGCTCCCTATAATTTAGACCACTATGATGAACAAGGGTTCCTAAATTTTAGGAATCAAATAAATTGAAAATTAATGAATAAAAACAGCAAACAAACATGGATAAATAAGAATTTAATCCAAATCCAAGCTCTGATACCAAATGATGCGGAACCCCAAGGCTAAAGAACCCGAAACCCCTTGAACATACAATATGGCATAGACATGAATAAGAGTAAATCCCCAACCCTATTGAACCCCCAATCAATAAAGTGAAAGGAAACGCAAATAATTAGGTTGATTTAAAAACACAAGAACAGAATTCGCCACAAAGTAAATACCTTGATAAGAATTAAAGTTCTTGATGCAAAAGAAGAAGACAAACAATCCTCTCCAATGAAGAATTTGGCCAAGCCAAATAAAAGTCTCAAAATATCATAATCTCCAAGTCTGAATTACAAATTCGTTTTTGAGGAGTATTTATACTCACTTAAGCTAATAAAAACCCTAATTAATCAAATAAGCCTTAAAACATGGGCCTTACACTAAGATAACTAAAGCCCACACTAATTAACTTAAAATTCAGCCCAAAAGGCCTAAAAAGAACTAATTAAATGAGCCCAAGCTAATTAAAGCCCATCTCACTTAAATAAGCCCAAAAGAATATGTTAAGGCCTAACATATTACAAATAATCAAATAAAAATAATAAATAAAAGCCTAAACTAAAAGCCCAAATAAATCAGCCCCTTAATCCACCAATTAGCACATGCATTGCACATGCTCTGGCTCACATGCATAGCACATGTCAAGGTCACATGGTCGGCACATGTCAAGTGTCACATGACCTGCACATGTTAAGTCGTCACATGACTAGCACATGTTAAGTCGTCACATGACTAGCACATGTCCATCTTCAATTTGGCTTCTTCATAAATTTGGCCCACTGACTTAACTTCTCCAAATTTGATCTCCATGAATATGAACTTCCATTGTTTATAATCTTGAAGTGTTGACCCCCCTGTGCACGCATCATGAAGGGAACACTAGAGATTTATTTGATGATGAGGTTGTGAGTGAGGGAGAAATAATTAAAAGTAAAGATGTGGTCGACTATTTGAGTGAAAAGGAAGAAACTTGTTTAATTATGGAACCCAGATAAAACTCGAGTCCACCAGTCTCTTTCGACTTTGTGGGCCACCTGGCCGAACGCGATCCTACCCCCCCCCCCTCCCCCAATGAGTGCACACACCGTTTTTTTTATTTGTGCATTAGTTTTTAGTTCACGAACATTTACATTTGCATTTTTAAATGCGTGGTTAGGTCAAATTTTTTGCATGCCTTGAATTATTTGAGCGTGAGTGGTTTTTATTTTTTGTGCAAGCAAATTGTACATTTTCATGCATACGCATTATGCATAAATTTAAGCCCTTTAGCGCATTTATGGGTATATAAGTGTTCATTTTGTTTGAGTGCAAGAACATATTTATTGTAACACCCCTTACCTATATGTAGGGAGCTTCATCCCTCGAGGAGGAAAAAGGACCCCGATAGATGAGGGTTGTCACACAAGACCTCAAGCAAAGCAAACAAAGTTACGAATCATTCATTAAAATAGGATAAAATAAAATTTCTTAAAATAGACAAAGGCTGAAAACAAAAGCGTGGTATTTTATTAATTTACATTATAGTCTTTACATATCAAAATACAAAAGTACCCCAGCACAGAAGATCATATACATATTTGCTATCAAGACAAAATTACAAAAATAGAGTTTACATCATTACAAAATACTTAACCTAATACATATACAAAAAGGTACAATCCTATACTACAAAATCTCTCTCCTAGCTGTGTTGGCCCAAGCAGATCACCCTGCCCAAAAACTCCAACATCTTCCACATCTACATGGATGAAACACTCGTGCTAAGCGAATACGCTTAGTGGGGAACACAAATGCAAAACGACCACTTACAGTGGGGTCAACAGAAATTCACATGCTTATGGCACACATACAGGATAATGAAGGCTTATGAAGTAGTTCAACACATAAAACATGCGGTTATAACATCATACTAATATATATATATATATATATATATATATATATATATATATATATATATATATATCTTCACATATTACAAACCCATATCCATAAAAGAAATCCTGCCATACAAATCAGTGGATAACGAGTACGTATAGATACCCGAGGGTACCAATAATCTTTCATAATGCATGGATACGCGAAGGTATCAAAACCAATCTTTTCTTTTTATTCCAAAATCATTTTCGCATGGGATCTTAAGCAAGATCCAAGATAGAAGGATCACGACGATCCAATTGGGGACCTGATCAGGGTCCAAATCACAGAAGGCTACAGCTACAGAGACTCTATTAGGCATGCCTAACTATCCACTTATTTGACTCTAGCAGGTCATGCATAATTCATCAAATTACATTCATATAATTCATAAAATTATCCATGCATAATTATAAAAGCATCACAAGTTCGGAAACCAAACATCGAAAGCATAAAAGAAAACTCAAGTTGAAGCCAGGAAGTGTTTCGCTCGTGACAGAGGCGAAACTTGTCCCAGGTCGCCATAGCGGTAGTCTTTGCCCTCGTGCAGAGACAGAAGCACATCTCATTGTCACGCTTGCGATAGTGTGCGGCTAACCAAAGCTATTGCGCTCGCATTAGAGAACTGCCCAATCCGCTCGGTAGCCGAGCGCTCTGTAGCGCTCGCGATAGAGAGCTCTTGCTGTGACGGCTCGGCAACCCAATGCTCGGCCACGCGTAAGGGCTGAATTCACCGAGCTCTATCGAGCTCGCGATAGAGTCGTGATTTCTAGCTCTTACGCGAAAATCTGCAGAAAATCACACTCCCAAAAATCACCCAAACCTCTAATTGACCTCAAAACTCACTACCACACAAATTGACCACTCCCCACGTCTCAATCAACTTAAAACCGCACTTGAAATCCATTTATCATCATCAAATCATACAATTAACAAGATTAAATTTCCAGAATTCAATAAACTAGGAAATCTTAGAAATCTATTCAAAATCATGCTTTAGCTCAAACCTCCATAACTATGCATCTCAACTCACAAACAATCACCACCCATATCATTAGATACAAATACACATAATATGTCTCATCAATTCCAACAATTTCACACAAAACACAAAATCACCAATGTACACAAGGAATACACAAAGAGCAAGAGTTCCCAAACCTTAGACTCCTAAGCTCCAATCAGGGGGCTCCGCTTCCACTTGCTATCTCCTTGCCCTTAGGCTCTCTAGAAGGGATTTCTGAGCCAAAACACCCATCAAAATAGAATTTAAAACTCTAGCCCCAAAACACCCAAATAACCAAATTCAAAAGGAAAAAGAGGATGAAGAAGAAGAGTTAGCTACCACTTACCCAAACCAACTTAGAATTACCAAAACTCACCAAGACTTGAAGCTAAATGGGGGAAATTAGGAGGAAGCAAAGAGAAAAGGAAGAAGAGGAACAGAACAACGGGAAAGAGGACGAAGAAGAAGAAACGGGAAGGGGACAAAGAAAAATAGCTGTCCCTCACTCTCTCTTTCCACTAAAATATCCTCCCCACTTGCCACATATCACCCTCCTACAAGAGGACCTCCCCCAAGACACACCCAACTACCATCCTCTCACATACACCCAAAACCAACCTTACTAAAACACATCCTAATCCCATACACACACTCACACCCAAGTAAAACCCCAAACTACAAAATAACCATAACTTAAACCATAACACATACTCAAAAATAACACATGCCAAAATTATACATACAAAATCACACACACACAAGGCTCAAACTACTAGGGTGGAAACGGAGCGTTACAATACTCCCCTCCTTAACAGAATTTCATCCTCGAAATTCTCACCTGATCCAAATAACTGAAGATGCTGAGCTCTCATAACCTCTTCCGGTTCCCAAGTTGCTTCTTCAATCCCATGATGTCGCCAAAGTACCTTAACCCAAGGGATTTGCTTGTTGTGGAGCTATTTGATCTCCCTAGCCAAAATTTCCTTTGGTTCTTCATCAAATGAAAAATCTAGCTGAACCTAAATATCTTGCACTTGTAATACATGAGACGAATCTGATCGGTAGCAGCGGAGCATAGACACGTGAAAAACATCGTGTAATTTAGTTAACTCTACTAGCAACGCTAATCAATAGGCTACCGGACCAATCTTTTCCAGGATCTCATCGGGTCCAATAAATTGAGGACTCAATATCCCTTTCTTACCAAATCGAAGAACTTTTTGCCAAGGCAAGAATTTCAAGAATACCTTGTCACCAATCTCATAACGAATATCCCTTCGCCTCAAATTGGCATAAGACCGTTGTCTGTCTTTAGCTGCCTTTAAATTCCATTGCATAACTCTAACTTTCTCTTCAGTATCTTTAACTATCTTTGGACCCATTATAGATCATTCTGATAACTCCGTCCAACACATTGGGGTTCTACATCTCCGTCCATAAAGAGCTTCATAGGGAGCCATTCCAATACTTGCTTGATGACTATTATTGTACGCAAACTCCATTAAAGGCACGTACTTGTCCATGGAATAGTCTAACCGAACTGGCAAGAAGTGTGCTGATTTAGATAATCGGTCGACTATCACCCACACTAAATCATGCTTGCGTTGTGTCAATGGTAAACCAGATACAAAGTCGATCGTAACATCATCCCACTTCCATTGAGGAATGGGTAAGGGATGCAACAATCTTGCTGGAACTTGATGCTCAGCTTTCACTTGCTGACACACCAGACATTTCGAAACAAACTCCACTATGTCCTTTTTCATACTCGACCACCAATAAAACTGCTTAAGGTCTCTATACATCTTGTTCCCTCCTTGAAGGATCGTGAAAACCGATGAATGAGCTTCTTGCAAAAGCTTTCTCTTCACATCACTCACATCATGCACACACAACCAATTTCCATGTCGGAGCACTCCTTCACAATCCACGAAAAATTCCATTTGCTTACCATCTCTTACCATATGGAAAGCACGATGCAATATCGGGTCACTCAACTATGCGTCCACTATCAGTTGTCTTAAACTCGGTCTAACCTTTAACTGAGCAATTAATGCTCCTTCTAAATCAATTCTCCACATTCCTGATGCGGAACCCAATAGCTATCGAGCTACAAACCCACACATACAATTCGAATAGCAAACCAAATCAGATAAACACCCTCCCTATTGAACCCCCAATCAACCTGTGACTGAAAACGCAAATAATCGGGAAACAAAGAACTGAAAAACGCCACAATCAAACGATTGATAAGTTAATCAAATTCTTCATGCAATAGAAAAGAAAGCAATTCACTCTCTTAATCTAAGCAAATAAATTCGGCTATGCCAATAATAATCATTCAAAAATCTGAAATTCTTAACATAACATGTTCTATTTATAGGGTGGCTAACCCTAGCTAGCAAATAACCTAAAACAAAACCCTAATGAGGCCTTAAACATGGTGTGGCCGAATTGTCCATGGGCTTTACAAGATAAGTTAAGCCCAAACTAAAGAATTAAACACACTTAAAATAAGCCCAAAAGAAAGACTAATTAAAACCCAAAAATAACTAAACTAAACCCAATCTAAAAGCCCAATTCGTTTAGCCCATTAAGTCATTAAATAAATGAGTCATGTGACTTTTAAATGAAGCACATGACTTGTACAAATAAAGCCCAAAGTAGTATAAACCCAAAAATGACTTAAATTGGCCCAAAAATGGCTTAAGTTGGCCCAATTTCACTAGAAGCTTCCAAAAGGCTAAGTACTTTGTGAAAGCCTCCTTCAAGCTCTTTATAACACTTCTTAAATTTGATCTCCATGAATATGAACTTGCAATGTTTATAACGTTGCAATGTTGACCCCCCTGTGCACGCATCATTCCCTCTCTCTTTAGAAAAGATTCGTCCTCGAATCTTCGTCTTGTTCAAGTTGGGAATTGACACTTGTAGAATAAATTCATCTTCATATAAGATCTTCTGAACAGGTGAAAATAAAACGAATGCTTCTTCAGCAAAGAACTCATCATGTTCCTGCAAGTTAACAAAAACACTAGGAAAAACATGATTATTCAATACAACCATTTCATTCTGATCATTATTATCTTCACTTTCCACGTTCAATTCAACCTCCTTAAGACTGTAGGGTCAATTATAACATGCTGATCTTCTATCTCAATTACACAGACATCCTTCTGTTCTCTCAAAGCAACATCTTCTCTTTCAATTATGTTTTCCTTTTCACTCAAAACAACATCTTCGTCACATCCACTTATTTCTTCTTCACTCACAACCTCATTGTCATACAAATCTATAGAATATCTTTCAGCTTCACACATAATCTCTTCCATTGCAACTTCCTCTTTCTTTCTTTTCTCCTTTTTCAAACACTTATCTAGTTGTCTAAAGAGTTGTTTAAACCTCAATTCCATATCTTCAGAATCTTTATTTTTGCTCCAGTTTGGACAACTCTTGTTGTTGGAATTTGAGAATGACCTTGCTACCCTCCTTTGTTTCTGTTTCCTCTCCACCTTAATGGCAATGTTCACTAACTCCTCCATTTTTCCATAATGTTGCAATTCAACTACATCCGCAATTTCTTTATTCAAACCTCCTAGAAACCAAGCCATGATTACCTCTTCCTCCTCTTCTATTTTAGCTTTGATCAATAGCATCTCCATCTCCTTGTGATAATCTTCTACTGATCTAGCTCCTTGCACTAACCTATGCAACCTCTGATGTAACTCCTTAAAGTAGTGTGAAGGCATAAATCTTTTCCTCATGGCCTCCTTCATATCCTCCCAACTACTAATAGGACGTCTACCCACTTTCCTTCTGCTCAAGTTCAATTGATCCCACCAAAATAAGGCATAATCTGTAAACTCCACAGCTGCTATCTTCACTTTCTTCTCCTCAGAATACCTATTACACTCAAAGATCATTTCAACCTTCCTTTCCCATTCTAGGTACTCTTCAGCACTGTTTCTACCTTTAAATGGAGGAATCTTAAGCTTAATGTTACCTAAATTCCCATCTAATCTCCCACTTGTCTCTTCTTCATATAAGTCTTCTATGTCAGCCCTTACATTTTCATCAGTCCATCTACCTCTCCGAGCTGTCCTCCTAGAATTATTAGATGCACTCACTTCAAATTTCTCCTCCATCCCGTCCATTCTAGCGTTTAGCTTCTTGAACTCATTAATGAAGGCCTTGTACATCACTTTCATATCGGGCATGGCTTCCTCCTCCTCATACATTGTTTCCTTTTCTTCTCTTCTTGACATGATTTGAATTCTGCAAAATAGATGTTAGACAATAACCTCACACACTCCCTCACGTGTTTACACTCAAAGGATGTCACTCCTCTCGTGTTTCACTCAAACAAGGCTTTTACCCTCTTAATGTACTCACACGCTCTTGCCTTTTACCACTCTAATTGCAACTCTTAAATTGCACTTCAGAATTCAATACACAAACCAAGAATTTGAGTACGTTTTAGAAAGCAAGGAAATAAGCGACTAACAATAACAGAAAGCTCAATGCTAGAAAAGAAGACACTAAACAAAATGGAGGTGGTACACGGACAAGACTGGTATACCACTTGATTATATCAAAATTAGAGTATTAGAACAAACAAAGATACTCTAACAGTGTAATGGAACAAAAGCAAGCTCAAACAAAGAACTACGCAACAAGAATTAAAAAAATGACAATTCTGGACAAAATGTATGAATCTGACTCACTACAAAGTAAATCAAATGTAGAACCTAGTTATTCTACCCAACAAAGCAAGAAAATAACAAAGAATCCTAATTATACTAAATAAGATAGAATGCACTCAAGACAATTCAATTTAAAGCTAAAATGATGATTAGGCCGAATGGTGTGTTAAGCTCTAATTAATGTGTCAAGTTGTGTGCAAAATGATGGCAAAATGGTGTAAAAATGATGGCAAAATGGTGCAAAATGGTAGGCAAATGATGGTAAAATGGTGCAAAAATGATAGGCAAATGATGGCAAAAATGATACCAAAATGGTGCAAAAATGACAGCAAAAATGGTACCAAAATGTTACAAAAAATGGATAGCAAATGATAGGAAAATGTTACCAAAAATGATAAGCAAATGGTAGCACAAATGAATCCATATCCGAAGTGGATAATAATAATCAAAGGTGGTTTAGGATTAAGTTTTCCTATTCCCAAAACAGATAGGATTAATTTTCCTATTTCCAAAACAGATAGGATTAGTTTTTCCTATTACTTAAAGGATTTCCCACCTCTATTTAGAAAAGGATTAGTTTGCTGCCCCTAATTCCTTAAGCACTTAGGATTATGTTTTCCCACCCCTTAAAGGATATGGATCTTCCCTTATTGCTATATAAACTCCCTTGGCCGAATTGCTCCTCTACACTTTTCTCCACACGCAAGATTCTTCTTTATTTCTCTTCTTTCACGTTTTTTTTTCTTTTTTTTATATGAAATAGAGAACAACTAGACTACAAACCACCAAACTTCTCAAGCCCACAAGATCAGAACTCAAATTCGGTTTTCTAACCCCCTTTTTTTTTTCAAGATGCAAAAACTTCAAAGTGAAGAACGGAGACTTAAACGTCGTTTTTAAGGGCCGAAAAAGTCAGTTACATAGGGCTTTGCCCAATAACGATTGTAGAGCACGAAATTCCCTTTCCGGAATGATATTATAATAACAAATCGGACTCCTATGTCAAAAGTTATGGCCTCTCGAAATTTCTATTTTTTTTTTTCAAAACAGCAACTAATCTCTAATTTTCTCCTACAAGGATTCGGATTCAAGCTAAAGATGTTCAAGATTTCAGTTCAAGGCTATTTCACGAATTCAAGATAAAGGTAAGAAAAGAAAAGGCTAATTTAAACACACAAAGAAACACAATTAACTAAGAAACTTAATGCAACCTAATTCGGCATAAACATAAAGAAATCAAAGAAAAGAAAACGCAAACCCTAACACTAAGATAAATAGGAATTTACCTTAACTTTGGCTCTGATACCAAATGATGCGGAACCCAATAGCTATCGAGCTACAAACCCACACATACAATTCGAATAGCAAACCAAATCAGATAAACACCCTCCCTATTGAACCCCCAATCAACCTGTGACTGAAAACGCAAATAATCGGGAAACAAAGAACTGAAAAATGCCACAATCAAACGATTGATAAGTTAATCAAATTCTTCATGCAATAGAAAAGAAAGCAATTCACTCTCTTAATCTAAGCAAATAAATTCGGCTATGCCAATAATAATCATTCAAAAATCTGAAATTCTTAACATAACATGTTCTATTTATAGGGTGGCTAACCCTAGCTAGCAAATAACCTAAAACAAAACCCTAATGAGGCCTTAAACATGGTGTGACCGAATTGTCCATGGGCTTTACAAGATAAGTTAAGCCCAAACTAAAGAATTAAACACTCTTAAAATAAGCCCAAAAGAAAGACTAATTAAAACCCAAAAATAACTAAACTAAACCCAATCTAAAAGCCCAATTCGTTTAGCCCATTAAGTCATTAAATAAATGAGTCATGTGACTTTTAAATGAAGCACATGACTTGTACAAATAAAGCCCAAAGTAGTATAAACCCAAAAATGACTTAAATTGGCCCAAAAATGGCTTAAGTTGGCCCAATTTCACTAGAAGCTTCCAAAAGGCTAAGTACTTTGTGAAAGCCTCCTTCAAGCTCTTTATAACACTTCTTAAATTTGATCTCCATGAATATGAACTTGCAATGTTTATAACGTTGCAATGTTGACCCCCCTGTGCACGCATCAATTCCTCTACCCAAAGATAGAGCCGAAACTGATTTCCTGCTTAGAGCATCTGCCACTACATTTGCTTTGCCTGGATGATAATCAATAATACAGTCATAGTCTTTAATTAACTCCAACCATCTTCATTGTCTCAAGTTCAATTATTTTTGAGTGAGCAAATATTTCAGACTCTTGTGATCTGTAAAGATCCTGCAAGTTTTCCCATATAAATAGTGCTGCCACACTTTAAGAGCAAACACTACTGTTGCTAACTCCAAATCATGTGTTGGATAGTGCTGTTCATGGGGTTTCAACTGCCTGGAAGCATAGGCTATCACCTTACTATCCTGCATCAGAACATAGCCCAGTCCTGTACCTGAGGCATCACTGTACATAGTATACTCTTTACCCGAAATGGGTTGAGTAAGTACAGGAGCCTTAATTAACATATCCTTTAACTACTCAAAACTTGCTTGGCACTGATCAAACCACTTCAACTTAATCTCTTTTCGGAGAAGACGAGTCAAAGGTGAAGCTAGCACTGAAAATCACTTGACAAATTGCCTATAATAACCAGCTAAACTCAGAAAACTCCTCACTTCTGGCACAGACTTAGGTGGCAACCTGTAACAACCGAAAAAGGGCCTAGTCGGAATTCGCATGCTAAGTCAAAAAATTAAAGGTATTTCAGTAATTTGTGCATGAGGAAATTTGGATAATAAAGACTTAATTGCAAAATTAATTAAAAATGTTTAGTGAAGAGTTTATCTAGTGAGGTAGGTGTTTGGTACCAAGGATTTAAATTATTTAATAAAAAATTTATCCAGCGGATTATTGTGTATGGTGCCTCGATTGAAAGAAAGTCAAAGATGGGAACCTTTGGTCCAATGAGAGCTTGCCAAGTGGGATAGGTTGGTGAGAGCATTAATTGTGAAGTGAGCGAAGGAGAGAGGGAAGCAAGGAAAAGCAAAATTTTGCTTCTTGCTCACGTCTCCCTCTTCTTCACCTTCTTCCTTTCTTTCTTGCTCTCTATTATTTTCCCTAACGTGATTCTTCAAGTTTGAGTGGGTTTTTCTGAGTTTGAGCTGGGTTTTAAAGTGGTAAGTGCTTTGGTCTTTATTTGGGTTTCTTCTTCATCTACCTCCACTTTATTTTCTGGTTTGGAAGGGTTAATGTTGGGCTTGATTTAGTATTGAATTGGCTGGGGTTTTGTGTAAGAATCGGAGGAGAGAAGGAAGAACAAGGGAAAGGAAAAAGTAGGATTTTGAAGGGATCGGATTGAAGCTTCTTTTGACAGGTTTGGGAGCTCTATTTTTGATGTATTTTATTTGGAAATTGGTTTCCCTAGTTCTCTCTTTGGATTATGTGTGGGTTTGTGTAGATGCATGTGTATGATTGAGTAGTGAAATTGAAATTTGTATGTTAGTGTTATGATGATGATTTGCATGTTATGTTGAAGTGAATGAGCATGGCTTTTGCATGAGTTTCTGGGTTTCATTTAGTTGTTTTAATCTACAAGAGTTTAAAACGTGCGATTAATGAGTAAATTATGTTTATACATGATTTTGAGCATGTTTTGAAGGCTTTGCAGCGATGAGGTAAGTGTCTATGTTTGTCTGAGTGATTGGGTGTGTTTGGTTTGTGTTTTGATGGTTTTGAACAGAAGTGCTTGTGCCGAGGAACTAGATAAAGTAACTCTATCGCGATCACGATAGAGCCGCTTGTTTCCAGCTTCTCGCGTCCCACTCGGATGAACTCTTCACGACACGCAAAATCCTTCACGAGTCTTGAAGATTGCCTGATCGGATGTGAGCAGCTCGGGAAGTGATTCTTCATGACACGTGAAGTCCTTCACGAGTGGTGAAGAAGGGCCCCGGTAGGCTGTAGTACTTCGCTCGACTGATTGCCGCTTGGCATGGACTCCCACTCGGTGTGACATACGACTCGGCAGTTTTGGCTTGTGCATGAGTGGTGCTTCTCAACGCAACTCGTGACCAGCCAATGGAAGCCAGCACGAGTCGTGCACCATAGTACGAGTCGTGCAAGATTTTGGCTTGTTGCGAGCCGTGCATCGCGACACGACTCTCGGCCTTTCCTTTGCTAGTTTGCATGAGTCATGCTACTTGGCGTGACTCGTGCAAACTCCTTTAGCTTGTGGTACTACTGGCTACTGTCGCAAGCGCGATGCAAGTCGCAATCACGATAGTGAGCCTCTCCTGCCTATTTCTATTTTCTTGAATGTTTTCTTCTCTTCCTTTTTATATGGATTTTTTTGCTATAGTATGATTCTTGTTTTGCTTGTGCCTTGCTAAAATTATTGTCCAAGTATGGTATTAGTGAATAATGATAATGATAGTGTTTGATTCGAGTCATTTGAATAATTTAAAGTATTGCAACTGTGAGTGAGTAGTTGAGCCTAAAGTGTCAAAGTAGTGGATAGATAACCATGCTTATAAAGGGATAGTGAGTGCAGCTGCCAGTGTCGGCCCTGCTTTGGGTCTAATGATTATGGTTGACCTCTGTTATGGTCTTAGTGAAAATATTTTTAGACTTCTGTCTCCCGTGCTACCTTCGGGTAATAAATATTTTGAGGCTTCAGTCTCCAATGTAGTGTTCCCGTATCCACCACCACTGAAATTCAGGCTATGATTAAATGTCTTTTGCATTATGTTTAGTGAAGTGTTATGATCATTGAGTGATTCCAGTATTGCATTTGCTCTGTGCTTGTTGTTTTAAGTTCTGTCTCCTTATAGTGATTATGACTTATGTATCTCTGTTTCTACTATTTAGTGAATTCAGTCTGTGAGGCTTATTTACATGTATAATTGTATGATATTATTGTATAGTGTTCTGTTGTCTTTGTTCCACCCCACTAAGCGTTATTATTTAGCACGGGTTGTATTCCCATGTAGGTGGCAGGTTTTGGTTTCGTTCGAGTTGCGCATCTGTAGGGTTAGCCACTAGGAGTAGAGTCTTATTTTATTTTGTACTCCTCCTGTATTCTTTTTACATATGTATTCTTTTGATTAGTGGCATATGTAATTTTTGTTAAGGATCCTTATGCAATTCTGAATGATGTATATAAGATATTTTGATTATATGTTAATATGATAAGTTTTATTATCGTTATTATATGCTTTCGCTGTATTGTATGAACATTTTGAGTGAGCGTCAGTGTAGCGCTCCGGTATCCTTCCAATGGAGGTACCGGGGTGTTACATTTTGTGTTATCAGAGTGCTGGTTTAGGTAGTTCTGGTTGTCTTTGATTGTTGAGAGTCGAGTCTTTGCATGTGAGTTGATTTTGTGTCGTGGCCTAATGTAGATGTGTCTTGTGTAGTGTCTAGATGGAGTCCGATCCAAGTGAGAACGTGGGTGACACAACGGGCAGTGTAAATGCAATGAGAGTCAAGGAGTCTACTTCACAACATCAGCGTGATGAGTGTTATGATATGCCTGGTATGGGATTTGGGAATTCGGCCTTAGTATGAGGAAAAGAGGAGCCGAAGATTTTCATGGGACTTCGTTGGACCAATCGGATGTGGCCGAGTTCTGGATTGAGAGAGTAGATGACGCGGAACCCCAAGGTTATATGAACCCGAAACCCCTAAAACGCACACTATGATCAACAAAGACGAACAAGTTAAAATCCCTCCCTATTGAACCCACAATCAACCTGTGATTGAGAACGCAAATAATTGGGATGAAGGAAATAGAAAACGCCACAATCAATGATTGATAAGTTAACTAAATTCCTAATGCAAAATGAAAGAATGCAAATCTGCATCTCTCACTAAGAAATTCGGCTAAACCAAATGAACTTTTCAATTAATCAAAAATCTGTTTTACAATTAGGTTTAAGGTGGTATTTATATGCCACCAACTAAAGACTTAACCCTAAGATTAATGGGCTGGCCGAATTCTCTACTAATTGGTAATGAGAATTTGGCCCAAATAACACATAAAAGAAAACACTTGGGCTGCCCAATACAAGTTAGCGTGAGCACACTTAAAAAGCCTAATAACAAACTAATTTAACCCAAAAGAAAGATACATATAAAGGTCCTAACTATGGGCCCAATCAAATCAATCCCCTTATAGCCCATATGTGGCACATAAAGCATGGACCACACTTCCTTCAAATGGCCCTTCCCAATTCGGCCTCAATGGCATGGCCTTGGCCTTGCTTTGCCCATCATGCCATTGCTCCTCCATGGCTTCCACCATTCGGCCCAAGTAGACTTCTAAGGCTCCCTTGAACTTCTTGGCCCTAGCTCTGGTAATTGGCCCACTTGGCAAAGCCAAGTCATCTCTTGATGGCTTCCTGGTCCATTTCGCATCATCCCCTCCCTCTTCAAAAGGATTCGTCCTCGAATCTGAATCAAAATCAAAAGGAGACAAATCAGAAACATTAAAAGAAGCACTAATGTTATACTCACCAGGCAAGTCGATTTTATAGGCATTGTCATTGATGCGTTCCAACACTTGAAACGGGCCATCACCCCTTGCATCAAGTTTCGACTTCCTTTGCTGTGGAAACCGCTCTTTCCTCATATGCACCCAAACCCAATCTCCTAGTTCAAATATGATTTGCTTTCGCCCTTTATTCGCTTTTTGAGCATACATGCGGTTTTTCTTTTCAATCTGCTCACGTGCCTTCTCATGTATTGCTTTAACCACTTCAGCCTTCCTTTTACCATCTAAACTAGTAAGCTCATCCAAAGGCAAAGGCATTAAATCCAAAACAGTTAAAGGATTAAAACCATACACAATTTCAAAAGGTGAAAATCCTGTAGAAGAATGCACAGCACGATTATATGCAAATTCAATAAATGGCAAACAATCTTCCCAAGTTTTCAGGTTCTTTCCAACAATGGCACGCAACAAAGTCCCTAAAGTCCTGTTAACTACTTCAGTTTGTCCATCGGTTTGTGGGTGACATGTAGTAGAAAATAAAAGTTTAGTACCCAGTTTTCCCCACAAAACTCTCCAAAAATGACTAAGGAACTTAACATCTCTGTCTGAAACAATGGTCCTTGGCATCCCATGTAGCCGAACCACTTCCCTAAAGAACAACTCAGCAACATTTATTGCATCATCGGTCTTATGGCAAGCAATGAAATGTGCCATTTTACTAAATCTATCCACAACAACAAATATGCTATCTCTCCCTCTCCTGGTCCTAGGTAATCCCAACACAAAGTCCATAGAAACATCTACCCAAGGTTCACTAGGTACTGGCAAGGGTGTATACAAACCATGTGGCATTGTTCTAGACTTAGCTTGTCTACATGCAATACACTTAGCACATATTCTTTCAACATCACGTTTCATTTTAGGCCAATAGAAATGTTCACTAAGCATATCCAATGTCTTTTGCACACCAAAATGCCCCATCAACCCCCCACTATGTGACTCCCTCACAAGCAACTCTCTAATAGAACATGTAGGAATGCAAAGTTGTTTTCCTCTAAATAAATATCCCTCATGCCTATAGAACTTATCAAAAGCAGCATTTTCACAAGCATGAAATATGGTGGCAAAATCAGCATCTTTAACATACAATTCTTTCAATTGCTCAAATCCAAGTAATTTAGAAGTAAGCATAGAAATCAAAGCATACCTTCGAGATAGTGCATCAGCCACCACATTTTCTTTACCTTGCTTGTATTTTATCACATATGGAAAGGTTTCTAAAAATTCTACCCAACTTGCATGCCTTCGGTTCAATTTTCCTTGACCCTTCAAATACTTGAGCGATTGATGGTCACTGTGGATTACAAACTCCTTAGGCAGCAAATAGTGCTCCCACACTTCAAGTGCTCTCACTAATGCATACAACTCCTTATCATAGGTGGAATAGTTCAGAACTGGTCCACTTAGCTTCTCACTGAAGTATGCAATAGGATGATTTTCCTGCATCAAAACAGCACCTATACCAATCCCGGAAGCATCACATTCAATTTCAAAAGTTTTAGAAAAATCAGGTAAATGTAAAATAGGAGCATGACATAACTTTTCTTTCAAGGTACAAAATGCATGTTCTTGCTCTTTACCCCATTTAAACCCGACATTCTTTTTCACAATTTCATTCAATGGTGCAGCAATTGTAGAAAAATCCCTAACAAACCGTCTATAGAAACTAGCTAACCCATGGAAGCTTCTTACCTCGGTCACGGTTTTAGGTGTTGGCCACTCTTGAATTGCTTTAACTTTCTCAGCATCAACTTCTACACCATTAGCACTTACAACAAAACCTAAGAAGATAACTTTATCCATGCAAAATGAGCACTTCTTAAGGTTTGCAAATAATTTCTCCTTTCTCAAAACATCTAGAACAGCCCTAACATGCATCATATGTTCATCTAAGCATTTGCTGTATACTAGAATATCATCAAAGTAAACAACCACAAATTTACCAAGAAACTCACGCAAGACATGATTCATTAAACGCATGAATGTACTAGGTGCATTAGATAACCCAAATGGCATTACTAACCACTCATACAAACCATATTTTGTCTTAAACGCAGTTTTCCACTCATCTCCCTCTTTCATCCTAATTTGATGATAGCCACTTTTTAAATCAATTTTGGTGAACACACAAGCACCATGCAATTCATCCAGCATATCATCTAATCTAGGAATAGGGTGGCGATACTTTACCTTGATTTTGTTGACCGCACGGCAATCAATGCACATCCTCCATGTTCCATCCTTCTTTGGCACTAATAGGACCGGAACAGCACAAGGACTCATGCTTTCCCGCACATATCCCTTTCGAAGTAATTCATCCACTTGTTGTTGCAATTCCTTTGTCTCCTCGGGATTGCTCCTATAAGCTGGACGATTTGGAATTTGGGATCCTGGCACAAAGTCTATTTGATGCTCAATCCCTCTCAAGGGTGGTAAGCCATGTGGAACATCTTCTGGAAAGACATCTGCATATTCCTGCAAAAGATCCACAAAAACACTAGGCAAATCGGGGTTAAGGTCAGTTTGAGAACAGAAATTCTCCCTAAACCGAATTATGACCAAAGCTCTCTTGCCTAAGTAGGCACTATTGAGTTCCCTCGGTTTTGCATAAAAACATGATTGCACTTTTACCTTTTCACTCCTCTCATTGTCTTTTCTTACAACTCTCATATCACTCTTCTTTTTTTCACTCACTAACTTCTTCTCTCCTGCACATCCCACTTTCTTTTCCTCTCCTGTGCAGTCACTCACCATTGGGCCTTTATCATGTTTCTTTTCTCTCAAGGCCTCTTTGCTCTCATTTTTCTTTTCCTCACTTCCCGAACTCCCACTTGAAGATTGCTGCATTCTCATTTGTTCAAGATAAGTTTCTTTTGGTGACATTGGTGCAAGTGTAACTTTATTACCATTATGTACAAAAGAGTACCTATTCTTATACCCATCATGCATTACTCTCCTATCAAACTGCCAAGGTCTACCCAACAATATATGACCAGCTTGCATAGGGACTACATCACACACAATTTCATCCACATATCTACCAATAGAAAATGTAACTCTAACTTGCTTAGTCACCTTAACTTCCCCACTGTCATTTAGCCATTGCAATCTATAGGGACTAGGGTGTTTTTCACATTTCAAGCCCAATTTATCCACTAGGATAGTGCTAGCCACGTTCGTGCAACTACCCCCATCAATGATCAAACTACAAGCCTTCCCACCTATCAAACATCTAGTATGGAAAATATGTTCACGCTGTTCTAAGCCTTCTTCTTTTACATTTATATTCAATACACGCCTAGTAACTAAAGCTTCCCCTTTAACAGCATACTCAACATACTCATCATTATCAGAACAATCCTCTAAAGGTGGCATGCTCAACTCCCCATCATCAGACTCATTTTCATGTTCAGACTCAGAAACAATCTCACCCCCCTTAATAAACATAGTTTTCCTATTAGGACAATCAGATGCATAATGACCTCTACCCTGACATTTAAAGCACTTAATATCCCTATGTTTAGAAAGTTTGGTTGAAGGATCAGTAGTACCTTTTTGAATGGGTGTACTCTTATCCTTGCTTTTGTTTGCTTCGGTTTCTTTCTCTTTAGAAGCTGAATGATATTCTTTCTTCCTTTCTTCAAATTTGCTCCATTTCTGGTTCCACTTATTGCTGGAACTCGAAAATGTCCTTGCTGTCCTCCTTTGCTTTTGTTGCCTCTCCACCTTCATGGCAATGCCAACTAAATCATCCATGTCTCCATAGTATTGTAGTTCCACTACTTCAGCAACTTCTCGATTCAATCCACCCAAAAACCGAGCTATAGTCACCTCTTCTTCTTCTTCTATGTTGGCTTTGATCATTAGTAACTCCATCTCCTTATGATAATCTTCCACTGATTTACTTCCTTGAGTAAGCCTATGTAGTTGCTGGTGCAACTCTCGATAATAATAAGATGGGACAAACCTCTTTTTCATGACCCTCTTCATTTCATCCCATGTGGAAATAGGTGGTTCTCTATGTCTTCTTCGGTTTTTAACTACTTCATTCCACCACACCAAGGCATAGTCACAAAACTCCACGGCTGCCAACTTTACCTTTTTATCTTCGGAATAGTTATGGCAGGAAAAGATCATATCTACCTTCCTCTCCCATTCCAAGTAAACTTCAGCATCATTCCTACCTTTGAAAGGTGGAATGTTCATCTTGATTGCACTTACATTGCTGTCCAACCTTTCCACTCTCCTTGCTCTACCCCTTGTGGATTGTACTTCATCAAAGTCTTCCCATTCCTCCACTTCGGCTTCTTCATGTTCATTTATCCACCTTCCTCTTCTTGTTGTTCTCTTTGAGCCATTGGATGTACTTGCTTCTAACTTATCCAACCTCCCGTTATTTTCTCTGTGCTCCCTCATCAAGGTTTCAAGAGTTCCTTGTATGGCTTGTAGGGCAAACGACATTTGTTCCGGGGTCATAGCTCTCTTGCTGGATTCGTCAGACATGGTGTTTAACCTGCAAAAAATTGTTAGAATAAACAATCTCACAAGCTCTCGTGTTTACACTCAACAAGGCTTTTACCCTCTTTGTTGTCCTCACAAGCTCTTGCCTTTTTCCTCTCTTATTTGCAACTCTCAAATTGCACTTCGGAATCCAGAAGACAAATCAATTTGAAAAACGTTAGGAATACAAAGAAATAAACACTAACAATAAAACAGAAAGCTCAAAAACTAGAAAGAAGACACTAGACACGATGGAGGTGATACACGGACAAAGAAAAGGTATACCACTTGAATTAATCAAATTAGAGTACTAGAACAATAAAAAATACTCTAACAATGTAAAATGAACAAAAGCTAGCTTAAACAAGAAATTAAGTAACAAGAAACAAAGAAAATGACAATTCTGGCCAAGATGAACGAATTCAATTCACTACAAAGTAAATCGAATTTAGAACCTATTTAATCTACCCGACAAAGTAAGAAAACAATAAAGAACCCAATTTAAACAAATCGCAAAGACAAATCAGTTTGCATGCAACAAAAATAATTTGAATTACCAAAAATGACACTAGGCCGAAAATGTACACAAGCTTGATAAATGTATTAATTGTGTGCAAATTAAAGGCAAAGTGATGGTAAAATGATGGTAAATCAGTAGGTATATGGTGAAGAAATGATAGCAAATCAGTAGACAAAAGATGGTAGAAATGGTAGGGAAATGATTAGAAATGGATAATGAATGGATAAGAAATGGATAAGAAATGGATAATGAATGGATAAGAAATGGATAAAGAAATGGATAATGAATGGATAAGAACTGGATAATGAATGGATAAGAAATGGATAAAGAAATGGATAATGAATGGATAAGAAATGGATAATGAATGGATAATGAATGGATAAGAAATGGATAATGAATGGATAAGAAATGGAACACAAATGGAAACAAATATAATTGGCGGCAATTTAGGAAAGGAAATTGATAAAGGAATAGAGTGTAATTTGATTCCTAAACAAGCTAGGATTGCCAACTAGTTTCCCAATTCAACTAGGTAAGTTTTTTTTTCTACCTTAATAGGATTCCTAATTGATTAAGGAAAGAAATGAAATCAATGGCTGTCCTCTTTTCCTAATTTAGCTAGGATAGTCATTTCCTTTCCCAAATAGGATTCAAACCTTCCTATAAATACCTTCACACACTTCCCTTCTTGGTTCACTTTCTTTTTTTGTTTTTCTTTCCTTCTCTCTCGGTTTTCCTTCCTTGTTCACCTTTTTTTTTTTAATTAATCTCAACAACCGAAATTAAACTTAAACTCTACTACACTTCGGAATTTTTTTTTTTTTTTTTAAACTTCAGACCCAATTTTAGAAGCTTAAACGACGTTTTTTTGGATTTTTTTTTAGATCTCGAAATTCCCTTTCCGAAAAGTTATTATGGACCAAAATCGGACACCGGATGCAAAAGTTATGGCAAAAACAAGTTTAATCACACAATTAAAACACAAAAATCAAAACTTGAACAATTCGGCAAACATAAAACACAAGAATCAATAAAAGAAAACTCAAAACCTAATTCTAAGATAAATAGGAATTTACCTTAATCCGAGCTCTGATACCAAATGACGCGGAACCCCAAGGTTATATGAACCCGAAACCCCTAAAACGCACACTATGATCAACAAAGACGAACAAGTTAAAATCCCTCCCTATTGAACCCACAATCAACCTGTGATTGAGAACGCAAATAATTGGGATGAAGGAAATAGAAAACGCCACAATCAATGATTGATAAGTTAACTAAATTCCTAATGCAAAATGAAAGAATGCAAATCTGCCTCTCTCACTAAGAAATTCGGCTAAACCAAATGAACTTTTCAATTAATCAAAAATCTGTTTTACAATTAGGTTTAAGGTGGTATTTATATGCCACCAGCTAAAGACTTAACCCTAAGATTAATGGGCTGGCCGAATTCTCTACTAATTGGTAATGAGAATTTGGCCCAAATAACACATAAAAGAAAACACTTGGGCTGCCCAATACAAGTTAGCGTGAGCACACTTAAAAAGCCTAATAACAAACTAATTTAACCCAAAAGAAAGATACATATAAAGGTCCTAACTATGGGCCCAATCAAATCAATCCCCTTATAGCCCATATGTGGCACATAAAGCATGGACCACACTTCCTTCAAATGGCCCTTCCCAATTCGGCCTCAATGGCATGGCCTTGGCCTTGCTTTGCCCATCATGCCATTGCTCCTCCATGGCTTCCACCATTCGGCCCAAGTAGACTTCTAAGGCTCCCTTGAACTTCTTGGCCCTAGCTCTGGTAATTGGCCCACTTGGCAAAGCCAAGTCATCTCTTGATGGCTTCCTGGTCCATTTCGCATCAGTAGATCAAATTTTGCAAGAGTTAATTGTCCCGTAAATCAGAGGGTATCTTGTGCAGTATTGTTACTTCAAGGTCCAGCGTATGATTGGTGGAAGCTTGTGCTTCGTAACCCTCAACGGCTAGCTTAGTTGACATGGGACTTCTTCAAGCAAGAGTTTGAACAGAAGTATGTGATGAACACATACCAGGAAGCCAAGTGGAAAGAGTTTATCTGTTTGAACCAGCGGGGTATGTCAGTGAGTGAGTACGAGAAGGAGTTTAGCCGATTGAGCAAGTATGTGCTGGAGTTACTTTTGACAGAAGAGTTTAAGTGTCGTCACTTCGAGGATGGTTTAAGGGAAGTGATCCGAGGACCGTTGTCGGCCATGGCGGTCATGTAACAGGTCAGTTATTATCAGCTAGTTGTGGCAGCAATCAAGTTAGAGGAATCCGAGTTGATCAAGTAGAAGATATAGCAAAAGAGTAAGACACTAAATAGCGGATTTGGGAGTGGTAAGAAATCAAGAGGAGTTCCAAGTGGCCAAGGAGCGAAAGGTCCAATTGCAGTGCGTTCAGAAGTTGGGAGTGTAGCACCACCCTCTTCTAAGGGAAGTATGATTTCGGAATGTGAACATTGTCAGAAGCGCCATTGGGGTGAGTGTAGAAGGGTCTCTGGAGCGTCCTTCAAATGTGGAAGTATAGAGCATATGTTGGCTAGTTGTTCGGAATGAAGAGAGCTTCAAGATCAACTCGAAAGTAGAGTGAGTGGACATAGATCGAGAGGGAATCGAAGTGGAAGAGGTAGTGGAAGACCCTCTCAGGCGCCGTCGGAAATAGTCCAAAAGCCACCAACTGAAGAAGTGTATGTGCATCCGCGAGTGTATGCCATGATCGGAGAGGATGCAGCTAAACGAGCACGGCCTTCCGGTAAGTTTGTGTTATTAGTTTTCGAATATGTTTGGTTTTTAGGTTGTTGGATTTGTGTTTAGTGGGGAAATTTTGAGGACGAAATTTCTTAAGAGGGAGTGTAGACACCAGGTCCTGAGGCAGCTCAGATCAGAGTTACCCAATGATGATAAGATGCTTACTCATAGGCAAAAAGGTTAAAAGTGATGATTTTCTGGTCAAATTTGCATTTTAGAGTTAAAAAAATAAAAAATAATACAAAATATTTTAAAAATTAAATTTGAAAAATGTGGTTTAGAAATTGTAATATTTTTAGTTAAATTTAAATTTTTTTTTTAAAAAAAATTGCGAATGTCGGCCGCGGCAGAGCCCCTGCTGGCACACGGGTGCGCACTGGGCTAGACGCTCGTCGCGCGCTCCGAAGGGCGTCGGTCGCCCCTGTTCCGCCGCAAATCACCCAAATTCGCCCGAAATTGATTTTTTTCGAATTTTTCACCCAAAAATCCGTTTTTATCCCTTTTTTAAGAGATTTTCAGGTTTTGTTTCATTTTTAAATTTAGATAAATAATATTTTAAATTTATTAATTAGTTTTCCTTAATTAGTTTTATTTTCCATGTTTTTATTAATATAAATAGAAAAAGATAAAAAATGAATAAGGGGAATTTTCTTAGTATTTTTTTTGGAGGTTTTCTCTTCTTCTTCCTCTCAAATTCTCTCTAAAATTTCCAGATTTTTCCCAATAAAAAAAAATTAAAAATTCAGTTCACTGTTTGGTTCTTTTTCCAATAGAATTTCTTCTAAACATTCTTTAGAAGTAGTTTTATTGATTGATTGCAATTTTGAACAAACAAAAAAATTACTTGCTCTCAAAATTAATTTTTTTACTTGTTAATTGTTTTCAATCAAACTTTTTTCAATGATTTTTGAATCTATTTTTGATGAAAAAATAATTTTGACACAAATAAAACAATTGTTTGTTATCAAAATCTATTCTTTTCATTTGATTTTCTAAAAACAAGTTTTTTCAAGTATATTTTTCATTGTAATAAAATTCCAACATTTTTATTATTCAATTCCAATCTTACAAATCAAGAATAAGGAAATCAATCATCATTTTTACCTTCATCGAATCCGAAACTCTAAGGGTAAACATTTTGGGCCTAATCTTTTTATTTCTATTTTTATTATTTTGATCATATTTAATTATTAACATGTATATTATTATTATTTTTATTATTTTTATTTATTTATTTATTTGTTCTATTGCTTTTATATTTGTCTCATTTAATATGTTAATAATTTATTTTTGCTTTGATTTCTCATTATTTTTAACATGTAATTAATTTATTTGTTTTGATTGATTTTTTTATGTAAATGTTTTATGTTAATTGGGATAACATTAATTAACCACATCATTCATTTAATTATTTTTATCATTCTTTTATTCATTTTTTATCATTCTTTTTTATTGCTATTGTTGTATATTTATTGTTTATTCATTTATTTGTTTATTTTCATTATTCATTATTATTATTATCATCATGTTCATATTTTTATGTATTAATTCATTAACATTTTTTATTTATTTCAATCACATCATTTAATTCATTTGTCATTCATAATACATTTTTCTCATTTATTTTAAATTGTTAACATGGTAATTCATTTGTCATTATGATGTCATCTTATTTTATTTTATTTCATCATTCATTATTTTATATGTTTAATTGATTTTATTGATTTAATTACTAACGTTATTTCATTTGTATTTTGTTTTTTATGTCAAAACTTATTTTCTTTACTTGAGCATTTTTGCGAGCACCCGAGGAGATCCAGAAGGCTCGTTTAGGTTAAATATTTAATTACTTTATTTGTAATATTTCATTTATTTGGCTTTTTTATTTATTTTGTCATGTAATTTTTTTATAAAATTGTTTATTTTAGGCACGCTAAAAAGAAAATCACAAAAACATTTTTATTAATTAACTTGGAACCTTTCCTAATAAAAATGGGACCAATGTCCCAATTTTCTCCATCAAAAATAAAAATTGTCACATCAAAATTGTTTTATAATAAATATGCAAACAAGGACCAATGTCCTCATCTTTAATGTATATCCTGTTTTACGTATGATTTGTATTTTATTTACAATAGGGGTTGTATTCCGCCCCTAGTTTTATTGTAATTTATTTTCATACGCTTCATTTTAATTATACTTTCATTTATCGCTTCCTTTGAATGAATAACTTGTGCTTTAATTAAACTGCACTGAATTGAATGAGAAATGGGATGAAACGATAAATTCAAAACTCAATTATAAAATTAGCCAAGGTATGAATAAATGGGAAGTCCCGATCCTTCTCTGGTCTTTGGGCTCAACGAGGCGAGAGAGCCATCTCAATGTTATATTGGGATGGGGCCACCAAGACGCATCTTGTGTCTCGTAAAAGGCTCACAATTGCACAGTCCTAGGCGCCACGAGGCGAGAGGGCCATCCTAATGTTCTATTAGGGTGGATGCCTCCAAGACACCTCTGGTTGGCCCAAGAGTGAGGCTAGAGGACCATCCTATCATTAGGGTGGAAGCCTCTAAGACACCTCCGGCTTGCCTATAATGGACATAGCAGCGCTGTCTTAGGCTCATTGAGGCTAGACGACCTTTCCCAATGTTCTATTGGGTGGCGACTCCAAGAAACCTTTTTGTTCCCAAAATGGATGCACTTGTAATTTCTTACAAGTTTTCATGAACCTCTCCCGAATGCCCTAAAAGCGAGCGGTTCGGGGCGCCCCGGGGTTCGACGTGCGTCACAGTGGCGACTCCACTGGGGACAATACTCGAGACTTCGCTTCGAAAGTACCTTGGTTAAAATTTACAATTGAGTTTTAATTTAAAAATTTCATCCTTTTTCGAAACTTCATTGCATCTCATTAGAGCCTTAGATCTATGCTAGTTTGGTCCCTCTTTCAACCCCGGTGCGTTCCCGAAGCACAACCCTACGTTCACTCAATATAGGGAAGTGTTAAGAATAATCACCAGCCCAAGCCTCGTATCGTCATGGTATATTAAATGAAGATCCGATCAGTCATTACGCTCGTGATGAGCTAGACCCATTGGCAGGGACCATGCTTGGGTAGCCCTAAAGTTACATCACCTTGGCCAAAGCTCATGTAATGGAAATAGTTACTTCCCCTAAGTGGTATGAACCTTAATACTATGCTTGCCATATGGATCATTTTGCATTGGACAAACCCAAATAATTTGATTGGTCATCTAATCAAAGGCTTTTATGCCCCGATAGGCCCATGTCAACTTATTCGGACTGCCTAAATACACAATGATCACAACTCATGCGCCTGTGCATTAGTTAAGAGAGGTTATGCTGCCGGTTTCCCACCGTGCACCATACGTGCCCATCGGGTCCCCTGTTGACCCATGGGCCAATTCCACCTAGGAAAGAGACTATAACCTCGTGTGCGGGAGTAACAAGGTTGGAAGGACCTATGTTCTTGCATGTGATTTGTGGATGATGTATTGCATATTCATGTTATTCATGCACAAATAATTTTTTTTTTATTTCCTCCTTATGTATACATCCTATTTTCTGCATATAATTATTACATGTACACATCATCCTGTGTATAGTTTTTCAAATGTTTTCACATGTATCATTGTAACCTCTTTTAGCCATTGTATACCATTTGTTGCATTACATATTATTCATGCATCATTCTAACTCTTTGATCTTTTAGCCATCAAAGACCACTTTCCTAGTTGGTTAGGGTTCCGACAGCTGCATTATCGAAGGGTTTTGATTGAGCAACCAGAATCAAATTCAAAGAGCAATTAACAGGCATTCGGGAAATCTTCTGAAATGGCCAATTCATTGAGAGAGGCAGATACAACACGAGCCATGATTGTCGAAGAAGTAGGCAGATGACTCAAATAATTTGAGAATAGAATGATGGCCATGATGGCGATAATGGCCCAGCCTACTGCACAAAGCCCGATGCCTTCCCCCATGAGACAAAATAAACGGGAGGAGGTTCGAGAGGATCCACTAGAAGAGATACGTCCACCAGCAGTAGACTTAAGGGCTACCACGTCAGGAGGACAAAGGAGAGGAGGAGCTCACAGATTGGAAGATGATCTAGATGAGGATGACTATGAGGAGCCAATGTCAGTAAGGGGGAAGGCGCCTCAGACCGAAGAAGCCATCTGGAAGAAGATAGAAGAGAAGTTTGAGGCTATGGCCAGAATGCTGACTAGGGGGCAAGGGATGAACCCTGAAGATAAGTAGCTAGAGGGAGAAGATTTGATCCCAATAAACTTTAAGATGCTGGACGTCCCCAAATTTGATGGCACTTCTGATCCCACTGCACACATAAAGTAGTACTCTCTGGTGATAAAGGGTACTACTTTAATGAAGAGACAGAAAATTGAATACTTCTATCTGAGCTTAACTGGCCCAGCAGTGGATTGGTATCTTGGGCTAGATCGGAGGACAAAGGAGGACTGGGACTTGCTGATAGAGAAATTTCTCAAACAATATGATTGTAGCACGAGAATGGAGGTGACCCTAAAAGATCTGAAACTGCTGCAACAGAAGTTAGGGGAATTATTCCATGAGTACCTGACCCGATGGAGGAATCGGGTAATGGAGATAAAGAGAAAGCCTGATACCTCAAATCAGATTAGGTTATTTATCAGGAATGCTAGTCCATATTTAAGAGAAGGGCTAAAAATGAAGGGACTCAAAGACTGGGAGTCACTTAAGGACATAGCCATTGAAGCTGAGGCTGAGCATTTGGATAAAATGGCTAGATCTGCAAACCTGGCCTTGGATAAGAACAAGGGAAGCAGCAGTGGTAATGGGGGCAATACTGGGGCAGCAGAAGTCTCAACCACCGGAACGACTCCCAAACGCCTCACTATCTCGGGTAAGCCATTATCTTGGCACTTCACCTATCTCATCAAGGGAGGGAAGTTACAACCCTTGCCAGCTGGGCCTGCCCCAAGTCAAGGAAAGCCTAGGCACAGAACAGATTGGTATTGTGCGTATCACCAGTACACAAGGCATAGAATAGACTATTGTCATCCTCTAAGGGATCGCATTCAAGAATTGGTGGCCTGGAGGAAGAAAGAAAGAATTAGAGTTGTTACAATGCCTTTCTTATTTTAAAAGTGTATTCCTAAACTATGCACTTATTTCTCTTTTCTATTTTAATAATATGGGCTTTTCTTATATATGCATTATCATATCTTATCTCATCGAGAATAAATGATAATCATGATTAAGGCATTAGGTTAAACACTGTTTCATTCAGTTTCAATAAATAGTAATCTTGGTTGCATCCAATTTGGCTCTTGAAGCGAGATAAAATTTGAGAGAATAAAAAAAAGAAAAAAAAGAAGTCTGAAGAAGTCTTTGCTTGGACCTATGAAGACGTGCCGGGAGATGATCATGAAGTCGTCAAGCACACCATTCCAACATACCCCGATCATGGACCAGTGATGCGGAACCCAATAGCTATCAAGCTACAAACCCACACATACGAGATGGTTAGCAAAGAACAAATAGACAAAAACCCTCCCTATTGAACCCCCACACAACCTGTGTATGGAAACGCAAATAATTGGGAATTTAGAACAAGAAAAACGCCACAATCCACAAAGATTGATAAGTTAATTCGAGTTCTTTATGCAATAATAAAGAAAGCAATCTCACTCTCTCTATCACACAAATTCGGCTAAGCCAAAAGGAGTTCTTTTCAATTTTCATCAAAATCCCCTCTCAAAGGTTTACAATGATGTATTTATAGCCTTCAAGGCTGACCTAACCCTAATGTAGCCGAATTAAGCATGGGCTTCACAAGCTAAATAAGCCCACTTAACTAATAACTAAACTAACTTAAAATAAGCCCAAATAACATAAGATTAAATGGCCGAAATACAAGCCCAACAGAAAAGACTAATTAAAACCCAAAAGAGTTAAATAATTAACCCAACTAACTAAGATAAAGAATACAAATCCGAATGGACTAGATGTGAAGCCCATCTTCATGACAAGTCTCCAATAAGCTAAGTAGCTTATGTTTGTCTTTAAGCCCAACTTGACAATTTTCAAAAGCCTCTTCATTTAGCTCTTGTGTCATTAGCTCTTGTACAAAGGCTGCCATGGCCATCTTTAGCTTTTTAGCTCTTCCCCTTGTAATTGGACCACTTGGCATCTTCAAAGGGTCTTTGATAGGTGGCTGATCCGTATCATTCCCTCCCTCCTCAAAAAGATTTGTCCTCAAATCTGCATCCATATTAAAAGGAGAAAGGTCAGAAACATTAAATGTAGCAGAAACGCCATACTCACCGGGTAAATCAATCTTGTAAGCATTGTCATTGATGCGCTCCAAGACTTGAAACGGACCATTACCCCGAGCATCCAATTTGCTTTTCCTTTGGTTGGGAAACCTTTCCTTTCGGAAATGCACCCAAACCCAATCCCCCGGGACAAACACCACTTGTTTCCTTCCCTTATTTGCTCGGTCAGCATATTGCTTATTTTTTGTCTCTATATTCGCCCGTGCTTTCTCATGCAAGGTTTTCACCAAATCTGCCTTCCTACTACCATCCAAACTTGAAAGCTCATGTAAAGGCAAAGGACAAAGATCAAGTACAGTTAGTGGATTAAAACCATAAATAAGTTCAAATGGTGAAAAACCAGTAGAAGAATGAATACTTCTATTATAAGCGAATTCAATGAAAGGTAAACAATCCTCCCATGTTTTGAGATTTTTACCCACTATAGCACGTAATAAAGTCCCCAAAGTTCTATTCACAACTTCTGTTTGGCCATCAGTTTGAGGGTGACAAGTAGTAGAAAATAACAACTTTGTGCCTAACTTACCCCATAAAACACGCCAAAAATGTGAAAGGAACTTAGTATCCCTATCTGAAATTATGGTGTGTGGAATACCATGCAAACGGACAACTTCCTTAAAGAATAAATCAGCAATATGAACAGCATCATCACATTTATGACATGCAATAAAATGAGCCATCTTACTAAATCTATCTACCACAACAAAGATACTATCCCTACCACGTTTTGTCCTAGGCAAACCAAGCACGAAATCCATAGAAATGTCAGTCCAAGGTGACGTAGGTACGGGTAAAGGCATATACAATCCATGAGGCATAGATTTAGACTTAGCTTGTTTACATGCAACACATGCATTACACACTTTTTCAACATCTTTTCGCATGCGAGGCCAAAAGAAATGCTCATTCAACATGTCATAGGTCTTATGTACCCCAAAATGTCCCATCAATCCCCCACAATGAGATTCCAACACAAGCAAATCACGCATAGAACATTTAGGTAAACAAAGTTTGCTGCCCTTAAATAAAAATCCATCATGTCTATAGAATTTATCTAAGGCTTTATGTTCACATGCACTATATACATTACCAAAATCAGAATCACCATCATATAATTCCTTAATATGTTCAAACCCTAACAACTTAGAACTAAGTGTAGAAATTAAAACATATCTTCTAGATAATGCATCAGCAACAATATTTTCCTTTCCATGCTTATATTGAATGACGTAGGGAAATGTTTCAATAAATTCAACCCATTTAGCATGCCTTTTGTTCAACTTACCTTGTCCCTTCAAATGTTTGAGGGATTCATGATCAGTATGGATGACAAACTCCCTAGGTAGGAGATAATGCTGCCATACGTCCAATGCTCTCACCAAGGCATAAAGCTCCTTGTCATAGGTTGAATAATTGAGCTGGGCTCCATGAAGCTTCTCACTGAAGTATGCTACTGGTTTCTTCTCTTGCAATAGAACAGCTCCAATACCTACACCAGAAGCATCACATTCAATTTCAAAAGTTTTATCAAAATTAGGCAAAGATAAAATAGGGGCAGAACACAACTTCCCTTTCAAATTCTCAAAAGCCTTTTGCTGTGCCTCTCCCCACTTAAACCCAATCTCCTTCTTGATTATTTCTGTAAGTGGTGCAGCAATGGTAGAGAAATCTTGCACAAACCTCCTATAGAAGCTTGCTAAGCCATGAAAGCTCCGCACATCCGAAATGGTCTTAGGCGTTGGCCATTCCTTTATTGCTTTCACTTTCTCCTCATCCACTTCAATTCCCTGCGCGCTCACCACAAAACCAAGAAACACAAGTCTATCTATACAAAATGTGCATTTCTTAAGTTTAGCATACAACTGCTCATGCCTCAAAGTTTGTAATACTAACTTAACATGCTCCAAATGTTCATCATATGACTTGCTGTAAATGAGTATATCATCAAAATAAACAACTACAAACTTCCTTAAGTATGCACGCAAAACATGGTTCATAAGTCTCATAAAAGTACTAGGGGCATTAGATAGCCCAAAAGGCATGACTAACCATTCATACAATCCATACTTAGTTTTAAAAGCTGTTTTCCATTCATCACCAGATTTCATTCTTATTTGATGATAACCACTCATTAAATCAATCTTAGTAAAATAAACAGCACCACATAGCTCATCTAACATATCATCAAGCCTAGGAATAGGATGTCTATACTTTACCGTTATTTTGTTGACTCCACGGCAATCAACACACATTCTCCAAGTTCCATCCTTCTTAGGCACCAGAAGTACGGGTACTGCACACGGGCTCATGCTCTCTCTAACCAGCCCCTTCTCCAAGAGTTCCTCCACTTGCCTTTGCATTTCCTTAGTCTCCAAAGGGTTGCTCCTATAGGCTGGTCGGTTGGGAAGGGTTGATCCAGGCATGAAATCTATTTGATGTTCTATCCCTCTCAAAGGTGGCAATCCATTTGGTAGCTCCTCAGGAAAAACATCTGAATAGTCCTGCAATAAAGACATAAAACTAGAAGGCAAAGAAGCATGGTCATTGTCAGTATCTGAAAACAAAACCTCTTTATAAGTTACAAGGATCAGTGGCTGGCCTATTGCTAAAGCACTCCTAATCTCTCTTGCCCTTACATAAAAATTTTGTTTTTGCCTCCCACCTTTCTTGTTTTCACTCACTAATGGGCCATTTATTTGTTTGGATTCTTTTCTGGCCTCTTTCTCCCCTTTTCTTTCCTTTTCTCTCTTAAGCGCACTTTGGGCAGTAGCCCCACTCCCCTCTTCTCTCTTGGCCGAAACCTCTTTCCCTTTTTCAGCTAATTTCTTTTGGTCTTCAAACACTTCTTGAGGTGATAATGGAGCTAATGAAACCTTTGAACCTTCATAAGAAAAAGAATAACGGTTAGTGTACCCATTATGTGTTACTTTTCTATCAAATTGCCACGGTCTTCCCAAGAGTAAATGGCCTGCCTGCATAGGTACTACATCACACATTACCTCATCCTTATATCTCCCGATGGAAAATGGCACTCTCACTTGCCTTGTGACCTTGACCTCTCCACTATCATTTAACCATTGCAACTTATAAGGTCTAGGGTGTTTTTCACATACCAAATTTAACTTCTCAACCATACTCACACTAGCTACATTTGTGCAACTGCCCCCATCAACAATGACCGTGCACACTCTCCCATTAATTAAACACTTAGTGTGAAATATGTTTTCTCTTTGTTCTAGGCTATCCTCTTTAACATTCAAGTTTAAAGCCCTCCTAGCAACTAAAGATCTCCCACTTTCAGCAACCAGTAACTCCCCCTCACTATCACAATCACTACAATCCTCTAAAGGTGGCATCTCATCCTCACTCTTCTCGGATTCAGAAGTAATTTCCCCATTATCCCTAGCAATTATAACCCTTCTGTTAGGACAATCATGTGCCATATGTCCTTTTCCTAAGCATTTAAAACATTTAATTTCTCTACTAGGAGTTTGGGTATTAGAGTTACCTTTTACAGCTTTGGATTGTGATTGGACAGCCCTTACTTCTTTGGAACCCGAATCTGCCCCATAAGGTTTGGATCCCCTAAATTCTTTCCTATCCTCCCCTTTGGTCCATCTAGATCCCAATTTATCCCTTGAAGTGTTGCTGGTTCGGCTGAAACTCCTACTCCTCTTCTGCTTCTCTATTTTCATTGCTATGCCTAACATTTCCTCCATGGAGTCATACCTATGAAGTTCTAAGACATCAGCAATCTCAGCATTTAACCCACCTAGAAACCTAGCCATGGTTATCTCTTCATCTTCCACAATATTGGCTCGAACCATGCACATTTCCATTTCCTTGTGATACTCCTCCACCGTCCTACCCCCTTGCACTAACCGATGCAATTTCTGATGTAACTCCCTAAAGTAATGTGAGGGCACAAACCTCTTCCTCATTGCCTCCTTCATATCCTCCCAACTACTAATAGGTCGCCTACCCACTTTCCTTCTACCCATGTTCAGCTGATCCCACCAGAATAGTGCATAATCTGTAAACTCAACAGCTGCTAACTTAACCTTTTTCTCCTCGGAATACCTATTGCACTCAAAAATCATTTCAACCTTCCTTTCCCACTCTAGATATTCTTCAGCGTGATTTCTGCCCTTAAAATAAGGAATCTTAAGCTTGATATTTCCTAAATTCCCATCCACTTTTTCCCTTGCCTCTTCCTCATCTACATCTCCAAAATCATTTTCTACATACCTTTCAACAAATCGTCCCCTCCTTGCTTCTCTTCGAGGTGCGTTGGTTGTACTTCCTTCAATCCTTTCTTCCATTCCATCCAGTCGAATATTCAGCTTCCGAATCTCACTGATAAAGGCTTCGTACATCAGCTTATTATCTGGTACGTGTGCATCTTCCTCTTGGAAACTTCCTTTCCCGCTAGTTTGTTCTGTCATTGTAAATGCTGCAAAACAGAAGTTATATAATCCTCACAAGCACTCCCTCACGTGTTTACACTCAAAGACAGTCACTCCTCTCGTGTTTCACACCAACAAGGCTTTTACCCTCTTAATATGCTCACTCACTCAAGCCTTTTACCACTCTGATTGCTGCTTCAGAATTGCACTTCAGAATTCAAGTAACAAATCAAAATCGTGAGTACGTTTTAAGGAAACAAAGAAATAAGTAACTAACAATAAAAGAAAGCTCAAAACTAGAAAAGAAGACACTAAAACAGAAAGGAGGTGGCACACGGACAAGGGTGGTATACCACTTGATACAAAACAAATTAGAGTACTAGAACAAGCAATTATACTCTAACAATTTAAAAGAAGCAACAGCTAGCATAAAACAAGAAACTAGGCAACAAGAAGCAAAAAAAAATGACAATTCTGGACAAGATGTATGAATTTGATCCACTACAGAGTAAATCAAATATAGAACCTATTTAATCTACCCAGCAAAGCAAAAAAACATTAAAAGACTCAATTCAGACAATAAGAAATCAGTTTGCATGCAACAAAGAAATTTGAGTTGCTAAAGATGACACTAGGCCGAAATGTACACAAGCTTGATTAGTGTATTAATTGTGTGCGAAATTGGAGGCAAAGTGATGATAAAAGGATGGCAAAATAGTAACAAGATGGTAAGAAAAGATGGCAAAACAGTAGACAAATGATGGTAAAAATGGTAAGAAAATGATTGGAAATGGATAAGAAATGGATAATATATGGATAGAAAAATGGATAATGAATGGATAAGAAATGGATAATGTATGGATAATAAATGGATAATGTATGATAGGTTATAATCCTAATTCAAAAACGAAATAGAGATTGTAAACCGAAAACAATAAGGGTTAATTTTTCCTACCTAGAATAGGATTCAGATTTCTTTACCTAACTAGGATTTCGGATTGTTTCCCCAATAGGATTTCGGATTGTTTCCCAACTAAGATTGTTTCCCAACTAGGATTGTGATTTCTTTCCCACTAGGATTGTGATTTCTTCCTAAATAGGATTCGGATTTCTCTTCCTATATATACCCTTCACGCCACTTTCCATCTTTGCTCAACTTCCTTTTTTTTTTTTTAATTAATCTCAACAACTGAAATTCAACTCAAACTCTACTACACTTCGGATTTTCTCAAACTTTTTTTTTTTTTTCAAACAAAAATACGAAATTTCAAAGTGAAAAACGGAGCCCTAAACGTTGTTTTTTTGGACTGGAAAACGCAATCACAAAGTGCTTCGCACAGGTAACAGCTGTAGATCTCGAAATTCCCTTTCCGAAAATATCTTATAATACGAAAACGGACACCCGAGTCAAAAGTTATGGCCAAAACAAGTTTAATCACACAATTAAAACAAAAAAAAAATCAAAACTTGAACAATTCGGCAAACATAAAACACAAGAAACAATAAGAGAAAACTCAAAACCTAATTCTAAGATAAATAGGAATTTACCTTAATCCGAGCTCTGATACCAAATGATGCGGAACCCAATAGCTATCAAGCTACAAACCCACACATACGAGATGGTTAGCAAAGAACAAATAGACAAAAACCCTCCCTATTGAACCCCCACACAACCTGTGTATGGAAACGCAAATAATTGGGAATTTAGAACAAGAAAAACGCCACAATCCACAAAGATTGATAAGTTAATTCGAGTTCTTTATGCAATAATAAAGAAAGCAATCTCACTCTCTCTATCACACAAATTCGGCTAAGCCAAAAGGAGTTCTTTTCAATTTTCATCAAAATCCCCTCTCAAAGGTTTACAATGATGTATTTATAGCCTTCAAGGCTGACCTAACCCTAATGTAGCCGAATTAAGCATGGGCTTCACAAGCTAAATAAGCCCACTTAACTAATAACTAAACTAACTTAAAATAAGCCCAAATAACATAAGATTAAATGGCCGAAATACAAGCCCAACAGAAAAGACTAATTAAAACCCAAAAGAGTTAAATAATTAACCCAACTAACTAAGATAAAGAATACAAATCCGAATGGACTAGATGTGAAGCCCATCTTCATGACAAGTCTCCAATAAGCTAAGTAGCTTATGTTTGTCTTTAAGCCCAACTTGACAATTTTCAAAAGCCTCTTCATTTAGCTCTTGTGTCATTAGCTCTTGTACAAAGGCTGCCATGGCCATCTTTAGCTTTTTAGCTCTTCCCCTTGTAATTGGACCACTTGGCATCTTCAAAGGGTCTTTGATAGGTGGCTGATCCGTATCAACCAGTCAGGCAAAAGCTCAGAAGACCCAGGCCGAAAGGGGCAGAGAAGGTCAAGGAGAAATCCATAAGCTGAGATGAAGCTGAATTCTTTATACGACACTCGGTTTGGTTAGCATCATCCTAATAGTCAAGAAGAGTGGAAAAGTATGAGCTATCAGGATTTGAACAAAGTTTATCCAGAAAAAAAGGGAGAGAAAAAAAAAAGGGAACAAAAGAAAAAGAACAAAAGGAAAGGAACAGGAAAAAAAAGAGAACAAAAGAAAAAAAAGGAAAAAAAAAAAGAGAGAGAGAAGGAAAGCGATCCTGGGGGCAAGCTTTGTTCAAATCCCGTTGATCTACATATGCCTGTACCTTGCCATTCTTCTTGGCTACCAAACAAGGAACCAAAAGGCTAATTAAAAAATCGTCTAAGCGGTGTATTATACAAACGGCAAGTCGATGACATTCAGTTGAGATGCGTGGACGAGAAAGGAGCTAAGAGGGTCATGGAAGAAATTCATGCCAGAATTTGTATAGGCTATATGAACGGTTTAATGCTAGCAGAAAAGATCAAGAGACAAGGATTGGGCAGAGAAATGACCCTTTTGCACTTCAAGGCTAGAGAGCCACCATTGGAACCTCTACAATAGTCATCTATTATTCCTCGACACAGGGGGCAGAAGCAGTATGGCCGATAGATGTAAAGCTCAAATCTTTAAGGACAGTCATGGAAGCCAAAATTTTGGAAGCCGACAGGGCACAGCAACGGCAGCAGCAATTAAACAAGTCAGACAAGGACAGGTCATGGGATTTTCACCACGGTCAGATCTATCAGAAAATATTCTGCTTGATCATTTGGAAGGAAGTCAGAAAGCTTCCGATGAAAGAGGGAGATTCAGTCTTCAAGCAAATAAGGCCAAATGTTCCAGACAAATGAGGTAAATTTAAGCAGATGTGAGAAGGTCCTTTTGCTCTTCAGAGATTGTTATCCAAGAGAGCAGCAACGGACAACAATGAAGATAACTTCAAAGAACTGGTCAACATTGATAGACTCAAGAGGGTCCAGGGATAAGGACTAAAAAATCAAAAGAAGAGAATAAAAGCCCTGCTAGTTGAAAACCGAAAAAAGGCAGCCTTGCTAAAAATGGGCATCTCGTCAGGGTGAAAACCGAAAAAGGCACCCTGGGCAAAAATTAGAGGCTTGAGAGAAAATGTTCAATCAAGAAAACTCGAGAGGGCTGATTGATAATAGGAGTTGATTGCACCTAAGGTGTTACTTATTGAGATTGAATAAAACTAGTGTTTTTGTATCACATGTCTAGTCATGGTCATTCTTATTGCTATATGGTGCATAGAGATAGAAATGCATGCATAAGCTAGGTTTAAACATGCAATTAAACGGTTAAGAGAAACCTGTTGCAAGCATAAGGACATATGCTGGAGCAATTCTCAAGGCAGTAATAACAATTGTTTTTGTGACAAATCTTCCTCCTACTCTTAAAAAAATTAAAAAAAAAAACAGGCCGTTAGAGATGAAAACCTTGACTGGCTCTCTAAGCAAAAGTTAGGACAAAGGACAAGGTGAAAACCTGGGAACAGGCAGTCTGTCCTTCGATAAAAAAATGAAGAAAAAAAAGCCACTGGAGTGGGTTGGGTCCATTTTAGGCAAAAATTAGGCACAGGGTTATGTGAAAATCCCTAAAGGGACGCATTTCCCGCTAAGAAAAGCTAGTGTGAAAATCCATAAGGGACGCACTACCTTTAAAACAATGACTATTGATGCCTGGAACGATAAGGCGGCATTACTCCGAATGACTTTCCTTTAGGCAGAACTTGATTCAGAGTCCTGGGGGCAAAATGCTCATTAATCGGGGGGCAAAGATGCGCACGGGTCAGTTCTCTTTTAAAAGATTATGGGTCAAAGTCCGTAAAGCCAAGACAATGTTTTTTTAGATCCTTGTGAGCATCAGATAATGTGAGCAACCGAGCAGTACCCTCAATGAATCCCTTAACCACCTGGGATGTGGTCTATCCATTTTTGCATATCACATGCATCTCACGTGCATTCAATCCTTTATGTGTATAGATATGCACACACAACTCTTGTACATTAATCCTTTGCTCGTGTCTCGTGTATAAAGCTTTATGTGTACATTTCACACACATTACCCACACACAATCTTTTGTACATACTTTTGTGCCAATGACTTCACAGGGAAAAGGCCGAACCAAATGACAACTTCGGCAAGATGAATTCAAGATAAAGCCCACGCAAGTCGAAATCATGTAAGCCCATGAAGGGATTATCTTTAAGACCTTTTTTAAGGCATTATTAGTCTCTTTGGAGCATTATCTTTAAGACCTTTTCTTAAGGCATTCTCAGTCTCTTCGGAGCATTATCTTTAAGACATTTTTTAAGGCATTATCAGTTTCTTCGGAGCATTATCTTTAAGACCTTTTTTAAGGCATTCTCAGTCTCTTCGGAGCATTATCTTTAGGTCCTTTTATTAAGGCATTGTCAGCCTCTTCGGAGCATTATCTTTAAGTCCTTTCCTTAAGGCATTTCAAATCTTTTCCAAGATGTTCTCAGTCTCTTCGGAGCATTAAGTTATTTAAAAAAAAAAGTGTCCCAAATCCCTTAAATCCAAGGTGATCCAAGAGATGGATTTAGCTTAACATTGTCAGGCACTATCCAAAAAAGCAAGCCTATTCATGCATGCCCTACCGGGGGCAATCAAGTAATGCCCTACCGGGGGCAATCAAGTAAGTTTTTCTATCATAAGATGTATGCTCACACACATCACACAATAAGTGTACAAAATCCAACTTCAAAAATGTACAAAGAATACAAATTCTCAAACAAAAACAACACAAAACAAAAAAGAAGAAGATATTTTCAAGGCCTTGAAAATCCAATATACTGTAAAAATTCAAATACATCTAAAATGTAAAATCCAAAAAACAACAGGAACAACAAAAATAAAACAAAAATAAAGATTTTTTTAAGAGTCGCCAAAGACATTGAAACCTATCCGCCTACGGGCAAGCAACAAAAACCTCCAATCTAAATTTCCTTTGGGGAGGCTCAAATCCAATTTCCTCTCTGGAGGCTCAAATATAATTTTTCTCTGAGGAGGCTCAAATCTATTTTCCTCTCTAGAGGCTCAACATCAAATTCTCTCACCCTTTTGAAAGTACGCAGGTCTTTTCAACAAGGAGGCTACGTCGGAGATGATAGAGGAATCGATATTTGGGGAAAAACCAACCGTCCTTCAGGGGGGCACCCGTCTGACATTGGCCCCAAACAGGTATGTACTGCCACAGGTAAGTACCTCTTTTATATACCCTGTGTATTTGCGTTGTCCTTTATTGTAGAAAAAAGGTTCATGATAAGCGCTAGCAAAGAAAACGACGAACGAGTCACCATACCGACCTAAGGATGGTCAACAGTCAGGCTTTGGGTTAACCGGAGGGTGGTTAGTAAATCAAACGCTACATCATAGTGGTTAGCAGATATTGTACTAGTCGGATGGTGGTTAGTAGATCAGACACTGTACTAGCCGGATGGGGGTTAGCAGATAAGAATATTGTACTAGCCGGATGGGGGTTAGCAGATCAGACACTGTACTAGCTGGATGGGGGTTAGCAGATCAGACATTGTACTAGCCGGATGGCGGTTAGCAAATCAGACACTGTACTAGCCGGATGGGGGTTAGCAGATCAGAATATTGTACTAGCTGGATGGGGGTTAGCAGATCAGAATATTGTACTAGCTGGATGGGGGTTAGAAGATCAGACACTGTACTAGCCGGATGGGGGTCAGCGGATTAAAATATTGTACTAGCCAGATGGGGGTTAGCAGATCAGACATTATACTAGCCGGATGGGGGCTAGCAGATCAGAATATTGTACTAGCCGGATGGGGGTTAGCAGATCAGACATTATACTAGCCGGATGGGGGTTAGCAGATCAGAATATTGTACTAGCCAGATGGGTGTTAGCAGATCAGACATTGTACTAGCCGGATGGGGGTTAGCAGATCAGACATTGTACTAGCCGGATGGGGGTTAGCAGATCAGACATTGTACCAGCCGGATGGGGGTTAGCAGATCAGAATATTGTACTAGCCGAATTGTGGTTAGCAGATCAGACACTGTACTAGCCGGATGGTGATTAGCAGATCAGAGATTGTACTGGCCGGATGGTGGTTAGCAGATCAAATATCGTACTAGCAGGATAGTGGTTAGCAGATCAGAGATTGTACTGGCCGGATGGTGGTTAGCAGATCAAATATCGTGTTAGCTAGATGGTGGTTAGCAAATCAGATATTGTACTGACCAAATGGTGGTTAGCAGATATTACACTGACCGGATAATGGTTAGCAGATAAGATGTTACACGGATCGGTTGAAGGTTACCAAGGTTATGCTGTGCAAGCCCAGAAGCGGCTACCAAGACAGAACGTTCAATCACATGCGATAGGACAGATCGCAACGGGATTGTAGTTAGAGAACACTACATCTCACAGATACTGCGCGAGCCGAGATGAGGCCAGGAGAGCACATGCGGTAGAACAGATCGCTACCAGGATTGTAGTTAGAGAACACTACATCTCATAGACACCGTACAAGCCGAGACGAGGCCAGTAGAGCACATGTGGTAGAACATATCGCAACCGGGATTGTAGTTAGAGAACACTACATCTCACAGACACTACGTGAGCCGAGATGAGGCCAGCAGAGCACATGCGGTAGAACATATTGCAATCTAGATTTTAGTTAGAGAACACTACATCTCACAGACACTGCGCAAGCCGAGACGAGGCCAGTAGAACACATGCGGTAGAACAGATCACAAACAGAGGTTGAAGTTAGAGAGTACTGCATCTCACAGACTCCATGCAAGCCGGGACAAGGCTAGCGGGACAACAGTGATAGTACAGATCGCAAACAGAGGTTGTAGTCAGAGAGTACTGCACCTCACAGACACCGTGCAGGCCGAGACGAGGCTAGCGGGACACCAGTGATAGAACAGATTGCAAACAGAGGTTGTAGTTAGAGAGTACTGCATCCCACAGACACCGTACAAGTCGAGATGAGGCCAGCGAGACAAAACAGACACTGTGCAAGCCGAGATTAGGCCAGCGGGACAGATCAGCCACAGTGCATGCCGAGATGAGGATAGCGGGGCAACAGTGATAGAACAGATCACAACAGGGTTGTGGTTAGAGAATACCGCATCCCACAAACACCGTGCAAGCCGAGATGAGGCCAGCGGGATAGACCAACCACCGTGCATGCCGAGACGAGGACAATAGGGCACACGCGATATAACAGATCACAACGGGATTGTGGTTAGAAAATACTGCATCCCACAAACACCGTGCAAGCAGAGATGAGGCCACCAAGATAGATCAGCCACCGTGCATGCCGAGACGAGGACAGCGGGGCACACGCGATAGAACAAATCGCAATGAAATTGTGGTTAGAGGACACCGTATCTCACAGACGCCGTGTAAGCTGATCGGAGGTGAGCGGGACAATGCGATAGAAAAGAATGCAAAGGAGCCACAGTCGGATAACACTACAGCTCAACAGCAACAAGTCGCAACATTCCACACGGCAAAAAGGTAAGGGCTGCCTCAGGTATGCATCTCTTTCCTTCTTCTCTGAATTTTGGCTCATCTAGGCACTAGTGCACTAATTTCCCCAAAATTGGGGGCAACTGTAGACACCAGGTCCTGAGGCAGCTCAGATCAGAGTTACCCAATGATGATAAAATGCCTACTCATAGGCAAAAAGGTTAAAAGTGATGATTTCCTGGTCAAATTTGCATTTTAGAGTGAAAAAAAATTAAAAAATATTTTAAAAATTAAATTTGAAAAATGGGATTTAAAAATTGTAATATTTTTAGTTAAATTTAAAATTTTTTTTAAAAAAAATCGCGAATGTCGGCCGTGGCAGTGTGGAGCTCTAGCGAGAGAGCAACGCACAGCCCGCGCACGCGACCTACTCTCGTCTCGCGCTCCGACAGGCGTTGGTCGCCCCTGTTCCGCAGCAAATCGCCCAAATTCACCCGAAATTGATTTTTTTCGGACTTTTCACCCAAAAATCTGTTTTTATCCCTTTTTTAAATTTATTAATTAGTTTTCCTTAATTAATTTTATTTTCCATTTTTTTCTTAATATAAATTGAAAAAGATAAAAAACGAATAAGGGGAATTTTCTTAGGGTTTTTTTTGGAGGTTTTCTCTTCTTCTTCCTCTCAAATTCTCTCTAAAATTTCCAGATTTTTCCCAACAAAAAAAAATTAAAAATTTAGTTCATCTTTTTGGTTCTTTTTCCAATAGAATTTCTTCTAAACATTTTTTAGAAGTAGTTTTATTGATTGATTTCAATTTTGAGACAGACAAAATAATTGTTTGCTCTCAAAATTCATTTTTTTTACTTGTTATTTGTTTTCAATCAAACTTTTTTCAATGATTTTTTAATCTATTTTTTATGAAAAAATAATTTTGAGACAAACAAAATAATTGTTTGTTATCAAAATCTATTCTTTTCATTTTATTTTCTAAAAACAAGTTTTTTCAAGTATATTTTTCCTTGGAATAAAATTCCTATATTTTTATTATTCAATTTTATTCTTGCAAATCAAGAATAAGGAAATCAATCATCATTTTTACCTTCATCGAATCCGAAACTCTGAGGGTAAATAATTTGGGCCTAATCTTTTTATTTCTATTTTTATTATTTTGATCATATTTAATTTATTAACATGTATATTATTATTATTTTTATTATTTTCATTTATTTATTTATTTGTTCTATTGCTTTTATATTTGTCTCATTTAATATGTTAATAATTTATTTTTGCTTTGATTTCTCATTATTTTTAACATGTAATTAATTAATTTATTTTGATTGATTTTTTTAACATGTAAATGTTTTATGTTAATTGGGACAACATTAATTAATCACATCATTCATTTAATTATTTTTATCATTCTTTTATTCATTTTTTATCATTTTTTTTCATTGCTATTGTTGTATATTTATTATTTATTCATTTATTTGTTTCTTTTCATTATTCATTGTTATTATCATCATGTTCATATTTTTATGTATTAATTCATTGAAATTTTTTATTTATTTCAATCACATCATTTAATTCATTTTTCATTCATAATACATTTTTCTCATTTATTTTAAATTGTTAACATGGTAATTCATTTGTCATTATGATGTCATCTTATTTTATCTTATTTTATTTTATTTTCTCATTCATTATTTTATATGTTTAATTGATTTTATTGATTTAATTACTAACGTTATTTCATTTGTGTTTTGTTTTTTATGTCAAAACTTATTTTCTTTATTTGGGCATTTTTGCGAGCACCCGAGGAGATCTAGAAGGCTCGTTTAGGTTAACTATTTAATTACTTTATTTGTAATATTTCATTTATTTGGCTTTTTCATTTATTTTGTCATGTAAATTTCTTATAAAATTGTTTATTTTAGGCATGCTAAAAAGAAAATCACAAAAATATTTTTATTAATTAACTTGGAATCTTTCCTAATAAAAATGGGACCAATGTCCGAATTTTCTCCATCTAAAATAAAAATTGTCACATCAAAATTATTTTATAATAAATATGCATACGAGGACCAATGTCCTCATCTTTAATGTATATCCCATTTTATGTATGATTTGTATTTTATTTACAATGGGGTTTGTATTTCGCCCCTAGTTTTGTTGTAATTTATTTTCATACGCTTCATTTTAATTATACTTTCATTTATCGCTTCCTGTGAATGAATAACTTGCGCTTTAATTAAACTGCACCGAATTGAATGAGAAATGGGATGAAACGATAAATTCAAAGCTCAATTATAAAATTAGCCAAGGTATGAATAAATGGAAAGTCCCGAACCTTCTTTGGTCTTTGGGCTCAACGAGGCGAGAGGGCCATCTGAATGTTCTATTGGGATGGGGCCTCCAAGACACCTCTTGTGTCCCGTAAAAGGCTGACAATTGCACAGTCCTAGGCACCACGAGGCGAGAGGGCCATCCTAATATTCTATTAGGGTGGATGCCTCCAAGACACCTCTTGTTTGCCCAAAAGTGAGGCTAGAGGACCATCCTATCATTAGGGTGGAAGCCTCCAAGACACCTCCGATTTTTATATAATGGACATAGCAGTACTGTCTTAGGCTCACTGAGGCTAGACAATCTTTCCCAATGTTCTATTAGGTGGCAACTCCAAGAAACCTCCTTGTTGCCCAAAATGGACGCACTTGTAATTTCTTACAAGTTTTCATGAACCTCTCCCGATTGCCCTAAAAGCAGGCGGTTTGAGGCGCCCCGGGGTTCGACGCGCATCATAGGGAGTGATTATAATGACCCAATAAGGGCTTAGTTGGAATTCGCGTGCTAAGTACAAAAATTAAGGGTATTTCAGTAATTTATGCATGAGGAAATTTGGATAATAAGGACTTAATTGCAAAATTAATTAAAATTATTTAGTGAAGAGTTAATCTTATGAGGTAGGTGTTTGGTACCAAGGATTTAAAGTATTTAATAAAGAATTTATCTAGTGGATTATTGTGTATGGTGCCTTGATTGAGAGAAAATCAAAGATGGGAAGCTTTGGTCCAATGAGAGGTTGCCAAGTGGGATAGGTTGGTGAGATCATTAATTTTGAAGTGAGTGAAGGAGAGAGGTGTGACGGGCGCCGAACCCCAGGTCGCCCCGAATGCCCCCCTTTAGGGCAATCGGGAGAGGTTCATAAAACTTGTAAGAAATTACAAGGGCGTCCATTTTGGGCAACAGGGAGGTTTCTTGGAGTCGCCACCCAATAGAACATTGGGAAAATTTGTCTAGCCTCAGTGAGCCTAAAACAGCACTGTTATGTCCATTTTGGGCAAGCCAGAGGAGTCTTGGAGGCCCCATCCTAATAGAACATTAGGATGGCCCTCTCTCCTCGTGGAGCCTAGGACTTTGCAAGTTAAAGCCTTTTTACGGGACACAAGAGGTGTCTTGGAAGTCCCATTCCAATGGAACATTGAAATGGTCCTCTCGCCTCGTTGAGCCCAAAGACCAGAGATGGTTCGGGACTCCCCATTTATTCATATCTTAGCTAAGTTTATAATCAAGTTTTGAATTTAACGTTTCATGCCTTTTCTCATTCTATTTTAATGCAATTTAATTTAACGCGCATGTAAAAAATAAAGCATATGAAATATATTATAACAAAACTAGCAGTGGAATACAACCCCCATTTGTAAATAAAATACAATTCATACATAAATCGGGCTATTTATTAAAGGTGAGGACATTGGTCCTCTCGTGCATAATTAAAGAAAATAATTTTAAAGTTACAATTTATTTTGGATGAAAAAGCTAGGACATTGGTCCCCTTTTTATTTAGAAAAAAAATCAAATTAATTAATATAAATATTTTTATGATTTTTTAATTAACGTGCATGATGCGGAACCCCAAGGTTAAAGAACCCGAAACACCTTGAACATACACTTTGATTGCAAAGACAAAGAAGACAAAAACCCTCCCTATTGAACCCCCAAACAACACGTGAATGGAAACGCAAATAATTGGGAAATCGAAGAAAATGAAAACGCCACAATCAAGACAATTGATAAGTTATCAAATTCCTCATGCAATAGAAAAGAAAAGCAAGCAATCTCACTAATCTCCCTAAAGAAATTCGGCCAAGCCAAGAAGAGAATACTCTCAAATGTTTAATTGATCAAAATCTGCAGGTTACAACTTATGTTAGCCTATTTATATGGTGGCTAACCCTAATTACTCTTAAAACCTAAAACAAACCTAAAACAAACCCTACTAAGGCCTTAATCATTCATAGGCCGAAATTGACATGGGCTTTACAAGCTAAATTAAGCCCACAATAAAGAAAATAAACATACTTAAATGTAAGTGTTAAAGGCTGAATGTGAAAGCCCAAAACAAGACAAAATAAACAATCAAACTAACTAAACTAAGCCCAACAAGAAGCCCACACGCCTAGCCCATTTAAATACAACTTAAGTGAGTCATGTGACTTTTAAATGAGGCACATGACATGTACAATTAAAAGCCCAAAGTTGTATAAGCCCTTGATGGCTTAAATTGACCCAATTCCTTCACTTGCTTCCAGAAGGTTAAGTACTTTCATTTGGCCTTCAAGCTCTCCAGAACATTTCTCAATAGCCTCTTCATGAATTTCTTGAGTGACAAAAGCCTGAACAAAAGATGTCATAGCCATCTTTAGCTTCTGAGCACGTCCTCTCGTTATTGGACCACTAGGCATCTTCAAATGATCTTTGATGGTTGGTGGATCCGTATCATTCCCTCCCTCCTCAAAAAGATTTGTCCTCAAATCTGCATCCACATCAAAAGGAGAAAGGTCAGAAACATTAAATGTTGCAGAAACACCATACTCACCTGGTAAATCTATCTTGTAAGCATTATCATTGATGCGCTCCAAGACTTGGAATGGACCATCACCACGTGCATCCAACTTTCCTTTCCGTTGGTTTGGGAACCTTTCCTTGCGAAAATGCACCCAAACCCAATCTCCAGGAGCAAATACCACTTGTCGCCTTCCTTTATTAGCTCTTTCAGCATACTTCTGGTTCCTCTTCTCAATATTAGTCCTGGCTTTCTCATGCAAAGTCTTTACCAATTCTGCCTTCCTGTTGCCATCTAAACTTGAAAGCTCATTTAAAGGCAATGGACAAAGATCAAGCACAGTCAGTGGGTTAAAACCATAAACAATCTCAAATGGTGAAAACCCAGTAGTAGAATGAATACTTCTATTATAAGCAAATTCAATGAAAGGTAAACAATCTTCCCATGTTTTGAGGTTCTTACCCACTATAGCACGAAGTAAGGTACCCAAAGATCTATTCACTACCTCTGTTTGACCATCTGTCTGCGGGTGGCAAGTAGTAGAAAATAACAACTTTGTACCCAACTTACCCCATAGAACACGCCAAAAATGAGAAAGGAACTTTGTATCTCTGTCAGAAACAATGGTGCGTGGTATACCATGCAAACGCACAACTTCTTTAAAGAATAGGTCAGCAACATTAACAGCATCATCACATTTATGACAAGCAATAAAGTGAGCCATTTTACTAAACCTATCCACCACAACAAAAATGCTATCTCTACCACGTTTAGTTCTAGGCAATCCAAGCACAAAATCCATAGAAACATCAGTCCAAGGAGAACTAGGTACAGGTAGAGGCATATACAAACCATGGGGCATAGTTTTAGACTTAGCTTGCCTACATGCAAAACATGAATTACATACCTTTCCACATCCCTGCGCATATGAGGCCAATAAAAATGCTCATTTAACATATCATAAGTCTTATGCACCCCAAAATGTCCCATCAATCCCCCACAATGGGATTCTAATACAAGCAAATCACGCATAGAACACTTAGGCAAACAAAGCTTGCTGCCCTTATGATGCGGAACCCTAGGATCTAATCAAAACCCCAAACTCTTCATTCAATTAACCATCAAATCCTAAACATGCAATCTGAAATTGTATTCACTTTAAACCCTAATATCAAAGATAATTAAGACCTAAAGCAGAAAAAATAGAAGAATAGAACCACACAAGAACAAAGCTTGAATAACCCAATTCTTAAAACAACACAAAGTAAAGATTCACTTACTTTGCAAAAGATGTCTTGCAAACAGCAAAGAACAATTATATTTCTCTATTCAAAAACTGATGAAAAACACGCATAAGTATGCCTTATATAGACAGCCACTTAACCCTAATACATGTAGGAGTAAATAAACCCTAAACCTAATTGAAATAATAAAATTAAAAGCCAATTGGATGGGCTGCCAAAGTGGGTGGCGTGAGCCCATATTGAAAAGGCTTAGTTATTACAATTAATCAAGTTAAAAACTTAAATTGAGGCCCTAACTAAAAGCCCAAACCAAACAGCCCATTAGTTCATTAATTAAACACATGCAATGCACATGACATAAGCCACATGTCTAGCACATGTCAAGCACATGCTTGGCACATGTCATTGTCACATGCCCGGCACATGTTTAGGTCACATGCTCGGCACATGTCAAGTGTCACATGACCGGCACATGTCAAGTGTCATATGACCGGCACATGTCAAGTGTTACTTGAGTTGAATATTGGGCTTCTTTCCCTTCATGGCCCATTTCTACTCCCAACATGTGAACCAGCTTCAAATCTCCTTGAACAACTCCAATTTTGGTCTCCATGGCCCCGGAATTAACCCCATAATATTTGTGCCCTTGAAGCTTCATTTCCTCTTCAATGAATGCTTGAATAAAGCCTTGTAACTTCTCATTGAGTTTCTTGGCTCTATTCCTTGTAATCGGTCCATTTGGAAGCTTTAATGGGTCCTTTCCATGGCTATCTACATCAGTCCCCCCTTCCTCAAAAAGATTCGTCCTCGAATCTGCATCCATATCAAAAGGAGATAAATCAGAAACGTTAAAAGTAGCTGAAACTTGATACTCACCAGGTAGATCAATCTTGTATGCATTGTCATTGAGCTTTTCCAATACTTGAAAATGACCATCTCCTCTTGCATCCAGTTTGTTCTTCCTTTGGTTTGGAAACCTTTCCTTCCTCAGATGTACCCAAACCCAATCTCCTGGTTCAAACAACACCTTCTTACGCCCTTTGTTGGCTTGATCAGCATAGTTTCTGTTCCTTTTCTCGATGTGTGCACGGGTTTTCTCATGAATGGATCTAACAAGTTCAGCCTTCTTCTGTCCATCTAAATTAGATAACTCATTCAAAGGTAAAGGAGTTAAATCCAAGGGAGTTAAAGGGTTAAAACCATACACAACTTCAAAAGGAGAAAAACCTGTAGAAGAATGAATAGTACGATTATAAGCAAACTCAATCAATGGTAAACAATCTTCCCAAGTTTTCAAATTCTTCCCAACAACAGCACGCAAAAGTGTCCCTAAAGTTCTATTAACTACTTCAGTTTGTCCATCAGTTTGAGGGTGACAAGTAGTAGAAAACAAGAGTTTGGTACCCAACTTCCCCCACAACGTCTTCCAAAAGTAGCTTAAGAACTTGACATCTCTATCAGAAACAATTGTTCTTGGTATTCCATGTAAACGTACTATATCCCTAAAGAACAATTCAGCAACACTTGTAGCATCATCAGTTTTATGACAAGGAATGAAATGTGCCATCTTACTAAACCTGTCAACTACAACAAATATACTATCCCTACCTCTTTTTGTCCTAGGCAAGCCTAACACAAAGTCCATAGATATATCTACCCACGGTTCATTAGGTACAGGTAAAGGAGTATAGAGTCCATGTGGTTTGACTTTAGATTTAGCCTGTCTACATGCAATACATTTACTACAAATTCTTTCAACATCCCTTCGCATATGAGGCCAGAAAAAATGTTCTTGCAATATGTCTACAGTTTTAATCACACCAAAATGTCCCATCAAACCTCCACAATGTGCTTCACGTACAAGCAATTCTCTTAAAGAACATATAGGCAAACACAACTTACCATCTTTAAACAAATATCCATCATGCCTATAAAACTTTTGAAATGCAACATGCTCACACGCACGAAACACATTACCAAAATCAGAATCAGTAGCATACAAGTCCTTAATATACTCAAATCCCAATAACTTAGAACTTAAAGAGGTGATCAAGGCATACCTTCTTGAAAGTGCATCCGCTACCACATTCTCCTTACCTTTCTTGTAATGGATCACATAAGGAAATGTATCCACAAACTCCATCCATTTTGAATGTCTCTTGTTCAACTTACCTTGAGACTTCAAGTGTTTAAGTGATTCATGATCAGTGTAGATCACGAATTCTCTTGGTAATAAGTAATGTTGCCAAACGTCCAATGCTCTCACCAAAGCATAGAATTCCTTATCATAGGTGGAGTACCTCAATTCGGCTCCACTAAGTTTCTCACTGAAGTATGCAATTGGCTTCCTTTTCTGCATTAAAACAGCACCAATACCTATCCCGGAAGCATCACATTCAATCTCAAAAGCTTTATCAAAATCAGGCAAACTTAAAATAGGAGCAGTACATAACTTTTCCTTAAGCAAATTGAAAGCATTTTCCTGATTTTCACCCCATTTAAAAGGCACATCTTTCTTAACAATTTCAGTTAATGGTGCAGCAATAGTACTAAAGTCTTTCACAAACCTCCTATAGAAACTAGCAAGTCCATGAAAACTCCTAACTTCACTAACTGATTTAGGTGTAGGCCAATCTTGAATTGCCTTAACCTTTTCATTGTCCACTTCTATCCCTTTGGCCGAAACCACAAACCCTAGGAATATCAATTTATCACTACAAAAAGTGCATTTCTTTACATTGGCATACAATTTTTCATTCCTAAGTACTTGTAAAACAGCCCTTATATGATCTATATGCTCATCTAAAGATCTACTATAAATGAGTATATCATCAAAATAAACAACTACGAACTTTCCTAGGAATGCACGCAAAACATAGTTCATCAATCTCATAAATGTACTAGGTGCATTAGTTAGCCCAAATGGCATAACCATCCATTCATACAAACCATATTTTGTTTTAAAAGTTGTTTTCCATTCATCACCTAATTTCATCCTAATTTGGTGATATCCACTCTTCAAATCAATTTTTGTAAAGAAACAAGCACCGTGCAATTCATCCAACATGTCATCTAACCTAGGAATAGGATGTCGATACTTTACCGTGATTCTATTGACTGCTCGGCAATCAACACACATCCTCCAAGTTCCATCCTTTTTCGGTACCAGTAAAACAGGGACAGCACATGGGCTTAAGCTTTCTCTTATATGACCTCTTTCCAACAACTCATCAACTTGCCTTTGAAGTTCCTTTGTTTCCTCAGGGTTACTTCTATAAGCTGGTCGATTTGGAATCGTTGATCCTGGAATGAAGTCAATCTGATGTTCAATCCCCCTCAATGGTGGTAACCCCTTGGGAATCTCCTCAGGGAAGACATCATCAAATTCCTGCAATAAAGAAACAACACAACTAGGCAAACTTGGGTTAATGTCAGTCAAGTTAAGAAAATTCTCTTTGAACCGAAGTACAATGAGAGATTTCTTTGCAATAAAAGCACTCTTCAATTCCCTCTGTTTTGCATAGAACGAAAGTTTCTTTTTCTCTCTTGCACAGTCACTCTCCGTTGGGCCATTTTCTTTCTTTTCTCTCTTGGCCTCTTTTACCTCATTTTCTTTTGCCTTTTCGGCCTCACTACCCATCTCCCCTTCAAATGACTTCTTAAGTCTCAATTGATCATCATGTACCTCTTTTGGTGTCATAGGGCCCAAAATGACATTCTGCCCATTTATCTTGAAGGAATACCTATTTTTATACCCATCATGTGTTACACGCCTATCAAATTGCCAAGGCCTTCCAAGTAATATATGACCAGCATGCATGGGTACCACATCACATACAACCTCATCCTTATATCTCCCAATCGAGAAGGCAATAAGAACTTGTTTTGTTACTTTTACTTCTCCACAATCATTCAACCATTGCAGTTTATAAGGATTAGGGTGTTTCATCCATCTCAGTCCCAACTTGTTAACAAGTGTAGTACTAGCAACATTAGTACAACTACCCCCATCTATAATTAAACTACAAACTTTCCCATTCACTTTACATCTAGTATGGAAGATATTTTCCCTTTGGTCTACATCTGATTCTTCCTTAAATTGCACATTCAAAGCACGCCTAACAACTAGAGATTCACCATGTTCAGCAAATTCAATTTCATCATCAGAAGCATCTACTAAACTAGGCATGGAATCAGAATCACTTTCATGTTCAGAAACAACTTCTCCACTATCCCTAACAAGCATAGACCTTTTATTAGGACACTGAGATGCAATATGCCCAACCCCCAAACATCTAAAACATTTAATCTCTCTATGCTTAGTATTAGAAGGGATTATATTAGAGGTACCTTTTGATTCGGTTTTGCCACCTTGGTTGTCCTTGAATTTGTCTTTTGAGTCGAAGGACTTTTGGGCAGCCTTATTGTCACTCTTATTCCACTTCGAATTCCAATTAGATGTGGAACCCGAATTTTGGCTTCTAGCACTTCCTTTGTATTTCATTTGTCTCTCCACTTTCATGGCCAAGTTCACTAGTTCCTCCATGTCAAGGAATGGGTGCAACTCGACAACATTTGCAATCTCCCTATTTAGGCCACTTAGAAATCGAACCATAACTGATTCTTCCTCTTCTTCTAGGTTTGCTTTTATCATCAACATTTCCATCTCCTTGTGGTATTCTTCCACTGTTCTAGCCCCTTGAGTAAGTCTGTGCAATCGTTGATGTATCTCTCTATAGTAATAGCTCGGCACAAACCTTTTCCTCATAATCCTTTTCATCTCTTCCCAACTAGAAACAGGATTCTCTCCATTTCTCCTCCTATTCTTGTTCAATTCAGCCCACCATACCAGTGCATAGTTTGAGAACTCTACTGCAGCTAGTCTAACCTTCTTTTCATCAGAATAATTATGGCATTCAAAGATCATCTCTACTTTCCTTTCCCACTCCAAGTATTCTTCAGCATCATTTCGGCCTTTGAAGGGTGGAATATTCATCTTGATAGCATTTATGTTACTATCCATTTTATCTTCTCTTCTCACTCTTCCTCTTACTGAACGAAATTCCTCCTCTTCGTCCAATTCATCATGATCAACCTCTTCAGTAATGAATCGACCTCTCCTTGCTACTCTACTGGTAGTATTAGAAGTGCTCACTTCGAGCTTCTCCAATATTTCATTTACATTCCCCATTTCCCTCATAAACCTCTCAAATGTACTTTGCATTGCTTGTATAGCAAAGGCAATCTCTTCTTGGGACATGCCTTTCTTACCAGTTTCTTCAGTCATTGTATTTACCTGCAAACAAAATTAGATAAAAATAACCTCACTAAGCACTCCCTCTCGTGTTTACACTCAAGTTTGTATCACTCCTCTCGTGTTTCACACAATATGGGCTTTTACCCTCTTGAATGCACTCACACACTCTTGCCTTTTTCCACTCTTGCTCTTTACTTTCGGGTTGTTCTTCAGAACCAAGTATCAATTCAAGCGAGTCTTAATGTAGGGAAATACAAGATAACTTAATGAAGAATATAGCACACTCGAATCTAGAGGCAAGATTTTGTATAGGAATCAATAAAACAGAATTGTTACACACTTAGATGAAGAAAGGTGTGCAACTGAATTTTGCGCAAATGAGTAATAGAAAGCAACTTACTACTCAAACAATGTAATTGGAAGCAAAAGCAATTAAACAAATAAAAGAGACTTAGAATATCAAGAAAAACAGATTTGAACAAAGTGTAATGGATTCGGCACTCCTTAATGAAGAAACCGAACTAGAACCTAAATATTCTATCCCAACCCAAGCTAGCTCTAACTAACATCCAAACACCTAAATTTAAGTTATAATCAGCACCCCCAAATAGATCTGGATTTTTTTTTTTTTTTAAATAAGATCAGTAGCTAAACTATCTTAATGAGGTTCAACTTAATCACTTTAGGTATAAAAAGAATTCAATGAACCATTTTCAACTCAACCAAAAAAGATTTGAGCTCTAAAACCTATTACTTGTTCATTGTGGTTCAATTCAGTTTCAAATCCT